>JACEVL010000114.1:1445000-1737500 GCA_020284085.1 Aporrectodea caliginosa | reverse complement strand
CTTGGCGTCTGGCCGTCACTGGTAACCAGTCGTTGCCCATCAGATGAGGTGGAACAGAGCGCTAGTAGCTTCGTTGCTACGGGCAACGGCTAGCAGCGCTTGGCCGTGGCGCAACGTTGGGCTTTGCAAGTGGCGAGGTGATGGAGGAAAGGGATAGAATTTGCAACAACGAGAGACAGACAGACAGACAGACAGAGGCACAGATATACAGAGACAGACAGAACGAGTTGAAGCGAAACATGAGCCATAGGAGAGGAGTGGCTTTGTGGAAGAGAGAAGGGTCAAGGCCAACGTTTCTGCTAAAACAATTGGCTGGCTGAGTGCGTGCTCCGTTGAGAGTTCCATTCATCGTTAATTGTCAACATAATACGCAACAGCTGATCTCTATAGAAAGCAACTGAAACCTGCTGCTGCATCTCAACGTATCTCACCGTATCTCACCTGACGTCACCTTACTTATCTTGTCCAGACTTGCCTTCGTTTATTTTATCTTCATTTGCTTCCAAAGGAACCAAGTTGGCCAAGTCGAGTCTGACCTGCTACGATCTCATATAATCTGATCTAATATAATCATGGGCGTAGCCAGGAAAAAAATTTCGGAGGTGGTTTTAAGATTTCGGGGTGGGGGGGTTTCCATTGGAGATGATCGCAAAAGTTAAGGTTTTTTGTATTTTGCATGTAAAAGCATATACATTTTTTAGGAAACTTATTGGGGGGGTTTGAACCCGGAAAGCACCCCCTAAATACGCCCAAGAATATAATCTAAACTTATCTATTCTAATCTAATTTAATAATCGTAATCGTAATCGTAATCGTAATCGTAATCTCCAAACTTCTAAAGCGCCACTCGAAAGCCAAGCGCAGGGCCAAACTAGAAGCCAAACTATTCTATTCTGCTATTTTCTCTATTTTGTTCTATTCAATTATGTTCAATTCTCTTCTTTGAAACATTGTTTAAAATTCCAGCGTTTCATATCTCATGGCATAACCTGATCTGATCCGACCGAGGCTGAGAAAATGAAGTCGCTCAAAAACTACGCCAACAGCAACTGACTGCTACCACAAGTAACAGAACGTTTTGGTGACGAGACAGCACGATGCGTGACTCTGTACATGCTCTGTCGTCGTACAGCGGAAGTGATAAACTCACCGTTTCCGGTTTAGGCGCCATCTTGTCTCTTCCGTACTTCATGCAGAGCAGAGCATCAGTGGGAGGATCCAAGAGCAGATAAGGAGGCAGACACACGGAGAATAAGAGCGACAGAGACGAAGGTAGAGCATAATATCAGAAGCTATCCTCAGATATCAGATTATCTGTATGGATAATATTCCAAGTGGAAACGGAGAAACCTCAGATCGTCGTCACTTCTCAGCTTACAGCACCTAATGCAATCTCTCGTCAAAGATTCCACAAGTGCGTGACGTCATAGCCGACGAGTGATATAATCTTTATATCGTTGGGTATCGATTGCAGATCAAGTAATCGATCAGTCAATAGAGCGATTGATTAGATATCGAACAGGTCGAAATCTCGTGCAGAGGCCACGGTTTGCGCTCGCAGTCGATCTGCCGTTAAGTTCCGCTGATCTTTGAGGGCCACCTGCGTCGACACGGTGCTGTGACATTCGGAGCGTTTGTGCTGGAGCGGTTCTCCAGAAGTCCAGGTGTTGGTTCCCTTGGGCACGAGTGACAGAGTTCCATCCCCTGCGATCATTCAATGCACGGTTATCAACTGAACCGTGCGTTGAACACGTCGAAAGTTCCCTTGCTAATGTATGTGTGCACGATCTTCCTGGTTCTCTTCGTTCAAGAACGTAATCAATGAGAATCGGTTTCTGTCGTTCGTTCCTTCCGTTCTGCATTCGCTCTTCCGTTCGTTCGTTCATTCGTTCGTCTGCACTTTAGTTCGTTCGGTCGTTCGCGCGGCAGACGATCCCTACTTGCGCGGCAAAACCCACTGAATGCCATCTCCATTCTCCGACGCCGTCAGCGCTTGTAGACCCGCTACGCATGCGCAAGGACTGTTTTCTCCTCTTCCTCCTCCTACTCGGGTCTCCTCGTCTTCCACTTCCTTCTCCATCCTCGTCCTTCTTTTCCTCCTCCTCCCCTTCCTTCCGCTCCGAGGCGCGTACACAATTCGGATGGCGGCGTTCGATTTCAACGCACAACTAAATCGCATTGGGTCGGGGTCGAAGCAATTTACTTAGCGCAACGATCACGTCCGTTGGATGCCTGTCCCTCCCCCAACCCTAACAGTACATCAAGCGCCGACCTGAACCCTCTGTCTTGACCAATTCGTCGACCTTGACCTGTACGCTACCCGATGCGGTTGTCCTGCTGTCGGGTGCTTCGATTAGGTCGCCTGCTCCATCCGTCCGCTGCCTAGGCTCCGCCCATCGGCATTTGCGTCATCGTCTGGCTGTCCGTGCCGTCGTCAACGTCTGCCCAGCGCTGCTGCTGCTGCATACGACCTTAGAGCGCCAGTAAGGAAGCTCAGAATGAACATGACATTGTCGCTGGTCAATGAGGAAGCGGGGCTAGTGGGTCCGAACTCCCCACAAGGCTCCAGTGTGGCCTCAACGTTTAGCAGACGTTACTGTCCTGCGTTACTGCGTTACTGTCCTGAACTTTAATTTTCCATTATCACTCATGTTAGCATTATTTAAATTTATTTTCTGCGTTTTTGTCAGATTGTTTTTCTCAATAAACGAATTTATATATATGCTCTCACAATGTTTCACACCAGACAAGGCAGACATGGCAGAAAATCAGACCAGTTTATTTCGCTGTAACATTTTTCATGCCCTTTGCTACCAGACACGTCTACTGACATAATGTGACATTCCATCAAACTGGTTTAATTGGGCATTACCTTGAACGAGAACTACTACTTTGGTAAGCACTGGTCTCATCTCATCAAGAAATCGTACACTAAATAATCCTCTCTGCCGCCTTCCAAGTTACCTCAGTCGGAACACGACCCACCGTCACAGCTCCTCTGTCTCTGTCCCTCGGTTTCTCTCGGTTTCTCTGTCAACGGAGATCGGTCTGTCTGTCTCTCCGATCTCCTGGCATACGGATTATGGTCTTCATTGGTATCTCTGAGCAACGCCTCTGATTTGAGTCAGCGTTCTTTGACAAAGTTGGTGCGTGGGTTGTGGTTTTAAGAGGGCAATCGTGTGGAAGATGAAGGTCTAAGACGGCGTTGCGATTCGAATCCGGGTTGCAAAGGTCAAAATCCGACGTGTTAGCAATCGGCTTAATACTGTGCCATCTCTGTGACTGACTATGTTATCGTCCTGCGCCTAGCTTCTGCAGTAGTAAACCGCTCCGTAGCCATAGCTGTTCAGCCTATCTGTTCCAACAACTTCCGCCAGTATTACGACAAAATATCTGATCCATCCAACCAACTCACCAAAACCTCACCTCTTGCTATCTCTCTACAGGTCCTTCACTCAAAACTGAAACACTGCTTTTTCACAAATCCCATCCCGATTCCTTCTCTTCCCTTCACCCCTCTACATTTCAACTCTGAAGTCTAAACACGACCCACGTTAGCCGTCTGACTGTTTGCCTGACTGATCCCTTTGGATCTTGACCTTGAACCGACTTTACCCCGCCTAGCGATTATGCTTTGACTAAATTACTAATTACAATACAAACTTCTGTGAATAAGATGGTTCCCGTGATTTCGCTTTTGTGGGCGCTGTAGAAATCTCGAGATTACGATTTTGAAATTTTTAAGCTTTACGATTACGATACAATATAACCGCTCCAACGGAATGCAGCATTTGTATGGGCCAGACTGACTTCTGAAACATCTCTGGATGGAACGAGAAGTCATTCACGTCGTTCACTTGTTGGCTCTTCTGGGCTTCCGTATTTCAACGGGCGAGTTGACGGCCCTATCTCCGAATAATAATAATAAGAATAATAATAATAATCATGACGATTGCTGGCCTCAGCCGATGTGAGCTAAGCCGCTGCACGCTCAGAGACTGCGGCGTGTCCAGCCTGGGTAGCCACAGATCGCCGCCGCTGTGTCCGTGCCATATACAGCGACTATGGAAAGCGAAACCACTCGAAATTGCGTAATTATTACGCAGCGCAAATCTAAGTTGCGTAATACTAATTGCATGCATATTTAAAATGATATACTATATACTTGCTATACAGTTACAAATTAGGAATACTTACATAGCGTGAGCGTGGGTTTCCTGGCGGTGCATGCAGTCGACAGTGTTAAAGGAGGATGTTGGCCACGCACAGTGACTATTATTATATAGAACGTTGGGGGATAAGCCGGTGTCTGGAGCTAACAGAGAGTACAGAGAGATGCTGAGTGTGTACTAATTGAGTGCGGGCCAGCAGTCTGCTTGTTAGATGTGCTTGCGTGTCCGCACGTGCATGTCAATGACTTTGACTTTGCTGCTTTGTTGGATGAATCGTTTGATATAATAATACCTTGAAAATCTGGATACTGTGTGTCTTGTTTGAATTGCGCCATACTACGCAGGGGCGTCTAACAATGTGGGGGGGGGTCTCCCAATGGGAGAACGATCTCCCACGGTTGCCAGAAGTGGGGGTGGGGCTAACGTACGTTTTGGGCATAGACTGGGGTAGTTGTTGATTTCCGATGATGTACAGTTTTGAGTTACTTCTGAGTCTCTTATATAATAAGAAATTTATCGTTATCCCATGCCGGGGGGGTTGGGGGGTTAGACGCCACTGATAGGCCTACTACGGATCGGGCAAGTCGTCAGTGCGAGACCCGACCGAGTGACAACACTAAGAGAGAAAAATCTGGTAACATTAAATTGGTTGCAGCGGTTAGATTTACTTTATCTAAGACAAAGGGACTATAAGAGACTTAAAAAGAGGATTCAACGAGAGATTTCTTATAGCGAATGAACGATTTTGGATTCGATTATTGTGGGGGGTCAAGGATCACGAGGAGTCGGCCACGAGGAACAAGGATTCGACGAAAGATTCTGAGTGAGCGAACGATTTTGGATAGAAGCAAAGTGGTCAGAGGACTAGAACTGGAAACTGAGGAACGGAAATCGCCGTATAGTCGTGATCAGTGGCGGCGCCAGCATGGAGCTAGGGTGGGCTGAAGTCCCCCCTCCTATCGGCGGCTCAGCCCCCCTCCAAACAAACGTGGGAAATCACTGCTAATGCCAGAGAGGAGGGGAGAAAGGGAAGGAATTGGGGTTTTAGCCCCCCCCCCAACCTGAAATCATGGCGCCGCCACTGGTCGTGATAACGGTGACTTTGAACGAAAAGGAAAGAACAGTGTTGAACGGAAGAACTGTATACACGGAAGTGAGGATAAGTTGAAATTCGCGTTCTGCTGTGCTTTAGTGGTGGGCAATGATGTGATATCACTTATCTTGAGATGTTGTCTTGACGTGTTATTTCGACTGCAAGTGTAGAAAGCCAATCGTGTGCTTGTGCGAACGCATAACTACTGTATGTTGTTGAGTAATTGAAATGGAGAGATATCAGCATAAGAACAGGTGAAGTCAAGAAAGTGGGCACAGAAAAGGACTATGAAGGCTCTAATTAAATGTGGATAAGAATAAACAGATAAAAGAGAGAGTTGTACACTGTTATAACAGGAAAATTATTGAACGAGTGGATTGCCGCCGATTACGTCGTATAGAATCAGAAGAAACTATATTTAGTCAGCGAAACCAGAGATCGCATCATCAGCGAAAGTGTCTGTATACTATAGTGTCCACTATAGGCCTATAATTATATAGACGGGATATTGCAGATAATGGAAATACATATAAGCAACGAATAGAGTTTCAGAGACAGCAAACGGAGACACAATGACAAGAAAGGATAGAATCGGTCTGCCATAGCGCAGCAGAAATCGCGTAATTGAATCGCAGAGCAACGTCAGCGCTATAGCGAGCGCCACTAACATGCACAGACGCAACGTCGTCGCAGCGTCGTCGCAGCGTCGTCGCGAGGCCGATGGAACTGGGGCTTAAAAGGCGTGGGCGGTCGCGGCTGAAGGGCGGGCGGACGGACGGGGGGACGCGTAGCGAGAGGCGACAGGCTACGTACCTGCGTAACCTTTCATCTTCGGCACATCAAAGACGGATCAAAGAGGCTCGGTTTGACGTCACAGGGATGCCGCCGCAGCCCTTGCATGCCGTGTATAGGCACTAGGCAGGCAGCAGGAGGCGGAGGCGGAGGAATAGGAGAAAGAGGAAGAGGTGATGGAAAGGAGGAGGAAGAGAAGGACAATCGGGATAATAGTCGAGGAGGAAGCGGAAAAAGGGTCAAGATTAGGCGGAAGAGGAGGAGGATAGGATGAGGAGAAAGGGGAGGAGACAGAGACGGAAGAGGAAGAGGTGACGGTGAGCGATTTACATGGCGCGATTCTTCAATCCCTTCAGCCTCTTAAATCAGTCGATTCTGAGCGGATAAGCATCTTATTTGTGGCTGACTTTCAAAGCACATACTGCGACAATAATAGTATAACCGGAAATGCCTATACATCCTGAAGAGACAGAGACGCAGCGCATTCTGCTTCTAACGTGTCTCCCTTTCACCATTGTGTTCTGGGATCGAACCTCTGCAAGAATCATGATGTTTTTTTTATATTTTCAAATGGCTTTTGAAATACTCGTTACAGTAATTCCTGTATAAATGTGGCGACTGGTGTTGGAGTTAAGAAGAACATTGGAAATGAAAACATTCTTAAAACTCAAATTGAAGCTCGTGTAAAAGAACTGGATTTATTTACTGTTTTCGACAGAGGAAATGGTTGAATAACGATAACTATAACTAAAACTAAAACTTGAAATATAATAACTGAAACCCAAAGTGTTAGTTATTATTAACGATAACTAAAACTAAATCTAAAACTCACGAGACAACGATAACTAATTATAACTAAAACTCTTGATTTAGAAAATATATAATAACTATAACTAAAACTAAAGAGCAAACTAAAACTTAACTAGCATGGCATCGTACGAAGCCGATCAGAGACGCCGACTTTTAGTAAAAGGTACTGGGGCAAGAATTTCTCCAGCTTCGGTTTCATTGTTTAGTTGAGCTACGTGCGCATCTGCAGAACATCTCTATACCAACAGGGTTCAGCCGCTACCATCGGCCGAACCTAAGGTGGGTTAGGCAGTGATGTAGTACTCGAGTCCGGCCTAGGACTCGAGTCCGACTCGAGACCGATTTTTTGTGGACTCGGACTTGGCTTGTCGCGACTCGGACTCGGACTCGAAGGCCCGGACTCGAATTTGACTCGCTGACTCGGTTTTCGAGTCACAATTTTGTCCCGCGATAAAATACTATTTGAATACTTGCTTATTTGCGAGTTATAAAAGAGTTATTGAAAAGAGGAATTGAAAAGAGTTGCTGAAATGAGTTGCTGAAAAGAGTTGCTGAAAAGAGTTGCTGAAAAGAGTTACTGAAAAGAGTTATTGAAAAGAGTTATTGAAAAGAGTTATTGAATAGAGTTATTGAAGCGTTTTTGAAAAGAGTAATTCAAATGAGTGATTAAAATGAGTGATTGAAATGAGTGATTGAAAAAAGTTATTGAAAGAGTTATTGAAAAGAGTTATTGAAAAGATTTATTGAAAAGAGTTATTGAATTGAGTTAATGAAAATAGTTATTGAAAAGAGTTATTGAAATGAGTTATTGAATAGAGTTATTGAAAAGAGAGTTATTGAAAAGAGTTATTGAAATGAGTTGTTGAAATGAGTTTTTGAAATGAGTTATTGAAAAAAGTTATTGAAAAGAGTTTTTGAAAAGAGTTACTGAAAAGAGTTATTGAAAAGATTTATTGAAATGAGTTATTGAAAAACGTTTATGAAATGAATGATTGAAATTATTGATAGAAATGATTGATTGAAATGAATGAATGAAAATAAATTTCAATAACTCTTTCAATAACTCTTTTCAATAACTCTTTTCAATAACTCTTTCAATAACTCTTTCAATAACTCTTTTCAATAACTCTTTTCAATAACTCTTTTCAATAACTCTTTTCAATAACTCTTTTCAATAACTCTTTTCAATAACTCTTTTCAATAACTCTTTCAATAACTCTTTCAGTAACTCTTTTCAATAACTCTTTTCAATAACTCTTTTCAATAACTCTTTTCAATAACTCTTTTCAATAACTCTTTTCAATAACTCTTTCAATAACTCTTTTCAATAACTCTTTCAATAACTCTTTCAATAACTCTTTTCAATAACTCTTTTCAATAACTCTTTTCAATAACTCTTTTCAATAACTCTTTTCAATAACTCTTTTCAATAACTCTTTTCAATAACTCTTTTCAATAACTCTTTTCAATAACTCTTTCAATAACTCTTTTCAATAACTCTTTCAATAACTCTTTTCAATAACTCTTTTCAATAACTCTTTTCAATAACTCTTTTCAATAACTCTTTCAATAACTCTTTTCAATAACTCTTTTCAATAACTCTTTTCAATAACTCTTTCAATAACTCTTTTCAATAACTCTTTCAATAACTCTTTTCAATAACTCTTTTCAATAACTCTTTTCAATAACTCTTTTCAATAACTCTTTTCAATAACTCTTTTCAATAACTCTTTTCAATAACTCTTTTCAATAACTCTTTTTCAATAACTCTTTTCAATAACTCTTTTCAATAACTCTTTTCAATAACTCTTTTTCAATAACTCTTTTCAATAACTCTTTTCAATAACTCTTTTCAATAACTCTTTTCAATAACTCTTTTCAATAACTCTTTCAATAACTCTTTTCAATAACTCTTTCAATAACTCTTTTCAATAACTCTTTTCAATAACTCTTTTCAATAACTCTTTTCAATAACTCTTTTCAATAACTCTTTTCAATAACTCTTTTCAATAACTCTTTCAATAACTCTTTCAATAACTCTTTTCAATAACTCTTTCAATAACTCTTTTCAATAACTCTTTCAATAACTCTTTTTCAATAACTCTTTTCAATAACTCTTTTCAATAACTCTTTTCAATAACTCTTTTCAATAACTCTTTTCAATAACTCTTTTCAATAACTCTTTCAATAACTCTTTAACTCAATAACTCTTTTCAATAACTCTTTTCAATAACTCTTTTCAATAACTCTTTTCAATAACTCTTTTCAATAACTCTTTTCAATAACTCTTTCAATAACTCTTTCAATAACTCTTTTCAATAACTCTTTTCAATAACTCTTTTCAATAACTCTTTTCAATAACTCTTTTCAATAACTCTTTCAATAACTCTTTCAATAACTCTTTTTCAATAACTCTTTTCAATAACTCTTTTCAATAACTCTTTTCAATAACTCTTTTCAATAACTCTTTCAATAACTCTTTCAATAACTCTTTTCAATAACTCTTTTCAATAACTCTTTTCAATAACTCTTTTCAATAACTCTTTTTCAATAACTCTTTTCAATAACTCTTTTCAATAACTCTTTCAATAACTCTTTCAATAACTCTTTTTCAATAACTCTTTTCAATAACTCTTTTCAATAACTCTTTTCAATAACTCTTTTCAATAACTCTTTTCAATAACTCTTTTCAATAACTCTTTCAATAACTCTTTCAATAACTCTTTTCAATAACTCTTTCAATAACTCTTTTCAATAACTCTTTTCAATAACTCTTTTCAATAACTCTTTTAACAATAACTCTTTCAGTAACTCTTTTCAATAACTCTTTTCAATAACTCTTTTCAATAACTCTTTCAATAACTCTTTCAATAACTCTTTTCAATAACTCTTTTCAATAACTCTTTCAATAACTCTTTTCAATAACTCTTTTCAATAACTCTTTTCAATAACTCTTTTCAATAACTCTTTTCAATAACTCTTTCAATAACTCTTTCAATAACTCTTTCAATAACTCTTTTCAATAACTCTTTTCAATAACTCTTCTCAATAACTCTTTTCAATAACTTTTTCAATAACTCTTTTCAATAACTCTTTTCAATAACTCTTTCAATAACTCTTTTCAATAACTCTTTCAATAACTCTTTTCAATAACTCTTTTCAATAACTCTTTTCAACAACTCTTTTCAACAACTCTTTTCAATAACTCTTTTCAATAACTCTTTCAATAACTCTTTTCAGTAACTCTTTCAATAACTCTTTTCAATAACTCTTTTCAATAACTCTTTTCAATAACTCTTTTCAATAACTCTTTCAATAACTCTTTTCAATAACTCTTTCAATAACTCTTTTCAATAACTCTTTCAATAACTCTTTTCAATAACTCTTTTCAATAACTCTTTTCAATAACTCTTTTCAATAACTCTTTCAATAACTCTTTTCAATAAACTCTTTCAATAACTCTTTTCAATAACTCTTTTCAATAACTCTTTTCAATAACTCTTTTTCAATAACTCTTTTCAATAACTCTTTCAATAACTCTTTCAATAACTCTTTTCAATAACTCTTTTCAATAACTCTTTTCAATAACTCTTTCAATAACTCTTTCAATAACTCTTTCAATAACTCTTTCAATAACTCTTTTCAATAACTCTTTTCAATAACTCTTTTCAATAACTCTTTTCAATAACTCTTTTCAATAACTCTTTTCAATAACTCTTTTCAATAACTCTTTCAATAACTCTTTCAATAACTCTTTTCAATAACTCTTTTCAATAACTCTTTTCAATAACTCTTTTCAATAACTCTTTTCAATAACTCTTTTCAATAACTCTTTTCAATAACTCTTTCAATAACTCTTTTCAATAACTCTTTTCAATAACTCTTTCAATAACTCTTTCAATAACTCTTTTCAATAACTCTTTTCAATAACTCTTTTCAATAACTCTTTTCAATAACTCTTTTCAATAACTCTTTTCAATAACTCTTTCAATAACTCTTTTCAATAACTCTTTTCAATAACTCTTTTCAATAACTCTTTCAATAGCTCTTTTCAATAACTCTTTCAATAACTCTTCTCAATAACTCCTTTCAATAACTCTTTCAATAACTCTTTTCAATAACTCTTTCAAATAACTCTTTTCAATAACTCTTTTAATAACTCTTTTCAATAACTCTTTTCAATAACTCTTTTCAATAACTCTTTCAGTAACTCTTTTCAATAACTCTTTTCAATAACTCTTTTCAATAACTCTTTTCAATAACTCTTTCAATAACTCTTTCAATAACTCTTTTCAATAACTCTTTTCAATAACTCTTTTCAACAACTCTTCAATAACTCTTCAATAACTCTTTTCTCAATAACTCTTTCAATAACTCTTTTCAATAACTCTTTTCACTAACTCTTTCAATAACTCTTCAATAACTCTTTTCAATAACTCTTTCCAATAACTCTTTCAAACAACTCTTTTCATTAACTCTTTCAATAACTCTTTTCAATAACTCTTTTTCAATAACTCTTTTCAATAACTCTTTTCAATAACTCTTTTCAATAACTCTTTTCAATAACTCTTTTCAATAACCTTTTTCAATAACTCTTTCAATAACTCTTTTCAATAACTCTTTTCAATAACTCTTTTTCAATAACTCTTTTCAATAACTCTTTTCAATAACTCTTTCAATAACTCTTTCAATAACTCTTTTTCAATAACTCTTTCAATAACTCTTCAATAACTCTTTCAATAACTCTTTCAATAACTCTTTTCAATAACTCTTTTTCAATAACTCTTTCAATAACTCTTTTCAATAACTCTTTCAATAACTCTTTTCAATAACTCTTTCAATAACTCTTTTCAATAACTCTTTCAATAACTCTTTTCAATAACTGTTTTCAATAACTCTTTTCAATAACTCTTTCAATAACTCTTTTCAATAACTCTTTCAATAACTCTTTCAATAACTCTTTTCAATAACTCTTTCAATAACTGTTTCAATAACTTTTTCAATAACTCTTTTCAATAACTCTTTTCAATAACTCTTTTCAATAACTCTTTTCAATAACTCTTTCAATAACTCTTTCAATAACTCTTTCAATAACTCTTTTCAATAACTCTTTCAATAACTCTTTTCAATAACTCTTTTCAATAACTCTTTCCAATAACTCTTTCAATAACTCTTTTCAATAACTCTTTTCAATAACTCTTTCTCAATAACTCTTTTCAATAACTCTTTACAATAACTCTTTCAATACTCTTTTCAGTAACTCTTCATTTCAATAACTCTTTTCAATAACTCTTTCCAATAACTCTTTTCATTAACTTTTTTCAATAACTCTTTTCAATAACTCTTTCAATAACTCTTTCAATAACTCTTTTCAATAACTCTTTCAATAACTCTTTCAATAACTCTTTTCAATAACTCTTTCAATAACTCTTTTCAATAACTCTTTCAATAACTCTTTTCAATAACGCTTTTCAATAACTCTTTTCAATAACTCTTTTCAATAACTCTTTTCAATAACTCTTTTCAATAACTCTTTTCAATAACTCTTTTCAATAACTCTTTCAATAACTCTTTCAATAACTCTTTCAATAACTCTTTCAATAACTCTTTTCAATAACTCTTTTCAATAACTCTTTTCAATAACTCTTTCAAAAACTCTTTTCAATAACTCTTTTCAATAACTCTTTTCAATAACTCTTTTCAATAACTCTTTCAATAACTCTTTCAATAACTCTTTTCAATAACTCTTTCAATAACTCTTTCAATAACTCTTTTCAATAACTCTTTCAATAACTCTTTTCAATAACTCTTTCAATAACTCTTTTCAATAACTCTTTTCAATAACTCTTTCAATTACTCTTTTCAATAACTCTTTTCAATAATCCTTTCAATAACTCCTTTCAATAACTCTTTTTCAATAACCCTTTTCAATAACTCTTTTCAATAACTCCTTCATCAACTCTTTTCAATAACTCTTTCAATAACTCTTTTCAATAACTCTTTTCAATAACTCTTTCAATAACTCTTTCAACTCTTTCAAAAACTCTTTTCAATAACTCTTTCAATCGCTCTTTTCAATAACTATTTTCAATAACTCTTTTCAATAACTCTTTTCAATAACTCTTTTCAATAACTCTTTTCAATAACTCTTTCAATAACTCTTTCAAAAACTATTTTCAATAACTCTTTTCAATAACTCTTTTCAATAACTCTTTTCAAAAACTCTTTTCAATAACTCTTTTCAATAACTCTTTCAATAACTCTTTTCAATAACTCTTTTCGATAACTCTTTTCAATAACTCTTTTCAATAACTCTTTCAATAACTCTTTTCAATAACTCTTTTCAATAACTCTGTTCAATAACTCTTTTCAATAACTCTTTTCAATATCTCTTTCAATAACTCTTTTCAATAACTCTTTCAATAACTCTTTTCAATAACTCTTTTCAATAACTCTTTCAATAACTCTTTTCAATAACTCTTTTCAATAACATTTTCAATAACTCTTTTCAATAACTCTTTTCAATAACTCTTTTCAATAACTCTTTTCAATAACTCTTTTCAATTACTCTTTTCAATAACTCTTTTCAATAACTCTTTTCAATAACTCTTTTCAATAACTCTTCAATAACTCATTTCAATAACTCTTTTCAATAACTCTTTTCAATAACTCTTTTCAATGACTCATTTCAATGACTCTTTTCAACAACTCTTTCAATAACTCTTTTCAATGACTCTTTTCAATAACTCTTTTCAATAACTTTTTCAATAACTCTTTCAATAACTCTTTTCAATAACTCTTTCAATAACTCTTTTCAATAACTCTTTTCAATAACTCTTTCAATAACTCTTTTCAATAACTCTTTTAAATTACTCTTTGAATTACTCTTTTCAATAACTCTTTCAATAACTCTTTCAATAACTCTTTTCAATAACTCTTTTCAATAACTCTTTTCAATAACTCTTTCATCAAATGCAATTACTTACACATAAATAGTTGATTTTCCATGGGCCTACCCTGTCTCCCCAAAAGACGTCACTGATTTTTTTTATATTTTGAATGGCCAAAAAGGTACTGGGGCGAAAATGTGCTCTCGGCCCAGAACCTTGGTGAGTACTGGGGCGAAAGTCCCTGTTGCTTCTGTGGAGTCGGCGCCTATCACTCAGAGGCGCTCATTATGTCCGTTTGCACGTGCATCTATAATTCTATATGGCCTGCAGACTGATGCATTTATTGTGATATGTTGGTTTGGCTGATGTCAGTGACCGGTTGTGAAGCACTGAAGCGGTGCCGTGACAGGTGAAGTTATTGACTGAAGAACCACGTCGAATCTGAGCCTGCGCTTGCCATCGATTAGTGTCGCGGTGCACGTGGACGGCTATAATTATACACGTAATATTATGCATGTATTATATGTGTCTGTATGTAGTGTACCTGTATCTAGACACTTAGAATATGTTGACGCTGATGATGCCCGAAGGCAGGTCTATCGGCTGTTATACCACCTAAGGATGAGACGAGTGAGGTGATTTCCCATTGCTTTCCTCACAGACAATTATTGTCGGTGAGCAACTTGTCCATGATTGTCGCTACGCAGTGTTTTGACGTAGATTCGAACCTGCGAGTCTGCGACCCTCCAGTTACAAGGCACAGAACATACCGCCGCGTCCGCTGCAGTGCCTTCTAAGCATATAATTAAAGCACTGCCTATAAATATGCACCAAGCCACCAACCTAAATCATTATTTTGTTACGAAGTGAATCAATAAGCAAACAGAGCTTGCATAACTAGAACAGTCACCGCTGGCGAGCTCCCGCAGACACGCATAGCCCAGCCATAGATTCCCATCCTGGACAACTGACGACGATGCTCTCAACACACGAGCCCCACCACGAAGCAGTCACTCGCAGATGATTGAAGGCGCTGCGTTTCGGCAGCCTATGTCACCGGATCGGTGGAGCAAATGTACCCAAATCCCAGTAAGTACAGCAGTTCATAAAATATATGCCATAGTAAAACTAGAAGTTGGCTGAGCGATGAAAACATGGTATGATGTTAAATTACTGCTGTAACGTTGGAAGTTGGATGAGCATGTTGATAGCAGTAGTAGAAGTTGGATGAGCGATGAAGCCATGATTTTGATGCTAAATTTAGTCCAGCAAAACTAGAAGTTGGATAAGTGATTAAAATATTTATATTAGAAGTAGAAGTTGGATGAGAGATGGAAATACGTTATAGTAGAAGTAGAAGTTGGATGAGCGATGAAAACTGGCTAAAATATGTTTTAAATAATTTTATGATGCTGTACGTTGGATAAAATGCACCGAGGAGGAGGACATTTCTTTGCAATCGGTAACCGGTCCTTGAGCAGAACAATCGTAGTCTAAGCACCAACCCTTGGACCCTCTTGACTTTCTTATGCAGTTGGTAACTTGGGACCTGTTAGGATGGATGAGTCCACGCAGAAACAGCGGTGAAATAGATAACTAACTCACAGAGCGCATACTAGGTCACATTAGAAAAATACGAACGAATGAAATTATCGAGCAAAGTCTACGTCTTATCAGCTAGTTGGTGAAATTTACGCGCTAGAGAAACTTGCTTTCATCTTAGCTACGCTGCGTATCACTATAGTATCATACATTCCTTATTTGCACCTCATATATCCACCAGGTCACCACCATACTTACATTACTTGATAAACTACAGCGCCCATGTTCCATACCTACATTACTTGATAAAGTATACAACTCCCATGTTTCTTGAGAGAGCAACGAGCGAATCCAAAGGTCCTGGGCATTCACACCCAACGTATCAGAGGGCTTTCTGTATATTTCTCAGCTTGTATACTCCGGTACACAGTCAACTGGCTGATGACAGGGACAAGCGCGAACGACATGCCAAGGGTCTTTAGTCTTTACACGTATGAATTCCTTTTCTTAACCCGTATTAGGCATCAGTTGGTGGCACACATATCCATAATCTCCAATTTATTTCCCTTTGCCAGGATCGTTTCACGGAGTCCGTTCAGCCGTCTCAAAACTGCAATCGTTGGATTGCAGACTAACTATCGATTGGACCAATTGTCTCGAAATGATGTGGTGTAGATAAGAAAAGTCAGAACATGGCATTTTTAATAAAACATGTAATTGCGTAAGGCCCAGAAACGAATTACTTGAATGAAGCCCCAATAAGTTGTTTCCCCATTTGCGTGATTTTCTTCGAAAGACCTGCATAGGCCTATAAGTTAGTATGCTTCTAGTGATGTTTAAGTAAGGGCCGATTGTTAGAGCTTTCGCCTTGTAATGCATAGTACGGATTTCAGCTTCCTCTCAGAAGATTTATGTGTACGTACCTTGAGGAAGTCCTTCTCTCTCTAGGCCTAATGCTCAACGCCATCGATTGATGCTTGCTTGTTAGATATAGTGGCGCTTAATAATGCATAATGATTATGATACTGCTAATAATACGGAGATTTATGTTCGTGTGTAAATAAATAATATGTTTGGCTATAATTTTTATACACGCGAAATTTGCTCAATGTTGAGTCAAAATGGAGCAAATTGTCTTAACACCGGTTAATTCCGATTTAATTCATTGCGCGGGGTTGGCTTGGGGTTATCAGTGAATAATAAAAATCACGAGGCAACATGCTGAAACAAACTGATCTAACCTAAGGTTATCACTGAGCAATTAAATTAAATGGATAAACAGCTTAAAGAAACTGAGGTTGCATAAACTCTGGGGATTTTCGAGGAGGATTAGGAGGCAGGTGGAAAATATTAAGCTTAGACCCGTCACCCGAGGGAAGAGCTCTTTCCAGAACAGCTTCAATGATGGAACACTCAAGTAACACATAAAACTCTATGCCATCTGGCCCTTACTTTCCGAAGTCCTTGAGCTTAAGAGACCGCTATCTTTCCTCTCGAATATCCTCTTCCTGTCTGTCTGTCTGTCTGTCTGTCTGTCTGTCTGTCTGTCTGTCTGTCTGTCTCTCTCCTCTGTCTATTTCAGTCTCCGTCTGGCAGTCTGACCCTGGCTGTCCTGCCTGTCTTTCTGTCTGTCTGTCTCTCTATGACACCCTTGAGCTGAAGAGATCTCTAGTCTCTCCTCTCCCTCTCTTCATCTCTTTTTCTGTCACTGTCTGTCTTTCTGTCTGTCTGTCTATGACGCCATGAGCAGCTAAGACATCTTTCTTTCTTTCCTCCCTCTCTTTCTCTTTCTGTCTGTCTGTCTGTCTGTCTCTCTTTCTCTTCTGTGTTTGTCTTATATCCTTCTATCTCTTTCTCTCACTCTCGTTGTTTCACTCTGTCTAAACGGGTTTAAGGGGTCATGACACCATAATCACGTTTAATTAAACAACATGGCTTTTGACATGCGTCGCAGCTCCTGGAATTAATTAAATTTGATAGGATTCCTGCTCCTAAATCCAATTACCCAATTTGAATAGAAAGCCATTTTATAGATTCTAAGCAACGTTTGCGTCTTACAACTTGACTTTGTTTCTCGCCGAAGTAAAAGTTATTTAAGAAGCTTAAGAAGCTTAACTGTGGCTTTGAGCACTTTGAGGGCAGTAAACTTGTAGAAGGAAGTACGACTGAACGCTGTATGAAGGCTTGGGTGGAAATCAGTGGGTTGGCCACTGGCCAGTCACCTAATGGATGGATTGGAGAATTGGGAGAACTGCCCGACTGCAAACTGTTCATTTGAGAGGGTAGTCCAGTCTGCAACAAAACTTTTGACCCTTTTGACGCCTGCACTTGAAATGCTAAAGGCGAAACTGTCATAATTTGATTTGTCTCTTGTGTGGTGATTCAATAAATAGTTTAAATTATCATTATAAATTAATATTATAAAAAGATTATTATTATTTTTATGAATTAGGTAGCAGATACTTATGCAATACACACAACTGTAATTTGATACTACCCTCTTTACAAAGTTCAGAAGTGTACATTTGAAACCGGACGACGGGAAATATTAAGAACCATAAACAGAGAGGAAGAGGAACGTTTTCAGTATAAAGCAAATGAAAGTCTGAGTATGAGAGCTGCGAACATGAGGAGGCATAACATTCCAGATGGAGCTACAATCAACTATGACTGAGCACCTGCCAAAGTCCGAACGTGCATATAAGAAAAAGCGAACGGAAATATCAACGATGTGTCATGGAATAGAGATAGGCCTACTTATTAAAGTATGAACGCATAAAAACACTTCATAATGGATGAACAGATGGTAAAATTAACAGTGCATGGGTGGAAAGAATAAGCAGAAGGTAAATGCATGGAAAATTGGTTAATTGCTAAGATGGAGGTCAGCGGCGCTCAACAGTAGCCTACCTGTCTGGGACGAGCTATGATTTAAGTGTATTTAAACATTTTATTTTCGTCTCAAGGAGTTGTTGGAGCGGTTAGCTTAAGATTTATAGACCTAATAAAAACATAATTTAATAAAATTAAAGATGCTGGTTCCAGGTAGGTTACTGCACTTACTGGTCTAAAAACTAATGAACTAATGATCTTGTAAGAGCATGCTAATATATAACTATGACCATATAATTATGATTGTACTCTTAAGACCCTTAAGAGCCATACTAACTGAACTAATTAACTTAATAAAACTCAAAACTATGGTAATTAAATTCTGATAGGTCTTACATGCATTGCTATCCTCGCAACAGTGATATAAAAAAAGTAACGTGATTAAGGTCAAACTCACGGCTCTTTAGAGGAGGGCCGGTCACACACACACACACACACACACACACACACACACACACACACACACACACACACACACACACACACACACACACACTTCTCTGTGGGGTAGCCTGGTCAAAATCCGAAAGTGAGCAAGTAGGCCTAAACTGAGAGGATTTGAAGAATTTTGATGATTAAATGAATGGAAAGCAATTCCTAATGAATAAATGGTTGGATATATTTACCAGTGGTTGAACGGATGGAATTAATTGGCCATGGAATAGCGAATGTAGAGCACTAACAAAGAGATGAAGTGTTTATCCGGTTCGCGAACTCTGGCTAAGAAACGACTCAAAGCTTAGTTTCTAATTGGCTTTGAAGCATTTGGATTAACTATACGTTAACAGCTCTTTACCTGACGAAAGACTAACCGCGCTCCAGATTGGCACTTCTGTGTGACCTTGGCGCGTAAAAATGTTCATGATGATGAAAATCGTGCTTTCTCAGTGGTGGGCCCAACCGTCTGGAATGGGCTGCCCTTGGAATTGCGCCTGCTTCCCAGCACGCTCTCTGACTTATGTCTATATTAACTTGAAAACTGTTCTTTTGATGGCCGTGCTGGAGTCGGGAGCACCTCTGAGTGGTTACCTTGAAGATGGTGCTATATAAATATCCTGAATGAATGAATGGATGATGATGATGATGATGATGATGATGACGACGACGACGACGACGACGATGACGACGATGATGATGATGATACATGTCAAAATATCATACACGGATGAAATAAGTGACAGGTTGAATTAGCCTATAATTAAATTTGACGCTTTTGTGTTTGCAGTATCTCAGACGTCTCTGTTCAGTGGGTCGACGAAACAATTATCTAGTGACAGTACTCGTCGTCTTTTGCTTATTTAGTAAGTATGTACAGAGAGCGAATAAATGCAAATATTCAGTTAAGTCACACACGACTAGTCTTAATTCTCTGTGGACTCTTGAATAGATGGCTGGACGGATAAAGAGGCGGGTGGATGGACGATTGGACATGTGGATGGATGGCTGGATGGCTGGGTGATAGGGTATATTTGGGTGGGTGTGGCTGGATTGTCAGATAAAAAACATGGACGAATGTACGGACCGATAGCTATAGTCAAGACCCTAGTCAAGTAAAGTGAATTTTGGTACGAATTCCATGAATTGAGCTACTGATCAATCATATCAATTAATTTTATCAACAGTTATTCATAGTATTTAGCTAATAATGCGATAAATGAAGCCATTAATCTGATTATCTTAGTTGCTAGTTTAGTTCAATCAGGAGCTAATTCGACGAATTAAGCCTCTGATTGTGTTAATTTAACCACGCTTCATATTAATTTAGCCAATGTGTAGATAGCGGAAGTAAGCCACTTATCAGAGTAATGAACATCTAAACAGGTTAACTAAGCCTTCGCATTGGCTCTGCACACAGTTCCCTAATTATGCCAATAAATTATATGCTTGAAGCCACTATTCGTATTAATTACGCCAGTATTAATCAGAGTAATTAAGCCACTGAATGGACATTAATTAAGTTGGTAAGCATCACAATTAAGCCATTTACCAGACTAATTTATTATCTCCTCATATTAGTTAAGCCTATGCTCGCAGTACTTTGATAATCCTCTTATTAAGACATTATTTGTCTTAAGTTAGCCACTTCAGGGCCTAAGCAGCTTATTATAGATAAGCCATTGTTTGTCTTAAGTTAGGAAGTAATAGGCTTCTGTTAGCCATTATTTCTCTATAGTTAGCCACTAATCAGCTTCTTTCAGCCATTACTTATCTATAGCTACTTTAGCCACTTATAAGCTTATTTAAGCCAATATTTGTCTTAAGTTAGGAATGAATCCGCTGCTTAAGTCATTATTTGTTTTAAGTTAGTCCCTATAGTCAGCATATTTAAGCCTTTGATTGTCTTTAGTTAGCCACTAATCAGATTATTAAAGCCACTAATCAGATTATTAGAGCCACTAATCAGATTATTAAAGCCACTAATCAGATTACTAAAGCCACTATTCAATATTCATGTCAAGCCTGCTTGTATATTTGTCTTCCTCTGACTACTTGTAGCTCTTCTTCAGAATCTAAAATATGTCAGCCGTGTTTGCATTGTACCTATGTCGGATGAATTCAACAAGTATGTCAAACACTTGAAGACGGTTTTTCGTCGTATTGATTACTTTCACATGTCCACCTCGATGTTTCAAGTGTAGCCTACTCACAAACGAATGAGACGAATTAAGCCATAGTTTTATTTTACTAAGTAATAAATCTACAAAAAATCTCAACTTTCTCTGTCATTGGTACTTAAAAGCAGAAGGAAGGGCTATAGCTCATTGAAATGCAGGTCTTGAGAAAATTGAGGAAGTTCAGATTAACATAACAGGAAACGGTCGGTCTATTAAGAGTGGGCGGACGTTGAAGATAAAGGTTTACAGCCACTCATATTAAATTTGCTAGTGTTCCTATTGGTGCTCGATAGTGTAGTGGTTAGCGTGATGGACTGTCAATCGTGAGGTCGGGGTTCAAATCTTTGACAGGGCGTAGTTTTGGTTCGAGATTTCTGTTCCACCTGCGCACCATAGCCAACTCAGCTATAATGAGTACACAGACCGTACACTGTCGGTAGGAAGACGAGACGGCAAGGGAGAGGATGAGCTACCAGCCCGTATAGCATAAGGGAATGCTCTTAGCATAAGGGAATGCACTTCTTCGTTATATTTTTTAGTATTTTAGCTACTAATCAGATTAATTAAGACTATAATCATATTAATGAAGCTTTTATAATATGACAAAGACATAAATGAAGAGTCTAGACTCTAGAGCATCCATATGTAAAGAGAAAAACATAAAAGTTACCACAGATGTATCCGACACAAGACAGAAATGAACGATAATCGGAAAAGTTATGCTTGCTTCTTATTCTGATAATACTGAAGATGGTAAACCATCTCTGCAGATTAACTAATTAATTATTAGATTAGTTAATTAATTAGATTGATAAATGAAATTTTCTTTTGTGACAAAATCGCTTCGTAATATTATTTAGGTGGGATGTTTTCATATGTTGGAATAGCCTATAAGTTGGTTCCTTCAAGTTATCGTTTTCACAATAACTTATACTCAAGTGTAGCGTTATACGAGGCTTTTGCAATACGATTTCTTTACTGAATTTTGTGATTTAACAGCACAATTCATGCAAACACAGCGTTTTTTTTATAAACGTATAATTAATTTTTCTGTTTTGATTGTTTTAGGAATGATGTCGCTGCATTCTCAACAGAAACCCCGAGTAACGAAACATGCAGGGTAGATTTCGGGTTGTCTATGCATCATATGGGTTCAGGGTGCAACAAGTAGGCCTAGATGGGTTCTGCTTCAACAGTTTAGTATAGTAGAAGGCCGATGTGATTAAACACCGTACACCAAGAACCTTTAAAATGCAATGCAATAAGAAACGTTACACATGCGCTTTGATTCAATTAGTATCTAATGTATGTTTATATGTATGTAGACTTATATGCATGTATGCATGCATGTTTCTATGTATGTACGCATGTAAATATGTGTAGCCTATGCATGTTGTATGTGTGTATGTGTTTGTGCGTATGTATGTGTAGGCTACATGTATGTGTAGGCCTATTTGTATTATGAGATTTCTATAGTGCTTCACTAAGAGTTGGTCATATTTCAAAGTTTTGGATAAACTGCACCCGTACGCAGTACTCAATGTTAAATTCGATGCTCGCTTACTCAGCTCTTAGTTCTGCTAAGTGGAAGGTACAAAAATGGAAGTAACTCATTTCTGAACTAGCCGTTCAAATCTCCGCCAGGGTTTCAAGATTTCTGCTCCACCTGCGCACCCTATACAACTCAGCTATTATGAGTACATTGGCCCTACACTGTCAGTGGGAAGATTAGACGGCGAGGGAGATGATTAACCGCGCACCACATATGCTGAGTATAAGAAAATGAAGTCGCTAACACTTCATACCCATGACTGCCTCTCAAGCTAGCCTAAGGTTCTGCCCTTCTTTTATTGTTTATTGTTGTTATTGCTATTGTTTTTCTTTCTTCTCTGTGGAAAGTAGTCAAAAGCGTGGTTCCGGTATGATCATTAGACTATAGACTGGAAGCCCTCTGTGGCGCTATGACCTGAAGTGAATGAAAAATTACCAGCAAATTCTGAATGAATTAAAACTACATGTACATCAGTTTACCTTCCCAGTTGCATGAACCTACACGCACTTCCTGAGTAAATTAAAACTACATCAGTTTATCAAACCTTATCTTACACTATATATATATAATATATATATATATATATATATATATATTGCCTAACGTTTGATTCTGTAGAGTTACCACGTAGCCTTGATCATTGCAACTGCCGATGAGGCACGCAGGGCATCGTTCCTGCTGAAGACTCTCTTCTACCATCGGGTGTCACCAATACATCTGCACATGCTCGTAAATAATTCCACTCATCGCATCATGAAGACTCTGATGGACACTTGGGAACTCGACCAAGGTACGAAGAAGTAGAATTTTGCTCATAAGTAGCATACTCTATTTTCTGTGCCTGAACATTATTATGAAAGTCTGATAACGCTGCAAGTCAAAAGACTTGCAGAAATTAATAACAATAATAGCCTATCAAATATGGGCCTACTACTACTTAATAATAATATAGATTTAACCTTAGTGGAAATAGCCAAATAGGATGTTGACAAGTGTGCGAATCTTATAACTGCCAGGACCAATAACGTCGGCCTTAGTTTCACCTAACAATATATTGAGCGGCTGGCGTTTAACGCATTTGACAAACAAGCATTTGAGTGGACATTAACTAAGTTGGTAGTGATTATAATTAAGTCATTCACCATGTTAATTCATTTACAGTATTCAGCTACCTAATATGGTTGCCAAGATCTTTGGTATTGACTGCACCTTATAGGCCTATTCATACAGCTTTTGGAGAAGTGGGATTAAACGCAGAAAATTATCATTAAACTTATAGCAGCTGAGGAAATGGTTTTAAAGGTGTTGAAAACTAGGATTTCATTATCTAGTGACATCTTGTGGCTGCCAAGGTCGCTCTCGTTGGCCTATGATCATGACATTGTAGCCTTTTATTATTTTAGTGTCTTTGAAGAATTTGGTGACATTACCAAATATTATAAAGAAAGACCGATGTAGATTGTAGACCCTAATCTAACAACATAGCTTACGTATTCAGTTTGTTTGTATTACCATTAGCCATTGCATGGTACATTAATTGTAGGCCTAATTAGGCCTATAGTGTGTAGGCTACAGTCTCGTGTTTGTCATAAATTTTGCTTTATATTTTATTAATCAATTTTTTTAAATATTGTGTTTTCACTTTCACTATTTGTTGTTTTGGAGAATAAGTATTTAAAAACTCTTCAAAAATTAGGAACAATTGGAGTCAATGAATTTCAATATTTTTCCTTGATTTCCTTTGCTTCCAGTTTCTGTTGATCTCTACAAAGTCAACTCAACGGTAAGCAGACCATAGTCTATCAAACATAAAATCATATCCCAGAAATTGATTTCAAAGCAACTGTAAAGATCAATAGAAGTGGCTTTTACGGCGATATGCAATTGGACTTTATTAGATATGCATTACATTAGGGCCTACATAATGGCTAACGTTTTAGTCATTATGCAATGCATAGACCTGTCTACTATCTGAAACTTATTAAATATTACTTTGTGTCAGTATTTGTAAACAATTTAGTACAAAATGCAAGATAGGTTCAGTTCATAATGTCTGTTTACAGTATTATGGTTTTGTAACACGGTTCTGCTTAGCAACGGTTGCCTTGTGCATTGTGGTAATGGGCTGCAGACGTTTCCAGATTAGAGTAGATCGCCAAAGCCCTGGATTTATAAATGTGGTCTCGGTTACCAAGGTCAGTTGAAGGCCATTGACGTTTCAATTTGAAGACAACATAGAAAGTCTGTGGTCATTGTTTTGAACAATTATCTTTCCATGATATTCCACTCATTTTGCAGTGATTTCAATTTTTTGCATAAATTCGGATATAGATTTTGCTCAAAAATGCATGTATAGCATCAACTCTTCTTTTCTCTATACATAACACTATTTCCTATTCTCTGTTTGTCTTTGTGAATGTGTGTGTCTGTATGTTGTTTTGGAGAATGGCAATTAAACGCAGAAAATGGTAATTATTCTTATAGCTATTGTATAGGTCTGTAGGCTATAGGCTATAGGTCTGCATACCTGTCTGTATGCATGTCTGCCTGCCTGTCTTTATATATAGCCTATTGTTGGTTCATGTAGGTAAAATTGATGGGAATAACACACATATGTTTGTATACTATAATGAACAAATTGCAACAGTGTTATTTCTCTATGTTATGCTATTCCTTTATGTTATTGCTCTATTTTTCTGTTAGCAGAGTCAAACAGATTTCTACTGGCAAACACTTAAATTCCGCCTGTCGGAGTTTATACCACCTACTATAGTGCAAGAGGTAACTTTTCGATATGTATATAGGTCTAATAACCCTAGTCCACTGGATGACATGCAGATTTATGGGTAATAATAAATCAGTTGGTGCATCTCAAATTATACCATCCTTGAGCTTTATAAATGCATACGGTACTTTATCACAACCGCTGAATTATTTGGACGATAACACTAGTTTACTGGATTACACGATTATTATAAGCAAGCAATATGTTGTTACTCTCCCTCTCTCTCTCTCTCTCCTCTCTCTCCCTCCCTGTATTTCTCTCTGAAAACTGAACAATCGTATTCGGTAAACATTGCACATGACTACATTGACTAGCCTGCCTAGGCACATTGAGAAAATGTAGTCATAAGGCCTTACAAAATGATGCACGTGTAGAGAATAAAAGAGCGTTGACCTATAATATGTTGAACATTTTCAGCGACCGTTACACAGTTCGTCAACAGCTCTGTAAACGAACAATGAGGCGCTTACAATATCTTAGACCTATATCTGTTGTCAATATGTCGGAAAGTTATTTCGGTTATAAATGATCTCTTACTGCTTGGGAATTTTCCTTCATACTGGCCCATCTTTTAATATGCCATCATGCCTGAGTGCCCACATAACATATGAATTCTATAGTAAATGACACGGCTTGCGACTAAGCCAACTTAGTGCTCCCGTACTCGATGCATGTGCTATCTATTGTTTGCTGTTTTTACATCTGTGTGGGTCACCTCCTACATGCATTCTTTTTTGTATTGTAACTGTATATGGTATTGCCCTCCTTTCAAAGTTCAGAAGTGCACACGACCATATACCACAGAACATCGATGGCACAGAGCAATTGTGCGCGAAAGACTTTATGTCCCTATGCAGTAATTGCCTCGGGCGGGCTCGAACCCGTACTCTCCGCGTCATGGGCCGAGCGCTCTAACCAATCGGCCACCATGCTGTAAACATGCATGCAATAACCGAAATAACTTTCCGACATATTGACAACAGATATAGGTCTAAGATATTGTAAGCGCCTCATTGTTCGTTTACAGAGCTGTTGACGAACTGTGTAACGGTCGCTGAAAATGTTCAACATATTATAGGTCAACGCTCTTTTATTCTCTACACGTGCATCATTTTGTAAGGCCTTATGACTACATTTTCTCAATGTGCCTAGGCAGGCTAGTCAATGTAGTCATGTGCAATGTTTACCGAATACGATTGTTCAGTTTTCAGAGAGAAATACAGGGAGGGAGAGAGAGGAGAGAGAGAGAGAGGGAGAGTAACAGCACCAGAAGATAATGTTATATATAATTCGCTTGTGGCATATGCGACCGTGCATGAGAAAACTCAGATCATTCATGAAGGGCTATATTAATTTATATTAGTTAATTAACATATTGGCTTATAATAATCGTGTAATCCAGTAAACTAGTGTTATCGTCCAAATAATTCAGCGGTTGTGATAAAGTACCGTATGCATTTATAAAGCTCAAGGATGGTATAATTTGAGATGCACCAACTGATTTATTATTACCCATAAATCTGCATGTCATCCAGTGGACTAGGGTTATTAGACCTATATACATATCGAAAAGTTACCTCTTGCACTATAGTAGGTGGTATAAACTCCGACAGGCGGAATTTAAGTGTTTGCCAGTAGAAATCTGTTTGACTCTGCTAACAGAAAAATAGAGCAATAACATAAAGGAATAGCATAACATAGAGAAATAACACTGTTGCAATTTGTTCATTATAGTATACAAACATATGTGTGTTATTCCCATCAATTTTACCTACATGAACCAACAATAGGCTATATATAAAGACAGGCAGGCAGACATGCATACAGACAGGTATGCAGACCTATAGCCTATAGCCTACAGACCTATACAATAGCTATAAGAATAATTACCATTTTCTGCGTTTAATTGCCATTCTCCAAAACAACATACAGACACACACATTCACAAAGACAAACAGAGAATAGGAAATAGTGTTATGTATAGAGAAAAGAAGAGTTGATGCTATACATGCATTTTTGAGCAAAATCTATATCCGAATTTATGCAAAAAATTGAAATCACTGCAAAATGAGTGGAATATCATGGAAAGATAATTGTTCAAAACAATGACCACAGACTTTCTATGTTGTCTTCAAATTGAAACGTCAATGGCCTTCAACTGACCTTGGTAACCGAGACCACATTTATAAATCCAGGGCTTTGGCGATCTACTCTAATCTGGAAACGTCTGCAGCCCATTACCACAATGCACAAGGCAACCGTTGCTAAGCAGAACCGTGTTACAAAACCATAATACTGTAAACAGACATTATGAACTGAACCTATCTTGCATTTTGTACTAAATTGTTTACAAATACTGACACAAAGTAATATTTAATAAGTTTCAGATAGTAGACAGGTCTATGTCATAATTAGGCCTAGGCTATGTAGGCCTAATGTAATGCATATCTAATAAAGTCAACATATCGCCTGCATTTCTGGTGACATGAGGATCAGCTGCTGGAAAAATGAATGCGGTTGCGCAGTAAAGTGAAAGCTGTCATATCTGTAAAGTGGCACCACAACCTGCAGGTAGACTGCCATGCATGGCCTGGCATGCATTAAATCATCGTGCTGGTAATGTCTAAATCAAAAGCGTCATAGGCAACTAATGGTACGCTTTAAACTCCCTTCTCAGGCCTAATAGGCAAAAAAAACAGCGCTCTATCTTGGCAATCTGCTAACGCATCGCCAGGTGGCCGGCAGATGACAGCCAGCTAAATCTATTGTGCGACTACTTTCGCTGTGTTCGAGCAAGCGCCAAACGGTATTGTGATGCCAGTATCAGGCTGGCAGAATCCGTTAGGCTTTACAGCCATATTATATGACAATACCTCATGTAAAGTAAGCTTTTGATGGCAGCGATACCCACTAACTTTGAAAAATCTATAATCTTCGCTGGCACAACAATAAGCCTGTGAAGGTGTTAGCGCTCAGCGGCATGCTGCGCCATCGCAGTTGAAGGTGGATAATTGCCTCTTTCGGCGCATGCCAGTCAAAACGGCGTAAGCTCCTACTGCAGCCCGTCATGCGCTCGACTAATTGCCGGCAAGTGTAAAGGATATCATTGAAAACTGCAGCGTGCGTGGTGTTAATTATTTTTGTCATGATTGTGATCTCATGTGATACAAATACAAAAAATCTGCTGATATCCTCCTACAACATAGTTGATGTTATTGCCCTGAAGATTTGAACCCCGACCTCACGGTTGATCCCTCCGCTAACCACTGCTATCAGCCAGATTTACTGCTTAATAACTGTACACCTCGATGCATATCTCTTCCAAGACCTGCATTTATAGCCCTTCCTTGCTCAATGGCTAATAGACAAAACATGTCATTCAATGATAAGACATACATTAGGTAATACAACCTAATAGTGAGAATGACATGAATAATTGGCTGTAGTCCCATCAGGTAGTAACAATGACTAACAAACTGCTGACTGGACAATAAAGCGGAATAATGTGCTGCCACTCTTGGCATGGGTAGGCTTCGCAAATAGTCTGTGCTAACTCGGCTGACAGTAGCTTCATACCATGATATGCAGCTCTAGCAATGGCATTATGAGAGCAGAGGTAGCGTTAAGCAGCTAAGGTATCGGAATTAATGTCAACTAAATATGAACAATTATTGTGATTATCCGGCAACTCATTCGCTTAAATTCACTGTTGATCACTGCGTTCAGCGATGGTATCCATCGCCGTCAATATCAGGCTAAATCGGTAATATGTTTCGTCGTCGTCATCATCGTCCGGGGATGTGGCGCAGGGTATTCAACGGACCAGCGACGAAGATGGCGACATTGATGTTGATTGTGACACTGGTGGTGATGTCCGTTGATACTGCGCCAAAATGCTTTTATGTCAATGCCATTTTTATGGGATAATCTTAAATTATGGTCGCTGTAGTTTAGACAAGGGAATATGCTGTGCTTGTCTTATTGGCCGCTCCAACGCTCACGGGCTGAATCGCTCTGGGCTGAGCAGGCAGAGGCGCGTGGCAGCAATTTTCCATGCGTCTTTCCTTGTCTGTTCATCCATTGCTGGATCGACCTGTCATTCAGCACCGTGCGTCCGCTGCGCATTTGGTCAATGCGCCTGCTGAAAGCCATCGGTTCCAATCAGATCAACGAAGGCAGTAATCAGAAGTACGGTTATTGGTAAATGAGCAAAATAATGTCTTTTATGTGTTGCTATAACCAAATCGAAGCCAGACGGTTGGCAGGAGTCAAGGTACCGAACATTACGGTTCATCCGAACTGACCGATCGCTCCTTCTTAAGCGACGGCGTTAGTGCTTAGAAGGTGGGAATTCGAACTGCATGTTAGCTCATGTTGTTGAATTAAACATTGGTGGTGATCTCATGTTGAAGTGAGGCGGAATAGAAAACAGTGAAAGACATGCTCATGTGTGTGAACGAAAAAAGAAGATGGGCTGAACTGCTGAAAAAAAGGTAGGTGAACTTGTTTGAAAGAACAGTGGGCTGGCTGAAAGGATATTCGAGGAAACGTCAGGGCTCAATATAAGTGGCTGTTCTCTCATCGGAGTGCTGTGCTCGGCTCGTGACCCAGCAATCAGCGATGATTTCGTGTAATGACGAACATCTCAAACATTGATAACAGTATGTAATATCTAACAAACAAAGCATCGTCAGCATTGTGAAAAAATGATGATCGCGCGACAGGCTGTGAAAGTGAACTCCAGCTGCCGACTTTTGCCCCTCTACCGCATCAAGGGCAGTGATCAACGAACTCATCTATGGTATTATATGGATTAGGAATTCACAAAACAAGCCCGGCATCACTCTAATGTGGTGGATAAAAGCGCCGCGAACATCAATGGGGCATGAAATTCATCGGCAATCTGGCCGTTCTGCTGACGTAGTAGACTGCTCGATGCCCTGCATGATCGCACCGTATCTCCTGGTCGCATCATTAACCTGCCATCGTTACGTAACATCAATATGAACTGCGACTCCGCTGATACCGGGCTGCATCATCTGCGGTGGATGAACTGCGGGCTCGCCAGCGGCTGTTTCAACCGCTTCGTAACTGCTGGCGTTTGCTGACTGCGGTCTTTAACAAGGCGCGGCGGACGCGGCGTAGCGGCTGTTCATCTACTCACCGATAATCTGTGAAATGGTCTCATCCTTGGGTGTTATGGCAGCAATGTACCTTCAGCTGTAGGTCTGGTACACCTTTGGTACCAATGCGCTTGTCCGCCGTCCCGCTGATCCTTCTGCGGCACCGCTCTATGCGCATTTTGCAATGAACACCATTAAGCTATTCCTGGGTTCTGGCCACAGCAATGCGTAGAATATTGCTGAAAATATTGCATTTGATGAAGAAGAGTAGTGATAAATTATTGTTAAAACTAGTAATAATGATAATGATTGAAGTTGATAGCAAGTGAGGATAATGACAATGAGGATGAAGTTGAAAGGATGGCGGAGGATATCGATTGAGATGAAAGTTGACAGAAGTTGAAAAGAGTTATTAAACAACCGGAGAATTTGGTTTCACTTCTGCACCTCTGAACTGATTTCCTGTTTCTTGATTGCTCTTCCAATGAAAACCAAAATTTGGAGTGGACTGTTGATTTCTTTTGCCATTGGGAACAAAACCAAAACTTGTCTTATTCGGAATTGCCAAACCAATTCGATTATTAACATGAATGTCCGCTAGGTCTGCCACAACACTAGCTTCGTAACAATCAGTTCCTTCCTTCGACAACACAAACTGTAGTGGACCTGGTGGTAGTGATTCTTTCAACTTATCCGCCACTAACAAATCAAACAGCTTCTCAAAATTCTTATCCACTTTGCGACTTTTCACATAATAGTTCAACAAGTTCTTCAGCCTTGCTGTAAACATTGTATATGTTTCTTCAGCTGTCTTCTTCGCATCAATAAACTTCGATCTGTACTCTCTCGGTGTCAACTTGAATTCTTTTAACAAGTGCTGTTTCACGATCTCATAATCATCTAAATCAGCGAATGACAATCTGTTTAGCACAGTTCTAGCTTTCGGAGTCATCAATGGCAATAGTAACTTCACCCAGAATTGTTCCTGCACGTTGAAACTACGAAACGCATTCTCAACCGTTTCGAAATATAATGGCACCTCCATCATATCGTTTGGCATTTTAGGTAACACATGTTTCATGGCATCACCAATTTTCTTTATTTTCGAAACCATCGTTTCACTTTCTTCTTGTTTCCTTTTCTCTTCTTCTCGTTCTTCTTGCCTTCTTTGTTCTTGAGCTTCTCTATTTCGCTTCTCCTCTTTGAGTTGTGCTTCTTTTAATGCTATTTTTTGTTGTTCCAACTTTAAACGTTCTTGTCTTTCCTCTTCCGCCTTCTCCATGCTTTCTTTCTGTAATTTCAGTTCTTCTTGTCTAACCTGTTCTGCTCGCTCCAACTCTGAAATTCGTACTTTTTCCTTTTCTTCTTCACGTAGTCTCTTCTCTTCAATCTGTTGCTGACGTATCTCTTCGTCACTTTTCCGCGCCTTTTCAAATTCAATCATCTGCTCTAATCTTCTCCTTTCAGCATCTTCTCTATCTTTTCTCAATTGCTCTAATTGAATTTCAAATTGCTGTCTTTGCAATTCTTCTTTCTCTCTCTGAAGACGTAATTCTTCCTGTCTTACATTTTCTGCTTTCTCTTCCTTTTCTCTCTGAAGACGTTCTGCCTTCTCTTCCTTTTCTCTCTGAAGACGTTCTGCCTTCTCTTCCTTTTCTCTCTGAAGACGTAATTCTTCCTGTCGCATTTCTTTCTCCTCTTGTCTCACACGCTCTGCTTCTTCTCTTCGTTTCTCCTCTCTTTCTTTCTCTTCTTGTCTTGTCATCATCATCCATTGCATCATCGTCTCCATAGACATAGGCCCAGGCGGTTTCTCAGTAACCTTTTCCACAGCACCGCCGACAGCACCTTCTTCTTCTTCTGCTTCTTCTTTAAGCCAGACTTCAGCTAGCGCTTCTAGCATGTCTTCACGTGACATATCTTTCAGTTTCTCTTCTTCAAAACCAGCCTTTAACAAGCGCTGCTTTAATCTTTCAGAAGACATCTTCTTCAGTTCTGCTTGTTTCTTGACACTTAATTTCTCCATCTTACTTCTTTACTTCAGTGCTGTCCTTTCTGGAAAACACGAGTTTTCTTTTGTGTTTGAAGTATTGGGGATTGTTCTTTGTTTGATAACAACAAACTTTTATACCTTTGTTGTTGAGGCTTTCGTTGATTTACCAATGATTCGAGTGCGTATTCACCAGTCGACGTTGTTTCGAATCCCAGACGTTGTTTCGAATCTCCGACGTTGTTTCGAATCCCAGACGTTGTTTCGAATCCCAGACGTTGTTTCGAATCCTACCGCTGCTGCCACCAAATATGTCACCAACTCTTTTCTTTCTTAGTTGTGACCTACCTCAAGAACTTTCCTTATCTCTACATATAAATTGCTCAACGTCTTCTAACTGTTTAAGAATTAAATTGACACAGTTCTTTGAATGTTTCTCCTTTCTTCAAACACAGTTATTTCATCAAACACAAATCGACTGTAACTTCTAACATACAGCTCTCTACTGCATTAAAACAACTACTACACTGTATTGTTCAAATTCACTGTCATCAGCAGTTTCTAAGTTTGGCGCGCTAACTGCACGTGTAGAGAATCTACCGTCAGCCAATGTTTAGGCTACTTTAGGCCAAGCGCCCACGAGCCGACAGCGCAACTAAGGCCTAAGACTAAAACGCTTAACAATCGAATTATCGAATACACATTATATATATATCAACATAAGGAACACCTGTGCTCATTATATATGCAAAACATTAGTTCACAACCTCCATAATTTTTCTGAATAATTATTTGTACAGTAACGGAACCTTTTTATGGAACGATTTGAGTAACATCATGGCCGAGAAAGAGCTCTAGCTGGTGGCTTATGTAACTGGTGGAGTTAAAGGCTATAACATTGATGTCATGACAATTATAATTCGTCTACAGGCTTTTCGTCTACGACACTTCATCTTCACATATTTCGTATACCGACATTTCGTCTACAAAGTTATTTGATATTGTGCTTTTAAATGGAAGCTGGATTGATGTGGGGAAATGTTTCATATAATGGAAGTGGGATTGATGAAAACATTCCTGTGTTGAAATAGAAGCTGGATTGATCGAAATATGTTTCCCCGTAAATAGAAGCTGAAAACCAAGCTGGATGCATAGAGGAAACTAGCTTTCCATTCAATAGAAGCTGAGTGCCTGAGAATATATAGCACGTTTTAGTGAAACTATAAGAATGCGGCCTCTGTTGATTAGCCGTAATGGATACTGCAGGTACGCTTGTAGACCGAATTTCGGTAGACGAAGTGTCTGTAGACGAAGACTTAGTGTCGTAGACGAAAAGTCTGTAGACGAGTTGTCGCGGAGGCTATAATAATATCGAAAAACATAAATGGATAGAGTGGCGACGAAACACGAAGAGAGCGTGGCATAGTTATATAGTTTTATGCGGGGTATAGGCTACATCAGCGTATAATATTTACATATTATTAGTTGTTGTCTCTCATAGACTTACCATCGAGAAAACCTTACGCGAAGACGCAGAGGAGGAAAGGGATAGCTTGAGAGATGAGGTTAGTATTAGACTCCACTAGTAAGCTACAGCTTCGTGTAAGGTAAATGTAAAGTCTTCGAAATATTTCAGCGACACACAAAATCAAGCACGCAAAGTACTGCTGGTTAAAAACTTCAGTGAAACATTATCAATAATTACACATTGAACCTGTGGACCGAAAGCTGTTTTTCTGACATTTACATATCTGTTTCGGCCTGATTAGAATCGCCTGGTAAGCCATACATTTTGCTCAATAACTTTCTATCAAAGGCTTCTGGAGTAGTTGGGCCTAGTAGTTGTAGGAGTGGGTATGCGGACGTTTAATAAACGAACGATTGGTTCGTCAAGGACTGTTCATCTGGACTGTTAATTCGCGTTGACCAATAAAAGGATAGCTAGTCCGTTAAGCGTGACTGCAGGTGTGCAAAATACATAGGGGAGAGCATGCACCCTTGATCCTATTTTGTAACTTATCTCCTTTAATGAAAATGTGTTAACATTTTTGAATTTGGATCGAATGTGTCTAATAGATAATTTTATTGTCAATCTAACTTTATATTCAATGTTCTATTATTCCATCATTTATAATATGTTATGTGCCAAAAACGAAGGTGACTCAGATGGGATCAAGGGTGCATGTATGTATGCACCCTTGATCCCACTTATATGCACCCTTGATCCTATGTTTGCTCATTTGATCCTGGTGCTGGTTTATCCAACAAAAAGCTGTTTTGTTATTAACAGTAATATTTTAATGTTGATTACAAAAAGAAAATGACTATATTAGATCTTATACTGCCTGAAAGACAACATTTATACTGTCAGATGACTTATAGGCCTATTCGAGATTCTGAACACCGAGATCTTCATGATCTTCATGATCGTTATCATCAGTGTTTTTCCAATTTCAAAACTAAGCACAAGCAGGGGCGGCGCTGGCCGGGGGGTCCAGGGGTCCGGACCCCCCAGCTGTCGTTCAGACCATTTCTCCAATTCGTGTAAATCCGAATAGATTTTTTTTGGTGGGGGTCTGGTTTCGCTGACAGCCTTGCAACTAATGTCATGACTTTGTAACTCTTTCCAATAGATTAAATTAATATTATGATCATCACTATTTATTAGGTCTACTCAAATTCTTTAAATTATATTTAACTTACTTACTAAACCTCTCTGCACTGCGTGCTTATGATTGGTACGTCATTGGTCCGTGTGTACACTGTACAGTGTTGACTCTTAGTGAAAATAATAACAATAAGATTTTGTACTTATTTCGTCTGGAAAAAACATTCTTGACGCTCTTGAACCCCGCACGATAGTTGCTAAATTTGCCTTAAGCCCAAGAGGCTTGCCACTTTAATAAGAGAGATAAAAACTTATAAGCAATAGTTAAATATCTTTTAAACTTGTCACGACACATATTGATGTTTGATGTTTTCTTCTGTTTCAATGTTTTAACTGGATGTTTACAAAATCAAATTAATTAAGATAAAATAGTAATTACATGTTTGCAAATTTTTTTACCAAGTCAACGTAACAACTAACAAATCAAGTTCATTTTTAAGCTATAAATGTTTAGTCCAGAGTGGCTAAAATGAGCTCCATATGGCAACAATATACTCCAAAAAGCTTTGGCGGCTGTGGACCCCCCCCCAGAACTAAAAACCCTGCGCCGCCCCTGAGCACAAGTATGCTTAAAATTTACATTTTGCTTGTATATTAACTGTAGTTTTAACCTTAAGCTTAACTTTTTAACATTTGTGGTGGTGGTGGTGGTGGTCGTAGTAGTAGTAGTAGTAGTAGTAGTAGTAGTAGTAGTAGTAGTAGTAGTAGTAGTAGTAGAGTAGTAGTAGTAGTAGTAGTAGTAGTAGTAGTAGTAGTAGTAGTAGTAGTAGTAGTAGTAGTAGTAGTAGTAGTAGTAGTAGTAGTAGTAGTAGTAGTAGTAGTAGTAGTAGTAGTAGTAGTAGTAGTAGTAGTAGTAGTAGTAGTAGTAGTAGTAGTAGTAGTAGTAGTAGTAGTAGTAGTAGTAGTAGTAGTAGTAGTAGTAGTAGAAGTAGTAGTAATAGCAATAGTAATAGCAATAGTAGGCTATACTAGCAATAATTTGAGTGAGATGGTGTTGCTTATTTTCAGGTGGCAGCATTGACTCGGTCGAACAGTGAGCAGAATGTGCAACTTGGGCAGGAGGCACAGGAAGAATATTCTAGCGATACCGACGCGATGGAAACGCACGAGGACAACGATAGTACATTCCATAGGACAATAGACGACAGCTACGTGTCAGACGCCGATGGGTAGGTCATAATTTGTACGATTATAAAAACTGAGACATTGAAATGGTAACCAACTGGCTAGAGCACTCGTCTTGTAAAGCGAGAAGTGCGGGTTTGAAACTTCCTTGAAACGCTCACTGTTTATAGACTTTGAGCAAGTTCTTCACTCACATTGGCTCAGCGCCAGCGATTATTATTTTGCTTGTCATTTGATAACGGCGCTTAATAAATGTATAATAAATAATAGTAGGCTTAATAGTAACAGTGATGATGACGATGATGACTATGATGATCAATCAATCAATCATTTATTTCTGTAACCATCAGAAGAGAAAAACGAACAATGAAACAGTAACGAAACGGTTTGACATGTACTGCATGGCTACACGGAGGCCCAGAAGGGATCATTGGATCCCGCTAAATAGGGACACCTAAACATGTAAAAAATACAGATAGGGAAAGAAAGACAAGACAATGATACTTAGAGTGGAGTAAGCATTGTTCTAAAAAAACAAATAAAATAAGACGGATCAATCAAAAATCATTAAGAAAAGAATATAAAATCTTAAATAAAATAGCATTACAGACAAAATCATCTAATTTAATCAATCAGTAATTTCAATTAGTCATTTATTTATGTAACCAATAATAAGGAAATAACAATTAAGAATGAAACAATAAGGCAATGATTTGATACGATGTATTTGATATGATGATTATAATAATAAATTAATAATAATAATAAACTTTTGATGTGATTTATTTGTTATGATGATTATAATAATAAATTAATAATAATAATAATAATAATAATAATAATAATAATAATAATAATAATAATAATATTATTATTATTACTACTACTACTACTACTACTACTACTACTACTACTACTACTACTACTACTACTACTACTACTACTACTACTACTACTACTACTACTAATAATAATAATAATAATAATAATAATAATAATAATAATAATAATAAAATAACATTAATAATAATAATAATAATGATGTTCAAGTCCCTGAGGGATCATGTATACCTCGGGGCATAAAAAAAATAATAATGATAATAATAATAATAATAATAATAATAATAATAATAATAATAATAATAATAATAATAATAATAATAATAATAATAATAATAATAATAATATCGTTACATTCCTCATCGAACTTCTACTTCAACTATGAATATTTTTATCGCTCATCCGATTTCTAGTTTTACTGCAATAATTTAGCATCAGTACGCTATCATGATTGCATCGCTCATCTATAACTTCTACTTCTGCTGTAAATATACCCATCAAACTTATAATGTTACCGAAATAATTTAGCATTTATGCAATGTTTTCATCGCTCATCCAACTTCTAGTTTTACTATTAATTAAATATATTTATGAACTGCTGTACGCACTGGGATATAGTAAAATTGTGTAGCCTATAGGCCTATGTATTAGGCGGATCTCGTGTTTAAGCATTTATTACATTTTCGTTTATTACTAATCAGAATATAAAGTTTATGCATTTCCCCATGCACATTTTGCTGGTGGTGACAGAAAAGCAATTCGATTTTGACAAAACATGGTATTCGTTCTTGCGTAGGAAATACGAATCCGTGGAAAAGATGCACAATCTGCCCGATTTCTGGTCCCTCGACGGCAAAGAAGGCGCGACAGTGGGAGACCTGTTGGAATACGTAGAGGTCTGCTACGGTCGTATTCTTCCTAACTAAAACAGACTGAACCATAAACTAAAGCACGTTATCAAAAATAGCAGACGCTTCATTTAGAAGAAGAGTTTTGACATGACATGGTACTAGGAGTAGGCTAATCAGTAATCATTATCAGTTCCGGCGTTGGGTTCACTTAAATGATCTCCGATGTTCTCGGTCATTTGTCTACCACCCTACAGACTGCAGTCTTTCTACCATGGTTTGCCGTCACCAGTGCAGAGCTGTGCCGCATCATTCTCTCCTCTCCATCAAAATCCTGTGAACTTGATCCTCTCCCGACGTTTCTGCTACAGAAATTTGTCGATGTGTTACTACCGTTTCTTACTGTTCTGTGCAACCGGTCTATCGCGGATGGAGTTCTACCACCGTCACAGAAGCGCTCAATCCTGGTTCCTGCCCTCAAGCACAGCGGACTCGACTCATCTGATCCTGTCAACTTTCGACCTATTGCTAATGTTTCATTTCTGTCGAAAATTATTGAAAAGATTGCTGCTTATCAGCCTACTGTTTATTTAGAGGCAAATAAGATGCTTCCTGAGTGCCAATCCGGTTTTCGGAAAAGCCACTCCACTGAAACCCTCTTGCTCCGTCTCCTTTCTGACATTTATGTGGCTATAGATAGTTCACAACTCACTCTATTGGCCTTGTTCGATGTTAGTGCTGCTTTCGACACTGTCGATCATGAAATTTTACTTAAGCGGCTACAAATTTCATTTGGCCTGTCTGGTAACTTTCTTAGTTGGCTGGATTCATTCCTCAGTGAACGCTCTTTATGTGTGGTCCATGGGCCCTCCAGATCCTCATGGGTCCCTACCCCTTACAGCCTTCCGCAGGGCTCGGTGCTGGGTCCCCATCTTTGCATCATTTACACCTCTGAAATTGGTTCCCAACTTACTGCTTCGATCTGCTGTGCTAGGTCACGCGTACGTTGATGACGTTCAGGCCTACATGCACTGCCTAGCTACTAACGCCACTGCTGCTGTTCGAGCAATGAGTCTAGCTTTGGGTGCCCTGGAGGCGTGGATGTCATCGAACCGCCTGCGCCCTCAACCCATCAAAAACACAATTTATCTGGCTGGGCACTCGGCAGCAGCTTGCGAAGCTAGACCTATCCACCATTGCTGCAGACTTTCCTCAATTTGTCTTTTCCTCTATTGTCCGTGACCTTGGAGTTACACTTGATCAAGAGTTAACCTTTGCCCCTTATATAAACCGTCTCTGCCGTGGTTCATCCTATCAGTTACGCCAGTTCCGCACTGTTGCTCGCTCACTTACTTCAGACTCCACCGCTATACTCATCCACTCTTTCATCACTGTTCGATTTGATTACTGTTGTTCACTCTATGTTGGCCTCCCAGCTGGTCGGTTGGGGTGCCTGAACCGAGTCCTGCGCTCCGCCGCGCGCCCTTGCGGACGTATCCCCAAATTTGGCCACGTCTCTGGTTACATGCTGGATGTGCTTCATTGGCTTCCCCTATTGCAGCGGATCTCGTATCGGATCATCGCTTTAGTCTGGCAGTTCTTGCTGGGCATAGCCCCTACCTATCTACGCGACCTCTGCTTCCTACCTTGGGTGCTCCGGGTCGTCGCTCTCTCCGCTCTACTGAGCGGGGCGTGCTCATGGTCTCTTTTGCCCGCACAGCTACTAAGCAGAATCGGGCCTTCTCAGTGGTTGGCCCCTCCCTCTGGAACGGGCTCCCTTTGACGCTGCGCTTGCATCCCAGAATCCACTCTGAATCTTTCTATACTTGCCTCAAAACTGTCCTTTTCAGCCGTGCTGTGGTCGGGAGCGCTCCTGAGTAGTAACCTTGAAGGGGCGCTATATAAAACTTCATAATGAATGAATGAATTTGTCAGGTCCATTGCTCCTGTTAGTGTGAGTCAAAGTGATGTTAGGCCTATGTCCTCATTAATACTATTAAACCTTAAAGAAAAGAAACTCCTACAGTACAGTGACTGTACATCTGTTTTCGATGCTGCCCTCCTTCCAAAGAGGTTGAGAAGTGCACACAGAGCATCAATGGTGCTGAACAATTGCGAGTAAAGGACTATCTACACATTAATCCTCTCAGGAAGCTCTAATCCATCGGGTACCATGTCCAAAATGATGGGATGTTGTTGCTTTGTTTTTAGTACAAGTTCAATGTGAAAGTGATACTTCTTATGAAAGGGACACAAATCATCTACAATCATATCATCCACTCACACGCTGACAGGTTACTACAAAAGTAAGCTCAAGATAGTCTCTTCAGATTCCAGTATAACCCGGCTAGTGATATATACTTGAAGTTGAAAGGGTTACAAAGAAACAGAAAATGTATGCAATCGCTTGTGTTTTATTCACCTGTGGACTTCTGTACTCACCACTCAATATGGTTCGGCGGTTCCCATCGAAAATGTCGCGAAGAAAATGTCGCGTTAAAAATGTCGCGGACAAAATGTCGCGGATATAAATGTCGTTGATATATAATGTCGCGGATACAAATGTCGCGGATAAAAATGTCGCGGTTAAAAATGTCGTTGATACATAGTGTCGCGGATAAAAATGTCGCGGATAAAAATGTCGCCGTTCACAATTTCGTCGCGTCTTGTTTACAACGCCCCTATGTTTTCACACGCGCTTTGGAACTGCTACGATGCCTCCCTTGATGATCTTCCCAAAACCAACAACTCAGTCGAGGGTTGGCATCGAGGATTTAGTCAACTTCTAGGTGCTCATCATCCCAGTATCTGGAAGTTCATTAAAGGAATCAAGAAAGAGGAAAGCATGAACGAAATGAAACTGGAGCAGTACGTCGCCGGCCAGCAACCTCCACCCGGCAAACGGGTCTATAAAGATACCGCCGAAAGAATCAAAACCATTGTGGCAGACTATGGACTTCGTCCAACTACCGATTATCTGCGGGGTATTGCTCACAACTTGAGATTGCAAATTTGAATATGAAAATTCTAGTACGAACATTATAGTACGAACATTCTATTTTTTAATACGAACATTGTAGTACGAACATTGTAGTACGAACATTCTAGTACGAACATTCTAGTAGGAACATTATAGTTTTTTAATACAAACATTCTATTCTCTATACGAACATTCTAGTAGGCTGTAGTACGAACATTCTAGTACGAACATTCTAGTAGGAACATTATAGTTTTTTAATACTTTAGTTTAGTATATCGTATATCGTTCTTAATAGTTTAGTCTTCGTATATCGTATATTGTCTTCGTATATCGTATATCGTTCTTAATAGTTTAGTATTAAACGGTCAAAGTTAAAAATTGTCTTCGAATTTCGTTCTTCATAGTTTAGTGTTATAGGCTACTGTCATACGGTTCCCAGTATGGTGAAAATGTCGCGGGGAAAATATCAACGACATTATATATCAACGACATTGTTACCCGCGACATTTTGTCTGCGACATTTTTACCGCGACATTTTCTTCGCGACATTTTCGATGGATACCTGGTTCGGCTATGGGTTGAAGGATGGTTTGGGGTTGAAAGAGGCTTTGTGTTGAAGGATGGTTTGGGGTTGAAGTAGGATTTGTTTGTCTGGTTTTGGGAGTTGAAGGAAGGTTTGGGTTGAAGGACGATGGGTTGGGGATTGGATATTTGGGATTTGATGTGGTGACAATCATCATAAGGCTAATAATGAATTGCCTATAATAGTCACTTTATGCAAACAACGTAATCTAATCGGTCACTGTACAAAGCCAAGTGAAGGGTCGTTTATAATTATTTATAAAATTGTGCGTCATTATTTTAGGCCAAATTTTTAAGAAACTAAGACAATATAAAGGGTTATTTATATACAACCGGTTTAAAGAAATGTCAACCCAGTGCATCATTTGGTTATTATTATGGTTATTTATTATTATTGTTTATTATTAATTATAATTTATTATTATTTATGGTAATTTATTTTTATTTGTGGGTCATCTATTGTATTTTTTAAAGAAACAAAATAATGCGATAGATCATTTATTTATAGCCAAGGCACTGCAACTGTTTTGTCTGTATGTGTCTGTGGACAGCTTGGAGTCGATGTTACATATGGATGACGACAAGGACTGTGTTGATCTTTTTGCCCGTGTCGACAAAGGAGACAACATGGGAGATCGTCCCCTGAAACTCAAATATAACTTAATCTAGAAAAAATGATTTGATAGATGGCATCTAGTTAACGAATAACTTATAGGTTATTTTCACTCGCAAGATGTCAGAATCGTTGATAATCCCCCAATTTCGCGTTTTAACTTTTATATTTCATGTATAGCCATTTCTAATGGACCTGACCTGCGTTCTTCTTTACTAAATTTCATATTACTTTACTGGTTTAGGTAACTTTTATTATCTGCATTTATATGACCATTTACTCGTATGTTATGATGTTATATTTTGATAGATACTTTTTTAGTTATCATAACAAGTAATGGGTAATGTAACTCAGTAAAGGTTTTCGGTCTCTTTCTTTTCATGTGATACAACACAATACAACACAACACAATATACTGGGGCGCGGTGGTATAGGGGTATGTTCGGTGCCTTGCAGCTGGTGGGTTGCGGGTTCGAATCCACCTCAAAGCCGCCGCGTAGGGGCCCTGGGCAAGTCCTTCACTCGCAATTGCTCATGCGCTTCGGCGTGAAACTCCGATTCAGCGTCCGCGCAGTAGTCGGCAGCGCCTCTGAATGGGCAATCTGGTAGGGGCGCTATAACAAGTGTTCAAATACAATACAATACAATACAATGTGAGTTTAAGGGTGTCACGACAACTCGTCGAACGACACTTCGTCGAGCGACATTTCGTCGAACGACATTTCGTCTACTAAGTTATTTGATGTTGTCACTTTAAAATGGAAGCTGGATTGATGAAAAAACTGTTTCACGAAATGGAAGTGGGATTGATGAAAACATTCCTGTGTTGAAATAGAAGCTGGATTGATCGAAATAATTTTTCCCGTAAATAGAAGCTGGAAATCAACCTGGATGCATGGATGAAAATAGGTTTCAATTCAATAGAAGCTGGATTGATTAAAATAATCTTGTCAGTAATTAGAAGCTGGATTCACTATATGAGAATATATAGCACGTTTTAGCGAAACTATAAGAAAGCGGCCTCTGTTGATTAGCCGTACTGGATACAGATACACTTGTAGACGAAATGTCGTTAGACGAATTGTCGTAGACGAAGTATCGATATACGAAATGTCGGTAGACGAGTTGTCGCGGAACCGAGTTTAAGACTTTCATTTTCTGACGATAAACCTACTGTGTTATCCCGTAGTTTAAGTTTGTAAATTAATTTAATATCTTCAATGCCGTATTTTACTTTGGTAAATAAGCAGTCTATGTATGTCCATTATTATTGTCATCAATCCAGCTTCCGTTTCTGTAAAAAAAATTATCAATCGAACTTTGTTTAAGCGAGAATAATTGGGTATACGAAAAATTCTCAATTAATTCTTGTAATGTGCCTAATATCAGGAATAGCCTTACCACGACTTACGCCATATCTCTTGTCTTCAAAAACATCTGCATCAATTCCAAGATGTAGTGACAATTGCCGTGATCGTTTCTTATTGTTTTTGGTAATTTTAGTAGCGCTTTCTAGTTGAGTGTTCCTGTTTTATGCATAATACACAAGGCTCGAGTTGATGTTAACTCCGTGTTACTCTGTGTTGATCATCTTGATTCATTGTTTCCACTCTATACTCTATTCTTCAGATGTTTTGCCCTCCAATTGCCGATGTATCACGATCCATATATATATATATATATATATATATATATATATATATATATATATATAAAGAAAAGAATGACGAAACAGCTTCATACAGAAGCATGACACTATATATATATATATATATATATGTGTGTGTGTGTGTGTGTGTGTCATACAGAGCATGACACTATATATATATATATATACAGTTATAAAAGCTGTTTCTGGGGACATCCATAAGTTTTTTTACCGGGGCTGTGGGGACATTTTGTTTAGTGGGGACTTCGAAATGTCCCTATAAACCCATTGGCAAAAGTGACTTAAAATGCCTAGATTCGTGCTCATTTAGTGATTTTGAAAAATGTCCCCATAGACGATTTTTATATATAACTCGGACTTTGTGATTTTGAGAGTCCAGTACGTTGCGCCACAACATGAACAATTTGGGTGGAATTAAGGTCGAGAATGGCCTGTTCCACAGAACAAAGCTGTAATCAGTCATCTTGGTGTGCTTTCTGTTGCAGGGCAATCGTTGAAACTATCTTTCCTCCAGTAATGCATTGAGAATTTCATTGCCATGGCAATTCCGAAGCACCTACTGATCAGACGATCAATTCAACATGAACAATTGGGGTGGAATTAAGTGGAGAATGCCCTGTTCCACACAACAGAGCTGTAATCAGTCATCTTGAAGTGCTTTCTGTTGCAGGGCAATCGTCGAAACTATCTTTCCTCCAGTAATGCATATAGAATTTCATTGCCATGGCAATTGTGAAGTCATCTTGAAGTGCTTTCTGTTGCAGGGAAATCGTCGAACTATCTTTCCTCCAGCAATGTATTGAGAATTTCATTTGCCATGGCAATTCCGAAGCACCTACTGATCAGACGATCAATTCAACATGAGAAATTGGGGTGGAATTAAGTGCAGAATGGCCTGTGCCACACAATAAAGCTGTAATCAGTCATCTTGAAGTGCTTTCTGTTGCAGGGCAATCGTCGAAGCTATCTGTCCTCCAGCAATGCATTGAGAATTTCTTTGCCATGGCAATTCCGAAGAACGTACTGATCAGTAGGTGCTTCGCAATTTCCATGGCAATTAAATTCTCAATGTATTGCTGGAGGAAAGATAGTTTCGACGATAGCCCTGCAACAGAAAGCACTTCAAAATGGCTGATTACAATTTTGTTGTCTGGTACAGGCCATTCTCCACTTAATCCCAACCCAGTTGCTCATGTTGAATTGATCGTCTGATCAGTAGGTGCTTCGGAATTTCCATCGCATAAATTCTCAATGCATTGCTGGAGGAATGATGAGGTTTAAACGATTGTTATACAATAGAAATCACTTGAACATGACTGATTACAGCTCTGTTGTGTGGAACAGGCCATTCTCCACTTAATTCCACCCCAATTTCTCTTGTTGAATTGATCGTCTGGACAGTAGGTACTTCGGAATTGCCATGGCAATGAAATTCTTAATGCCGCACATTATTCTGCGGAATTTGACCCTTCGCAAGGTAAACTTTCACCAGAAGTCGAAGGGACATAATATGCAATTAGCGTTGTCTATGTTTGTTCTGTGGATATGTCGTCGTCGTCTCAGAGTCTTCGACTTCAACCGTCATTCAGACAATCGAATGCCCAGACCACCATCCCCCGCAGAGGTCTCTGCCGACATCAGACACTGAGGTAGTCAAAAAAACTGATGGATATAAATTATGGTGTCAAGTAGACCTGAAATCATGGCCTAAAATGTTTTTTTCTGACACAAAGTGCGCATGGTTGACTTTGTCGATAACTCAGTTGACATAAACTGGCTCATTAACTTCACCTCAGTAATCAAGCGATATAACTTCATCTACATAAACAAGCGAATTGCCGTTAGCTTCACAATCAAGCATGATACCTATACCTTTGTCTGTACAGAAAGATTGTCCGTCGGGCCAGCTGAGCCGGAAGAAATTCCTGTCGATCTATTCCGCTCTCTTTCCAGATGGAAAAGCTGGCGCCTTCTACGAACACGTCTTTCGAACGTTCGACGAAGACGGTTCTGGAAGAATTGACTTCAAAGAGTTTCTCCAGGTGAGCATTCTGTACATTGATCTGTTTCACTTCTGTCTATAGTTTCCAGTCTATTTAATATCAGTTAGTAGCAGTAGTTTCAGTTTAACAACACTGTGCGATAACAAAGATCATTAGCGTCGCCCTCCTCCTTTCTCCAGGCTTTGGACTCTCACTGACAGAGTACGATCAGTGTCGGAGTTTTAATATCGATTAAACGATGTTGAGGGATATAATAATATTATTACATCGTCGGTTTACAACTTTACAGCGATTAATTCCTACTGTTTTAATGTCGATTTTTTTAATTCTACAGTTTAACCTCATCATATGACATCAAAGACCGTTGACGAAAATATCGATTGGAATGGGATCCACATTCCACAGTTCAACGGCAGCTTATGACAACATAGGCCGTTGTCGCCGACAAAGATTAGTTTTTGGCATATTACAGCTCGACTAAAAAGAAAAAAATATCGATTGGCCGATGTTGAATTATATATATCGTTAGTTGACAGCTGAGAAGGATGACCAGCCTAAAGACTTCACTTTGTATGCAGTCCACAATAAGTAAGGTCCTAATGTTAAATTCTAACTTGAATAATTTACACTTTTCTCTTAAATCTATTGGAGATATTTTCGTCATCATCATCATCATCATCATCGTCATCGTCATCATCATCATCATCATCGTCATCGCCATCGTCATCATCATCATCTTCGTCGTATGAACTCTATTGAATATCGATTAACGCTGTTGAGGTATATGTATCGTCGGTATATGTATCGTCAAAGTCACCGACAACTACTATACTCATCATCACCATCATCATCATCATCATCATCATTATCATCATCATCATCGTCGTCATCGTCGTCATCATTATTGTCATCATCATCGTCATCATCGTCGTCATCGTCGTCATCGTCATCATCGTCGTCATGTAATATAAAATCACTATAATTTACGAAATTTAGTTCGTCGCGTCAGCGGCCTTGGATGCCGTAAGATATCGCTAAAAAATTGCATTCTATTTCGTGAAACAGAAAACTCGTTTTAAAACACCTTTAATAACAGATCTCTATTTTTATATTAATCAGTCTCGAAACGACGGCATAACTAAGCTTTGTCAGTAGTTTAGTAGTTGTCATAAGCTGCCGTTAAACTGTGGATCCATTCCATCCACGGCATAGATGAGCTGTAATATGCCAAAAACTAATCTTTGTCGGCGGAAACGGCCTAAGTTGTCATAAGCTGCCGTTAAATTGAGGATCCATCCACCACTTAATTATAATTATATGCAGCCAGAGGGTTGTGGGTTCGAATCCACCTCAAGCCGCCGCGTAGGGACCCTGAGCAAGTCCTTCACTCGCAATTGCTCATACGCTTCGGCGTGAAACTCCGATTCAGTGTCCGCGCTGTAGTCGGGAGCGCCTCTGAGTAGAAATCTTGAAGGGGCGCTATAACAAGTGTTCATACATACATACATACATAAGTGATGTTATGGTCGAGCGTATTCTCTAGAGGCTTCAGCTGCTCTTGACGGATGGTTATCCTCAAATCGCCTTCGTCTTAAACCAAGACAAGACTCAGTACATATGGCTCGGTAGGCGTGCCCAGCTTACCAAGATTAATGCTGACTCCTTTCTTCTTCGGTTTCCAAAATTAATGTGCACTTCTTCTTCCTCTGTCCGTGATCTTGGATTCATTCTCGATCCTGTCCTCTCTCTGTCTGAACACGTCAATAGTGTCTCTCGTTCCTGCTTCTACTACCTACGCCAACTCCGTGCCATCCGCCAATCACTACCACTGCACACTATCACGACTTTGGTCCATGCATTGATCTGTTCCAGGATTGATTATGGGAATGCGGTGTACATTGGTCTCTCCTCTACAAATACATCTAAACTTCAGTCCATTCTAAACGCTGCCGCCCGCCTCATAGGGGGCATTGCAAAGTTTGACCATATCTCCTATTTTATCCGTGACTCCCTTCACTGGCTCCCAATCTGCCAGCGCATCCAATTCAAGGTCTGTTCCCTCATGCGAAGCTGTCTGGCTGGCTCTGCTCCTCACTATCTTAGGACATATTGTACTCCAATATCTTCTGTGCCCAGTCGTTCCTCCCTTCGGTCCTCGGCCCGTGGTTACTTGGTTGTCCCGCGGGTGCGTACTTCTACGGCCCAGTCTAGGAGTTTCGCTATTGTGGGTCCCAATAGCTGGAACCAGTTACCTCAGTCCTTCAGGACTGACCTTTTTCTATTTCTTTTGACCAGTTCCGCAAGCGCCTGAAAACCTCTCTTTACCAGTGAAGAGATTGGCCCGGGTCGGGAGCACCTCTGACTTTGAGTGGCGCTATATTTTATGATTGATTACGATTACGATTACGATTATATAATTCATCAGCTTCGAAGTGACCAGTGTATTTTATGGACATCAGACAGCATCAAAGACTTCTGACAATGAAATTAAAATAATTATGTAAAAATTCTAAATAAAAAGTGTAAATAATATCTGAAAAAACAATCATAAAAAGTGTAAATAATATTTTTTTAAAGCAATCTGTAAGTACAATCTGCAAGTACCTAACTTAGGTAACGGTAATAAATAATGGGTAATACAGAACTCATTAGACACCTTTAAAATGACGACCACCTATGTTATGTATTTATACATCAGGGCTTTTTATTGTTTCTGTCCCCATATTGTTTGTGTATAAGCAACCCATTTAGAAATACAGTGTCATTCTAGAGAGTCCATGTTATGATGAAGCCTCAAAAAATTCATTTCCATGTCAACAGCCTTTGATAAAATGGTGGTTACCATCCCCCTGGATTTCGCGTTTGGTTTCACATATCATATATTATTTTAATACAGCAATGGATTCAACATTCATTTCTGAACAGAATGGTATATTTAAGTAAGTAAGTAAGTAAGAATATTCTCAATTTGACTACCACAGTAGCTTACAGAAGAAATAAATAATACAAATATTTATGCAAAGTCATATAATTGTACATTATGTGAAGGAACCTTGAAATTACATACTTTTTAACAACGGAACCAATAATTAGCGATATTTCATATTATTGCGTAAATTTTTTACTTTTTGGATAAACAAATGTAAGATTATGTGTGTTTTGAAACTGATCTATGTATCCAAGAACATTTTAAACATAGGCCTAATGATGCTTCATTTGTAACAATAGCCTATAAACTAGTCCATAGTTGTAGCGAAATATAAAGGCACGCAGCTATATCGGTTTACGTTGTGATGCTGCATTCAGCCTTTTTCAGACAGATATCGCGTATTATTATTTATTTTGATCACTTCCAGTGTTCAAAAGACAAATAAGTAAGCAAGCAAATGTAGCCCTGCATTCCCTCTACAGAATGGTATATTTGTTTCTCTTCAGGAAGAAAAATGAATACGCTATAGTCGAAAAACTAAGGGAAGGGGGGTGGTATCCACCCCTCTGGTACGTCGGGTATATCGGGTATAACTTTTGAATGGCGTGAGATACCACCATGATGTTTATCTCAAAATGTGCCCCAAATATTCTGCTAGAGCTACTTAAAATGTAAAAATTATGTTCCATATGAAAAAATGTTATGCATAAAAACGTAGGGGGGTGGGTGGTAATTGAGGGTAGCCCGAGGGTTAAGGATAAAACTATGCCACCGCCGTTTTGGGTGATGCCAGTCAGAAGCCTAGATAAAATGGAGGGCGACTTCAATCGCCTCTGTTATGACGCGGCGTCGTTTAACAGAAACTACAAACGTCAGAGTTTATAATAAGGTTATGGTGAAAACTGTACAAACATTTATTCCTATCAACGCCATAAACAATCGACAAACTCTTGGAATCCGATACAAACTGTACATGCGACGTAAAATCACCATAATTTATAAAATTTTGTTTGTCACGTCAACGGCCATGGCTGCCGTAAGATGTCGCCAAAAACTGCATTCTATTGCCTGATATAGAAAACTCATTTTAAAACACCTTTAATAACGGATCTCTACTTCTTCATAATTCATCTGTCTCGAATCGACGAGTGAATTTGTCGTTCCGAGATGACGGAGCGTTCCGAGATTTCAGATCCACAGTTACAGTAACGCGTTACAAATTGCGCAGTAAAGCACACCAGTGAAGATTACAAAAGAAAGAGGAAAATACACAAACATAATATGTAAACAAACAAACATAATCGTATTTTTATGTGTGTGCATATATTATATGCACACACATAAATGTGTATTATCTTCATCTTCTTCTTGTGGTTCTCTGCCTGTTAGGCAGGTTCAAATGTCCGACGTCGCCACTTCTCTCGTTGTTGGGCCTCTTCTTTCAGTTTCCTGTAGCCGTTTGTCATCATCCAATCCAGCATCATCTGTCTTGGTCTTCCTCTTGTCTTCCTCCCCTTCATTTTTCCTTCGATGACCGTTCTTAGTAGTGAGTCTCCTCTCAGCGTGTGTCCGATCCATTTCCTTTGCCTGTCTCTTATTGTGCGTATAAGGACTCTTTCTTCTCCAATTATTCCCAACACTTCTTCATTTGTTATATGTTCTGTCCAGCTGATTTTTTCCATTCTTCTCCATGTCCACATTTCGAAAGCTTCCAGTCTTTTTATATCCGCTTTTCTCATTGTCCATGTCTCCGATCCATACAGCACCACGCTCCATACTAGTGTCTTTATCATTCTTATCTTTAGATTCCTGTTTAGTTTTCCTCTCAGTAATTCTCTTCTGTTTGAGAATGCCTCCTTTCCTATTGCTATCCTTCTTTTAATTTCTCTGTGGCATTTGGCATCTGTCGTAATCATACTCCCTAGGTAGCAGAATTCTTTGACTTGCTCTATCTGTTTTCCTCCAATGTGTATTCTGACTACAGTTTCCTTTCCTTTACTTATCTTCAATACCTTTGTCTTTTTGATGTTAATCTTCATCCCGTATTCGGTTGATGTTGTGTTTAGCCTATCCATCATTGCTTGCAGTCCTTTCTGGTTTCTCGCCAACATTGCCTGATCATCTGCAAACCTTAATGCCTTTATCCATTTTCCACCAACCTTTATCCCCTCCTCCATCTCCTCTACTGCCTCTCTGACAAGCTCTTCTATATAGATGTTAAATAGTAATGGTGACAGTGGACATCCTTGTCTCACACCTCTTCCAACGTTTCCTGGTTCCGAGTACTCTCCATCTATTCTTATTCGCATCTTTTGTCCCATGTATAAGTTTCCTATTAATCTTCTGTCTCTCCAATCTATTCCCATCCGCCTCAATGCATGTAGTAGCCTTCTCCAGTCAACTCTATCAAATGCTTTTTCATAATCCACAAAGCATATATATACATCCTGACCATTCTGGCAGCTCCTCTCTGTTAGTACTCTTAGTGTTCCGATCGCATCCCTAGTTCCCATGCCTTTTCTAAAACCAAATTGATCATCTCCCAGCCCCTCAATTGCCTCTGTCTTTGCTTGCACTCTCTTTGCTAGTATTCTTATCATGACTTTTGACGCATGGGTGAGGAGGCTAATGGTCCTGTAATCCTCGCATGCTGTTGCATTTGGTTTCTTTTTAATTGGTATTATTATGGATTGCAGGAAGTCCTCTGGCCATTCTCCCGTTGTGTATATATCTTGGCATATCCTTATTAGTTCTTTCATGGCACCATCCTCCAGACTTTTGAGCATCTCTGCTGGTATGTTGTCTATTCCCTCTGCTTTGTTGTTTTTCAGTTCCTTTATGGCCGCTCTTACCTCCTCTCCCAGCACCTCTGGGCCAATATCATCCTCTCTCCCTCGAGTCTCCTCTTCCTTCTCCAGTCCCTGATTGTCATGCAATTCTCCCTCTTCACTTCTGTAGAGTTCCTCCACGTACTCCTTCCATCGGTTCTTAACTTCAATTGTTTCATTTAGGAGTCTACCTTGTTTGTCGCTAACCTCTATTCCTCCTCCTCCTTTTCCCGGTTTCCTAGATATCTGTTTCACCTTTTCGTACACTTTGTCATATCTTCCCTGTTGCTGTAAGTCTTCTAACTCTTGACATTTCTCGTCCCACCATTTTTCCCTTGCCTCTTCTGTTGTTCTTCTCAGTTTGTTGTTTAATCTTCTATATTCTTGTCTTGCTTTTTCGGTGCTTTGGTGTTTCCATTTCCTCCTTTCCTCCATCTCTTCTATCATTTCTCTTGTTACCCACGGTTTCCTAGCAGGTACTCTCTCTTCTGCTCCGACGATGTCATTGGCGCTCTGTATGATATTGTCTTTCAGTCTTTTCCATCTCTCTTCTATGGATTTTCCTTCGTATTCTCTTAGATTTTCTTCTATTTTCTTTCCCAGTTCGTTGCTCTTTTCTTTCAGGTTCTTTTTATTCCATCTCTGTCTTATCTTCTTTTTCCTCTTGATGAATTTCAGTTTTATCTGGGCCTTCATGATGATCAAGTTGTGATCTGTGTCTGCGTCTGCTCCCGGCATTGCTCTTGCATTCTTGACACTGTTTCTGTATCTGTGTCTTACCATTATGTAGTCCAGCTGATATCTTGCCATATCTCCCGGGGATTTCCACGTGTACCTACGTCTCTTCTCGTGCTGAAACCAGGTGTTTGTCAGTATTAGTTCTCTTCTCTCACAGAACTCCGCTAGTTTTTCGCCTCTGCTATTTCTCTTCCCCAGACCATACTTTCCAATGCATTTTCCCTCCGCTCCTTCTCCCACCACTGCGTTCCAGTCTCCCATTATGACAACATAATCTGTTCCCTTGGTTCTATCCAGTATTTCCTCCAATCTCTCATACATATCGTCTACTTCTTCATCTTTGTGCGTTGTTGTTGGCATGTATATCTGTATTATTACTATATCTACTGGTTCTGCCTTTATTTTGACCTCAATCATCCTGCTTCCATATCTTTCAATCTTTATTATGGACCTGGCAATCTTCTCTTCTACCAGAACAGCTACACCGTTTTGGTTGTTTTCTCCTCCTGTGTGTATGATTCTTATTCCATCACTATTAAAGTCTCCCTCCTCCTTCCATCTTGTCTCCGCCAGCCCCATAACATTCAATTTTGATCTTTTCATCTCCCCTATGACGTTTGCAAGCTTCCCGGGTCTTAGCATTGTGCGGACATTCCATGTCCCTATTTGTATCTTGTTTTTCTGATCTTTCTTCATGTTGATTTTGCAGGGGTTTCGCTGGTTGACGACCGAGGAGGCCCCACCCCCTCCCCTGCCGGACGCGACTCTTCCCGGTATCCAGGTTGAATCGTTGACGTCGTTGGCTTTTTTCTCTAGTGGCTTCATCTTCTATATACTTGGGATATATAGAGAGGTGGTCTCCCAAGTCCTTCCTCTCGGTGTTTTTCTCGAGACACCATCTCGCTCTTCATAAAGTTGACGAATTCCATCATCCGTAACCCTCGGGCTACCAAGGGGGTGGTTGCCACCCCCGAGGACTTTTTCATCTCAAACTTGTTCCGTATGGAATAAAAATTTGACCTTTTAAGTAGCTGTAGGGGGTTCATTTACGCACGTTTTGTGGTAAAATGTGAGATCATATCTCACACCGTTCAAAAGTTATACCCAATATACCCGAGGTAGAGAGGGGTGGATACCACCCCCTTAGATTTTCGACTATATCTTATCCGTCATTTAATATTAAGAGACACAAATTATACCATTCTATAGAGGGAATGTGGGGCTACATTTCCATGGTCACTGAGTTGACCTGAGACAACCGGAAGTGCTCAAAATAAATTATAATACGCGTAATATGCGTGAAAAATGGCTGAATGGAAGCACTCCCCCTTAGATTTGTGTCTGTAGCGTATTCATTTGTTTTCCTGGAAGAGAAACAAAGATACCATTCTTTAGAGGGAATGAAGGGCTTCATTTGCATACCAACATCTTTGTCTTTTGAATACCGGAAGTAATCAAAATAAATAATAATACGCGTAATCTGTGTGAAAATGGCTGAATACAGCATTACAACGTAAACCGATATATATGTATGGATATATATGTATGGATGCACATTTATACTATATAAACATGTGTAGGGATGATTTTGTGTATCTTTTATACATAGATTAGTTTAAAAACATACATAATCTTATATTTGTTTATCCAAAAAGTACAAAATGTACGCAATAATATACAATATTGCTAATTAATGGGTTCCGTTGTTAAAAGTGATTTAATTTCGAGGTGCATTCACATAATGTGCAACTAAATATACCATTCTGTGCAGAAATGAATGCTGAATCCAATGCTGTATTACAAGTTATGATATGTAAAACCAAACACGAAATCCATGGGGGTGGTAACCACCCCCCTTGGTAGCCAGTGTTACAAAAAAGCTTGGTAGCCCTAGGGTTAATAAGCAAAAGTATTACCTTAACCTGAATAGACTAGTGTATTACCTTTACCTTCATAATCATGCTTGATCCCTTTAGTCCTACATTTACCTGTGCAGAAGGATTGTCCGTCGGGCCAGCTGAGTCGGAAGAAATTCCTGTCGATCAATTCCGCTCTCTTTCCAGATGGAAAAGCTGGCGCCTTCTACAAACACGACTTTCGAACGTTCGACGAAGACGGTTCTGGAAGAATTGACTTCAAAAAGTTTCTCCAGGTAAGTCACCGCCTCAGACTTTGCATTATGTATACATAGGGTATGTTTCACTCTTGCCTATTATAGGTTTTTGATGGTTGCGATATAAAATCGATTTAGCGATGTTGAAGTATATATATTGTTTTTGACAGCTTTTAAAAGGTGTCCAATGACTTCATTTCAATCGGTTTTTTGCCGCATTGGTTTTAAAGTAGGTGGGTTGTTACCGTTTAACGACGCTTTGTCATAGCGAAAATGATAAGCGTCGCCTGCCCCTCTTATTCAGGCTTGAGACTGGCGCCACTCGAATATACGACGGTGGTGAATTTAATTAATTCCGTTGATTGGATTAATTCCTACAGTTTATTAAGTTTAGTGACGTCTTATAGCATGAAAGGCAGTTGACGTCGATAGCAATTTTGTATAGGTTCGAGCATATTATATCAAATCTTTTTGAAAACTTATCGATTGCATGAAGTTTTCGTTTAACGACACTTTGTAATGCCAAAGATAATTAGCGTTGCCCTCCTCATACTTCAGGCTTCGGACTGGCATCACCTGAAAGTGGGATAGGTGTGAAATGCGTTCATAATAGTAGCTCCCATTGTTTAAGGACATCCAGTATGCCAGGGCTGTGGACGGCTAATTTTAGCTCTGATATCAATGGCATTGATTGATTGATTGATTGATTGCTATTCAATTACACTGTTACATAAAAAGGCGATTAGCGACGCCCTCCTCATTTATCCAGGTTTGGTACTGGCACTACCACAGTTAGGATAGTGACATCAATGAATGGATTTAGAGTCTAATGACAACTTATGTCAACAAAGGCCGTTGACGTCGACAAAAATTGGTTTCAACAGTTCTGACCGTTCGTATGGTATGATACAGCCTACAATAAATTTATCTATACATTATAGAATATATGCAATATAAATAATTGCATTTTCAACCGACGATAATTATATTCTTCAACTTCACTTATTCAAAGATTAGTTAGTTGCTGTTCAAAGACACCGAGCAATGATTATTTATTTATTTAACCATAGTTTAACGACGTCTTATGACATCAAAGGCCGTTGACGACAATACAGAAAATATATAATAGGCCTACAATCATAACCAGAAACTTATAGCATCCGAACGACACCATTAAAGATGTTGAAACGGAGCTTTACAATTTCACAAATATTCAATATTTTTGCAACATAAAGTAGTTCATCTCATACTGTCTGTGATTATTACGTTTTGACAAATTTCATCAACTAACAAAGCATACATGTATTATAATTGATTAAGGTGTTCTTTTAAACTGTTCATGTATCTAACAGAAGCAATGAAAACAATCGATGATTAAGCGATATTGAAGATTATTATACGGTCCGTTGAATGTTTTTAAAAGGTGTCCAATGACTTTATTTATTTAACGATTATAGAGCGACACCTTGTGTTTGCCAAGAATTTTTACGTGGAGCTAACTTTAAAATGATTGATTTAATCATTCAATCATTCTGAGCATTCATATAGCGCCTTTTCAGGAGACCTACCAAGAGGCGCTCACTGCGCTAGCCTATTATGATGTTTATGTTGAGTAGGTTAACAGTTCTTTTTAGCGACGCTGTGTCATAAAGGGACGCGGTGGTGTAGGGGTATGTTCGGCGCCTTGCAGCCGGAGGGTTGCGGGTTCGAATCCACCTCAAGCCGCCGCGTAGGAACCTTGGGCAAGTCCTTCACTCGCAATTGCTCATGTGCTTCGGCGTGAAACTCCGATTCAGTGTCTGCGCTGTAGTCGGGAGCGCCTCTGAGTAGAAATCTCGAAGAAGCGCCATAACAAGTATACATACATACATACATACATACATACATACATACATACATACATACATACATACATACATACATACATACATACATACATACATACATACATACATACATACATACATACATACATACATACATACATACATACATACATACATACATACATACATACATACATACATACATACATACATACATACATACATACATACATACATACATACATACATACATACATACATACATACATACATACATACATACATACATACATACATACATACATACATACATACATACATACATACATACATACATACATACATACATACATACATACATACATACATACATACATACATACATACATACATACATACATACATACATAAAGAAGATGATTAGCGTCGCCCTCCTTCTTGATCCACGCTTCGGACTGGCACCACTAGAATAAAATAAGGCAGTGGTGTAGTTACTGTGTGTTTTGTTGTCTTTAGGCGATCAGTGTGACTCAGTGGGGTAAACCTGAGGAGAAGCTGGAACTGGTATTTCGTCTCTACGACATCGATAGAAATGGAACGATCGATCAACAGGAAATGGCAGACATCATCAAAGTCTCCGACAACTACTAACCTCATCATCATCATCATCATCATCAGCATCATCATCATCGTCGTCGTCGTCGTCGTCATCGTCGTCGTCGTCGCCGCCACCACCACCACCACCACCATCATCATCATCATCATCATCATCATCATCAATCATCATCATCATTATTATATTCAACAGGTCTCACTTAAAATCTTAAGACAATAATATTGAAGTCAAAAGTTAACAACTATATAACGTCTGCTAAATTATTTTTAAAGGTGTCCAATTAAAGTTTGCATAAAATTGCGGTCAACGACATCTTGCGTTTGCCGTCGACCTTGCAGCACATTATTCGTTGTAATAAATGCAACTGAATGCGTTTAATCAATAGAGTTGGAAAACGGTGGCGTCTTATCAAACGCATAATAGTGGAACTTGGTTTTTGATGTAGTAAATCCACTGTTAGTTACACCTTTTTAACGATATCATTATGGGAACAAAAGCCGTTAACGTCAAATTCTCCTTAATTTCTGAGAAACGTTCATCAGATGTATGAGTGCTACACTTCGCACGATATTATTTACAAATTCACTATAATTTTTGCTGTTTACGACAATTTAAAGGTGTTTGTCGAGAGAATTGTATATCGTATCGTATCTAAAGATTTATATAACGCCTTAGAAGAAGCAGATGTCAAACTCCTGCATGCGGTCAACCGGAACTCACAACATGTGCTCAGAGGTCTCTTTCCTCCGACCGTTTGTAGGCCTTATGCTCTGCGCCCTAGACCTCGTGAATTTGAACTCCCTAAAAAAGATGACCACAATTTCATCTCTAGGGTTCTATATCGTACCATTCGGGATGTTAAGTTTTAACTCTCAATCCTGACTATAGGCATAAACTTATAGTTTTTAATTTCATTACTTTCTTTATCTCATGTAAACAAGTTGCGGTATGTCAACTTTGTATCTTAATAATAAACGAAATCTACTCTCAGAATAACTATAATTCAGAGGCGCTCTCAGCACGAAAACCCCGGGAAATAGAAACGTGAACGAGACACCAAAAGGGAAAATCCAGTCATTAGTTTAGCCCTTAGTGAGGAGGAAGGTCATTCCAAGTAGAGGGACCAACCACAGCAAATGCCCGGCGTTGAGCCAAGGAAGTCTAGTCCTAGGAACAAAAAGATCACACCAATCAGCAGAGCGCAATGAACGAGATGAGGTCGCAGATAACGGCTTTCGCATATACATGTAGTCAGAAAGATACTTTGGGGCACTGCTCAGCTGCGCCTTTGAGACTAGAAAGAGGATCTTATAATGGATGCGTGCAGTGATAGGAAGCCAATGCAAGGGGAGGGCAGATAGCTCATTGGATCACACACTTGCATAGAGAGCGAGAGGTACCGTATTCGAGTCCCGTAAGGAGGACATGCTTTGTAGGCTGCTATTAGCGCCGTGTATTGCAGGCTGTCTGTTCTGTTCGTAGTTAAGATTTATGTCTTCTGTCATTTGTGTTCTTGTGAATTGTTTCAATTGCATAATTGTACACTATTACCGGTTGCGGTTTGTCAAGCGGATTATTTCAATAAACGGAAAATATTCAATTCAATTCAATTCAATTCATTTATTGATCCCGGAAAAAACAAGACAAAATACACTTAACAAATCAGTAAAGAAAAAGCATTTTCTGCAAACAAAAGTATAGGTAAATACAGAACTTATATAGAAAATTATCTGGGAACAAAAGGCACACCTGAAGGGACGAGTCCCGCTAAGTAGGGGCCTAAACATATTAATGTAAGGCTGGATAGATAATTAAGCATGTACTAGTGTAAGGACTGTGAGCAGAGGATCACGAGATCATGTGGCAATATTTAGTATGTATGTACGAGTAAGTCGTTTGAAGTGAGATAGATTAGTAACACCTTGAATATCCCTAGGTAAGTTGTTCCAAGTCAGAGGACCCTGGTACTGCATTGTGAATTTACGGTTGTTGGTTCTAGCATGTGTAGACATATAAGTTCGATTACTTCTAGTAGCTATAGCTTTCGTGACAGGAGTAAAAAAGATAGAAAAGCAGGAGGTAAGAGATTGTTGTCATACTGGTACATAAATTCACAGGTTTGCACATATCTTATTTATTATTATAATTATTATAATATTATTATAAGACATCGAGCTTAGAGATATGCGAAAAGCGAGGGAGTCGGGCTATGAGCTTATAAGCGTCTAGCGACATCTTGTGGTCTTACCTTACTTTAGAAGGTTAGAGTGTTGTTTTAATTTGCGTCAGGTATTCAAATGGCAAATGTAACACGTCGTTGTAACTCTTATAAAAATGACTGACTGACTGACCGACAGGATGAAGACAGGCAATGAATGAACGAATGAATTCATGAAGCAGGAATCCCGTCCAACGTTTAATGACTGTGTTGAATCTCATTTCTTCAACTAGAAATTTTTTGGCGCTTTATAAACTTCGAGATTACAATGATTGTCCCCATAGCGAGTGAATTTGAATTAAAATTGACGAATTGCAAACGTAACATCGCGTCCACTAGCGATTGTATCTTTTATATACAATGTAGGCCTACATGGCCATCCAAGGAACTTTATGATCAACAAAAGTGACTTATGGCCGAAGAGAAAAATGAAACTAACCAAATGGCCGAATGAATGATACATGTATTAAATATAAATCTATATATAATAAATGCTCGACACCAACCACCATCCTAACATCGCCGTCTGAACAACCTAGCTGTCAGACACAAAAACAACCACGAGAGAAGCAAACGAAGCTGATGACAAAAGTTATATGAAAATTAATTGAAAACTATTTAAATGAACTTTAACGACGTCAACGTCCTTTGTAGCTACAGGATGTCGCTAAACAATGGATCACTAATAGTTGTATAGCGTTTAACATTGGAATGGGTATTACACCAGCAGTGGCGTAACGAGGGGGGGCAGGGGGCGGCCGCCCCCGGGCGCAGGAGGGGGGGCGCAAAATTAGGTCTGAAAATGTGTTTTTGTTAAAGAAATCCGGTAAAAATTGAAAAATAGGTTAAAAAGTAACTTTTTGTACGTGAGTCTGGGGGCGCACGGGCAAGGGGGCGCAAAATGATATTTGACAAGTTTATTGTTAAAAACAGAGAAACAGAGGGAAAAAGCAAAAAAAAAAAAAAAAAAAGTCATCAGAAATTTTGGCGGAAGTCATAAAAAATTTTCAGGAAATTCTTGCCCCCGGGCGCACGAACCCCTAGTTACGCCACTGTACACCAGCCGTGCAGTTTGTAAATTGAAAACGCTGATGGTAATAATAGACTCGACGCTTACGGACCTGGGAGCCACAAGATGTCGCTAAACAATGGAAACTAATGGTGTCCTTTATGTTACAGTGAGAACGTTACAAATTTTGTTTCCTCTCAACGTCAGCGACCTTTGATGTCATAAGATGTCTTTTAAAAATCTTAATAATCATTTGTCGATAGTTGTTACCGTAATATCTGTAGGGTAACGCAAAGTCGGCATCAACTCTCGATATAAAGCAATAAGGTTAGACACCTTTACAAGGCTATCCGCCGATGATATATATTTCTATATATCGGCTGCTTTGATTGCTTTGATTGCTTGGATGTTAGTCCTTGTCAATTCTGTAGGGTAACGCAAAGTCGGCATCAACTCTCGATATACATTAATATATTTATATATTGTCTGGTTTCTCGTTGTGTTCTTGGCTGCGCTCCATCTTACTTGCGTGATCTTTTCCGCCCAGTGTCTGATGTTCCAGCGCGTCGGGTGCTTAGCTCTGCGACGAGGGGTGAGTTCCTTGTTCCACGGACTCGCTTGGCTATTAGGCAGCGCCGTGCTTTCTCGATTGTTGGCCCTTCCATCTGGAATGACCTACCACTTAAGCTCCGTTTTTTACTTGTAAGCCATCTGACAGGGTTCTACAAGTCCCTCAAGTCTTTTTTCTTTAGTCGTGGCTGGGCAGTGGGCCGGGAGCGCTCCTGAGTAGTTTCTTGAAGGGGCGCTATATAAATGTTCTGAATGAATGAATAAATGAATGAATGAATGAATGAATGAATACAGCAATGACCTTGTTAGACACCTTTACAAGGCTATCCGCCGATTATATATTTCTATATATCGGCTGCATTTGATTGCCTGGATGTTAGTCCCTGTCAATTCTATATAATTATTTCGATGGCATTGATTATAATTATTCTTCGAAAGCAGAATAAGAATGTCATCATCAGGGCCTAGGACAGGATTTGGAGGCCCAGGGCCACAACTAATTTTCAAGGCCTTTTTCAAATATCTTTTAAAAACTCAACAGAAAGGATCAAATCATCCTTCGCATCTTCAAAGCCACGAATTTATCGATAATGCTTTGATGATTTAAAGTTCTAGCGATATCCAATCCATCATGGAACGGAGGTAGTTCTTTGTTTCTTTGTTCTTTTCTGGTTACTGAATGATCTCTCGGCATCTGCAGCAGATAGGCTATAGGTAACGTCATGGAAATTCTCAAGGAAATAAACTAGGGCTGTGGATTTTAACGATTAATTAATCGATTAATCGTGAAAATTTTTTTTTTCTACCTCTTTCAACTGATCGTCACTCATAGAATTGAATTGCCATAAAAATTCAAAATTCTCCATGATGTTTGCAATAGCTGAGCTCATGAGAATCTTGTTGAAAGACCTTCAGAGAGTGTTGAAAGATTCTTATTGAAAACTTTTCTATAAACGTCTTCAGCTTTCTCTTGCGTCGTGCATTTGCGATTGATGGTGAAGGTTTCTGATAATTCAAACTTCAAAGCCGCTTCTTTACTCTTTTCAATTATTTCATCAAACTTCAACGATTTCGTCACGAAATAATTAGAATTTGTTTAGCGCTACATTTCAATGAATAACTCCTTAATTTCGTAATTCCCCATTTCAATAAATAACTCTGTAATTCCGAAATTCCGAGGCCCTTTATCAAGTGAGGCCTGGGGCCAAATGACCCCGGTGGCCCCCCTGTCCTAGGCCCTGGTCATCATAATTACATTATTGTAAGCTTGTGATTGAAGGTGTTTAAAAGTATAATGTCCATATTAAGAATCTCGTGGTTCATCACGAATTTTTTACAATTTACAATTTTTTGTGTATGACAATTGCTTCAAAATATTTAATTTGCATCATTTACCTTTTCATTATTCATAATACATATTTAATAGACATTTTTAACTGGATTTTTTTGTATAACAATGAATTTTAGAGTCTTTGCTAAGTTCTGTGTTCAAACCTTTCGGACGCTATAAATTTCTCGTTTTCATTGTTTTGTATATTTTTCTTTATTGCCACCAACGGCCTTTGATGTCATAAGACGACGTTAATCCATGATATAAAAAGTTTAACTGTCCGGTAATGTGTGCTCTCTATGCATAAACCTACGTATTGCATACTAAGTAAAAATGTCATTTCCATGTCAGCAATCTTTGATGCCATAAGATGTCCTTACAATTCTTGGTAACCATTCGTTGATAGTAGTTCGCTTGTCATTGGTAAGGGAAGGTCGACGTCAACTCTATACAAAGAGCAATGACCTCATTAGACACCATTAATACAAACGATTAAAGAACTCATTGGACACCTTTAAACTGTCATCCTTCTATGCTATATATAAGCACATCAAGTGCGTTTTGCAGTCTGATCCTTTACTGTGGTCGAAGGCCTTCGTGTAAAAGTTATTCGTTCGTGTTCAGGAATACACTGTTATGACAAAGTTTAACGTCATCATTTGACATCAGATGCCGTTGGCGACGATTAAAGGTAATGTACAAAGCAATTGAAAACAAAGAACTGATTGAGTCCGAATGACACCATTTAAAGGTGTCTAAACAGTATTTTATAATGTCACTAATATTCATTGTTTGACTTCATAATATAACTCGGCTATTAACGTCTACGATACTTGCAGACAAGCATCTATCATTCATTGCAATCAAATATTGATTGCAATGATTGATAATGTTTGAAAATTCAACCGTTGAATCTGAAGTTAACGATAAAACTCTACCACCGCTGTTTTGGGTGGTACCAGTCAGAAGGCTGGATAAAGAAGGAGGGCGGCGCCAAGCAACCCTGTTACGACGTGGCTTCGTTTGATAGCAAGAACGAACAAATTTCTATTCCTATCGACGCCATAAAGTATCGCCAAACTCTTGAAATTCGATCCAATCCTGTACATGCGATAAATCACCATAATTGATCAAATTCGTCCGTCACATCCCTATTTTGTTATTTAAGGTGCTTGAATATAAGTTTTATATTTCACGCAATAGAATACAGTTTTTAACGACATCCCACGGCTGCCCAGGTCGCTGGACTATGGCTGCAGTAAGATCTCGTCAAAAACTGTATTCTATTCCGTGAAATAGAAAAGCTCATTTTAAACACCTTTATTAACGAATTAATACTTCTATATAAATCATCAGTCTCGAAGCGTCAAGTATTATCTTTACCTTCATAATAAAGCTTTGTACCTTTGCCTGTGTAGAAAGATTGTCCGTCGGGCCAGCTGAGCCGGAAGAAATTCCTGTCGATCTATTCCGCTCTCTTTCCAGGTGGAAAAGCTGGCGACTTCTACGAACACGTCTTTCGAATGTTCGACGAAGACGGTTCTGGAAGAATTGACTTCAAAGAGTTTCTCCAGGTTAGCCGCCGCCTCAGACTATGCTCTATGTACATAGATCCGTTTCACTTCTGCCTATAGTTTGCTAAGTCTTGACGATATAATATCAACAAAGAAATGTTAAAGAATATATATTGTTGGTTGACAGTTTTTAAAAGGTGTTTAATGACTTCGTGTTTTTATCGATTTTGTGTCGCATTGATTTAAAAGTTGGTAGGTAGTTTCCGTTAAACGACGCTTAAAGATGATATGCGTCGCCCTCCTCTTTTATCCAGGCTTGATACTGGCGCCACTCGAATACATGACGGTGGTGAAGTTAATTAATTCCATGAATTGGATTTATTCCTACAGTTTAATGACGTCTTATAGCATCTAAGGCCGTTGACGTAGATATATTGTCTATTTTTGAGCATATTATATAATAATAATAATAATAATATTGTATTATATAAAAACTTCCTGAATAACTTATCAATTGTATGTAGTTCAAAGACACTTTGCCATGACAAAGATCAATAACGTCACCCTCCTCCTTGTTTTAGGCTTCGGACTGGCATCACCTGAAAGTGGTAGAGGGGTGAAATGCGTTCATAATAGTAGTTCCCATTGTTTAGGGACATCCTATGACTGCCAGGACCGTTGAGGGCAAACTTAAGCTCTGATATCAGTGGCGTCGATTGATTGATTAATTAGTTGCTAATTAACGACACCATGTCATAACAAAGATGACTAGCGACGCCCTCCTCCTTTCTCCAGGCTTGGTACTGGCACATAACAGTCAAGGTAGTGGCATCAATGGATGGATTTGGAGTCTAATGACATCTTATGGCAGCAAAAGCCGTAAACGTCGACAGAAATTGGTTTGAACAGTTCTGACCGTGCGCATGGTATAATACAGCCATAGAATAAATATATCTATAAATTATAGAATATGTATATAAAACTAATAATAATTGCATTTCCAAATGACGTTATTTGTTCGTCAACATAACTTATTCAAATTTAGCATTAAAACGTTAACACTTATGGAGCGCCTCTGTATGGGAAATCTGGTTGGGGCGCTATAACAAGTGTTCAAATACAATACAATACAATACTTATATAACCTCGTCACAATAGTGTTTAGAGGTGTCTAATTAGAGTTTTGCATAATCCAGTGCTCAACGACATCGACCTTGCAGCACAATATTCTTTTTAATAACTGAAATTGAATGCGTTTTATCAATGGAGTAGAAATGCGGAAGCTTTTAATAAAACGCGGGATAGTGGAACTTAGTTTTTTTATGTAGAAGGTGCAGTGTTTAAAGACACCTTTTAAAAGGATATTATTATTATTAAAAAGGCCGTTGACATCGATTTTTACCTTACCTATGAAGCACTGCTTAACTTCGCTCGATAATAATTATTAAAAAATTTACGTTGCTTAAGGCAATTTAAGAGCTTGTATTGAGAGAATTGTATAAGCGTCTAGTGACATCTTGTGGTCTTACCTTATCTTAGGAGGTAAAAAAACTCTTTTCTCCATATTACACAACCCCAAGGATGTGTTTCACAAACTCCTACCTCCACTCCGACCCCTCTCCTCTCACCTCTATCCCATATTCAATCTGTTCTCAAGGCTGCTGCTCGATTGATTGCTCACCTTCCTAAATACTCCCATATATCATCTTTCGTGGTCAACCAACTGCATTGGCTTCCTCTCTCTGACAGCATTCAGTTTAAAGTCCTTGCTTTGGTCCTCAAATCCAAACTGGGACTTGCTCAGTGGTGTAGTGCTAAAAAAAGCAGTGGGTATACTGTAAATTGTAATGAAAATTTTTTCGGGCGATACGCGCCCGAGGAAATACGACAAGGCTGTCTAGGGAGCATTGTAAGCCCCGGCCACAAACGATTTTAAGGAATTTAGTATTCAATTCTTGCATGGAAAATTCATTTTAAAATAAGTATTTCTGACAAATGAAATAACTTCAGAAATATCAAGACCTTGACGACATTATGAAACAATTAAAAAAGTTAAACATTTTGAAAACAATCAATACAAAGAGAAAATAGAATAGTAGGCCTACTATAGAATAGTAGGCCTACAGTCGAATAGTAAGCTTGTTAGATACCGCTTATTTCCAAGTTCCAACCCTGTACAATTCTACAACGACAATATGCTACAACTGGAATTACATTATTTTCCATAGTGCACGAAGATTGCTGTCATAATGTTAGTAGGCCTACCTTGCATTGACGTGAACGTGTATCTGTGGCACCACAGTGGTTTCGAAGCCGAAGCCATGGCTTGGTTTGACAATGCAACACACTAACAGCCACTTGCTTGACATACTTTCACATACTGAATTCTACTTTGTTATCCACGAAGCAATTGTCCTCCTTTTAACATTAACATTACCTGCGACTACGTGTACATTTGAGAGGTAATTTCATGTAGTTAAATTCAGCCGGATCTCAGATCCGGCTCATCGGAGTTGAGATCCGCCACCAGAACTATGAGATCCGCCACGTAAAAGAATAGACCCGTCACCTACATGTGTTTCTGTTACAATTATCGACCATGAGCACCTTGTTTCACACATTTTATGCTTATCCGAATAGCAAATAGAGAATATATCGGTTATATATTGGCCGGTTAGGCTTGAGTTTTAGATTTTTCCGTTTATCCGGATTGTGCATGCTCTGCTCAGTGTAGGCCTATAGGCCTACACCAAGAAAAAATCCACGCCAACAAAGCAGAATTTATGGGGAAAAAATGGTAGACGAGTTCGGCAGAGACCGCAGACGACTTCAATTTCTGTTCAAATAACGAAGTTATTTTAGCTACTCCAAACACTTTTCATGGAAAACTTTCTTTAAAGTAGGCCCTATAAATAACTGATAGCCTATTTTCCAATTTTTCATTAAAAAACTTATATGAAAAATACCCGTGTTATTAATTTCCTGTTTTGCATTTTTGAAGCTCTTGCTAAAAAATTTAACCGTGACCATTGTGTTTTGCCCCTCCTTCAAAAACACCTGCGGGCGCCCATGGCTAAAGTCGCAATAAGCAAAGAATTTTTTAGATCAGTTTGAATCTTATTCATCAAGTATAATTATGTCTATGTACTGCAGGAACTGAGATTCAGCAGCATCGTTAGGCTACTCATTCGTGCGTTCAAGTTGTTACATAGACATTGCAGAAACTGACCGTCGTTGAATCGACTGCTCTCCTGTTTTCCGGCAGAGTAACGTCATTCAACACAATAGGCCTATGCCGTTCTGTAGCCTTAATTTAGAGCTTCGGCAAGTTTATCACCAGGACTTTCTTTGAATGATTGCAGGACACGTATTGTGCGGGCTATCATAACCTGAGTTTTTTATTCAGAATAAAACATGGGGCTATCTGCGCCGTATACCCACATTTTTGGAAATATTTGAAGCGTATACCCGCGTTATTCACCAAATTCCAGTAGGTATACGGTGCTAGCTAATAATTTTCAGTGGGTATACGCCGTATACCCGCGTATACCCTCGACTACACCACTGACGTGAACGTGTATCTGTGGCACCACAGTGGTTTCGAAGCCGAAGCCATGGCTTGGTTTGACAATGCAACACACTAACAGCCACTTGCTTGACATACTTTCACATACTGAATTCTACTTTGTTATCCACGAAGCAATTGTCCTCCTTTTAACATTAACATTACCTGCGACTACGTGTACATTTGAGAGGTAATTTCATGTAGTTAAATCTCAGATCCGGCTCATCGGAGTTGAGATCCGCCACCAGAACTATGAGATCCGCCACGTAAAAGAATAGACCCGTCACCTACATGTGTTTCTGTTACAATTATCGACCATGAGCACCTTGTTTCACACATTTTATGCTTATCCGAATAGCAAATAGAGAATATATCGGTTATATATTGGCCGGTTAGGCTTGAGTTTTAGATTTTTCCGTTTATCCGGATTGTGCATGCTCTGCTCAGTGTAGGCCTATAGGCCTACACCAAGAAAAAATCCACGCCAACAAAGCAGAATTTATGGGGAAAAAATGGTAGACGAGTTCGGCAGAGACCGCAGACGACTTCAATTTCTGTTCAAATAACGAAGTTATTTTAGCTACTCCAAACACTTTTCATGGAAAACTTTCTTTAAAGTAGGCCCTATAAATAACTGATAGCCTATTTTCCAATTTTTCATTAAAAAACTTATATGAAAAATACCCGTGTTATTAATTTCCTGTTTTGCATTTTTGAAGCTCTTGCTAAAAAATTTAACCGTGACCATTGTGTTTTGCCCCTCCTTCAAAAACACCTGCGGGCGCCCATGGCTAAAGTCGCAATCAGCAAAGAATTTTTTAGATCAGTTTGAATCTTATTCATCAAGTATAATTATGTCTATGTACTGCAGGAACTGAGATTCAGCAGCATCGTTAGGCTACTCATTCGTGCGTTCAAGTTGTTACATAGACATTGCAGAAACTGACCGTCGTTGAATCGACTGCTCTCCTGTTTTCCGGCAGAGTAACGTCATTCAACACAATAGGCCTATGCCGTTCTGTAGCCTTAATTTAGAGCTTCGGCAAGTTTTTCACCAGGACTTTCTTTGAATGATTGCAGGACACGTATTGTGCGGGCTATCATAACCTGAGTTTTTTATTCAGAATAAAACATGGGGCTATCTGCGCCGTATACCCACATTTTTGGAAATATTTGAAGCGTATACCCGCGTTATTCACCAAATTCCAGTAGGTATACGGTGCTAGCTAATAATTTTCAGTGGGTATACGCCGTATACCCGCGTATACCCTCGACTACACCACTGACGTGAACGTGTATCTGTGGCACCACAGTGGTTTCGAAGCCGAAGCCATGGCTTGGTTTGACAATGCAACACACTAACAGCCACTTGCTTGACATACTTTCACATACTGAATTCTACTTTGTTATCCACGAAGCAATTGTCCTCCTTTTAACATTAACATTACCTGCGACTACGTGTACATTTGAGAGGTAATTTCATGTAGTTAAATTCAGCCGGATCTCAGATCCGGCTCATCGGAGTTGAGATCCGCCACCAGAACTATGAGATCCGCCACGTAAAAGAATAGACCCGTCACCTACATGTGTTTCTGTTACAATTATCGACCATGAGCACCTTGTTTCACACATTTTATGCTTATCCGAATAGCAAATAGAGAATATATCGGTTATATATTGGCCGGTTAGGCTTGAGTTTTAGATTTTTCCGTTTATCCGGATTGTGCATGCTCTGCTCAGTGTAGGCCTATAGGCCTACACCAAGAAAAAATCCACGCCAACAAAGCAGAATTTATGGGGAAAAAATGGTAGACGAGTTCGGCAGAGACCGCAGACGACTTCAATTTCTGTTCAAATAACGAAGTTATTTTAGCTACTCCAAACACTTTTCATGGAAAACTTTCTTTAAAGTAGGCCCTATAAATAACTGATAGCCTATTTTCCAATTTTTCATTAAAAAACTTATATGAAAAATACCCGTGTTATTAATTTCCTGTTTTGCATTTTTGAAGCTCTTGCTAAAAAATTTAACCGTGACCATTGTGTTTTGCCCCTCCTTCAAAAACACCTGCGGGCGCCCATGGCTAAAGTCGCAATAAGCAAAGAATTTTTTAGATCAGTTTGAATCTTATTCATCAAGTATAATTATGTCTATGTACTGCAGGAACTGAGATTCAGCAGCATCGTTAGGCTACTCATTCGTGCGTTCAAGTTGTTACATAGACATTGCAGAAACTGACCGTCGTTGAATCGACTGCTCTCCTGTTTTCCGGCAGAGTAACGTCATTCAACACAATAGGCCTATGCCGTTCTGTAGCCTTAATTTAGAGCTTCGGCAAGTTTTTCACCAGGACTTTCTTTGAATGATTGCAGGACACGTATTGTGCGGGCTATCATAACCTGAGTTTTTTATTCAGAATAAAACATGGGGCTATCTGCGCCGTATACCCACATTTTTGGAAATATTTGAAGCGTATACCCGCGTTATTCACCAAATTCCAGTAGGTATACGGTGCTAGCTAATAATTTTCAGTGGGTATACGCCGTATACCCGCGTATACCCTCGACTACACCACTGACGTGAACGTGTATCTGTGGCACCACAGTGGTTTCGAAGCCGAAGCCATGGCTTGGTTTGACAATGCAACACACTAACAGCCACTTGCTTGACATACTTTCACATACTGAATTCTACTTTGTTATCCACGAAGCAATTGTCCTCCTTTTAACATTAACATTACCTGCGACTACGTGTACATTTGAGAGGTAATTTCATGTAGTTAAATTCAGCCGGATCTCAGATCCGGCTCATCGGAGTTGAGATCCGCCACCAGAACTATGAGATCCGCCACGTAAAAGAATAGACCCGTCACCTACATGTGTTTCTGTTACAATTATCGACCATGAGCACCTTGTTTCACACATTTTATGCTTATCCGAATAGCAAATAGAGAATATATCGGTTATATATTGGCCGGTTAGGCTTGAGTTTTAGATTTTTCCGTTTATCCGGATTGTGCATGCTCTGCTCAGTGTAGGCCTATAGGCCTACACCAAGAAAAAATCCACGCCAACAAAGCAGAATTTATGGGGAAAAAATGGTAGACGAGTTCGGCAGAGACCGCAGACGACTTCAATTTCTGTTCAAATAACGAAGTTATTTTAGCTACTCCAAACACTTTTCATGGAAAACTTTCTTTAAAGTAGGCCCTATAAATAACTGATAGCCTATTTTCCAATTTTTCATTAAAAAACTTATATGAAAAATACCCGTGTTATTAATTTCCTGTTTTGCATTTTTGAAGCTCTTGCTAAAAAATTTAACCGTGACCATTGTGTTTTGCCCCTCCTTCAAAAACACCTGCGGGCGCCCATGGCTAAAGTCGCAATAAGCAAAGAATTTTTTAGATCAGTTTGAATCTTATTCATCAAGTATAATTATGTCTATGTACTGCAGGAACTGAGATTCAGCAGCATCGTTAGGCTACTCATTCGTGCGTTCAAGCTGTTACATAGACATTGCAGAAACTGACCGTCGTTGAATCGACTGCTCTCCTGTTTTCCGGCAGAGTAACGTCATTCAACACAATAGGCCTATGCCGTTCTGTAGCCTTAATTTAGAGCTTCGGCAAGTTTTTCACCAGGACTTTCTTTGAATGATTGCAGGACACGTATTGTGCGGGCTATCATAACCTGAGTTTTTTATTCAGAATAAAACATGGGGCTATCTGCGCCGTATACCCACATTTTTGGAAATATTTGAAGCGTATACCCGCGTTATTCACCAAATTCCAGTAGGTATACGGTGCTAGCTAATAATTTTCAGTGGGTATACGCCGTATACCCGCGTATACCCTCGACTACACCACTGGACTTGCTCCAAAATACCTCAGGGATGTCATTCGTCCTCCTCTTTCTGCATTTTCTCATCGGCCTCTGCGATCTCTGGACCGGTCTGACTTCTTTGTCCCACGAGCTATAGGACAACGATTGCTCAAACTCGATCCTTTGCCATCATTAATTGGGCCCTCTTTATGGAATGCCCTTCCCTTCACTTTGCGTGAGACTTTCCTTTCTGGATCATTGTCTTCATCTCTCTCTCTCTCTCTTAAAACCTATTTCTTCTCTCGGGGTTCTCGCACTGGGAGCGCTACTGAATCGCCTCGGCTGTGAGCGGCGCTACATAAATTACTAATTACTTTACATTACATTACATTACAAGTAAGACCTAGAGCACACAACAGTACTCTCCCACCCAAGGGAAACTCTCAATTTATTCCAAGATCATTATATAAAAATATTTACCAGTTTATTCTAAAATTTTCTAATGAACTTTAATTATTCATTATCACTCATGTTAGCATTTCTACGTTTTTGTCAGATTGTTTTTCTCAATAAACGACTATATATATATATATATATATAGTGTATTTTCAATGTGCGTCAGGCATTCACACTTGCAAAAGTAGCATGTCATTGTAGCTCTTATCAACATGACTGACAGACTGACTAATTGACTGACTGACTGACTGACTAATTGACTGACTGACTGACTGACTGACTGACTGACTGACTGGATGAACGAATGAATGAATGAGTGAATAAGCCAGAAGTCTCGTCCATGGTTTGTAAACTGTGATGAATCTGATTTCCTCGACTTTTGGCGCTGTATAAATTTCGAGATTAAGACCAATGTCCCCATAGCGAGTGAATTTGAATTAAAATTGCCGAATTGCAAACGTTAGATCGCGTCCTTAAGTAATTGTTTCTTTTATATACACTATACATGGCCATCAAAGGAACCTTATGATCAACTGAAGAAACAATTAAGGAACTCATTAGACACCTTTGAAATGCGATCCTGCAATGCTATATATATAAACATCAGTGGTTTTAATGTACATGTATAATGATTGTCCTCGCGTTCGTATTCAGTAACACACGATAAGAAGTCGCTCAACTGTTGAATCTAAAGTTAACGATAAAACTCTGTCGCCGCCGTTTTGGATGGTGCCAGTCAGAAGCCTGGATTAAGAAGGAGGGCGACGTCATTCATCTCTGCTACAACGAGGCGTCGTTAACAGCGTCAACAGAAAACAGAGTTTATAATAGAAGCCTATGGTAAAAATTGTACAATCATTGTATTGTATTGTATTGTATCTGGGCATTTATAAAGCGCCTCTAGGAGTAATGACTATAATTCAGAGGCGAGTAGCCTATCGACACCATACAGTATCACCAAACTCTAGGATGACGTTTGACCGATTGTCATTTTTTGCCGATTTCCATTTCCGATTACTTGGCTTGCTTTTGCCAATTCCGATTCCAATTAATCGGTAATATTGATTTTTGTTTGGTTCTAGGCACTGTTTGTTGCTCAAATGCTCAACTGATCGCCATTCTTTTGATGTGGCGTCCACAATTTTATAATTTTACACGTACTTTCAAAGTTAAAGATTTCAAAGATTAAATATAACCCCATGAGGTCACCAAAACAGGGTACAATTTTTGTATTAATGAAAAAAAGAATTGATTTGGGTTAAAATATTACTTCTTTTGGTAATCGTGTCGGTAGTCATATGATACTCCGATTCCAATTAATTGGTCTAGGGCAAATATCGGCGCAAACCGATTTCCGATTCAAGAATCGGTCACACCCTACTCTAGGAATACGATCCAAACTTGTACATGCGATATTAAATCACTACAATTTATAAAAATTTGCTCGTCACGTCAACGGCCATGGTTGCCACAACATGTCGCTAAAAACTGATTTTATCTCGTGAAGAAGAAATTTCATATTAAAACACCTCTTATAATAAATCTCTACCTCTATATAAATCATTAATTTCGAAGCTACCAGTTAATCTATTTACTAGCACCGTTATGTGAGAGATTTTAGAGCCTCAGTAACAGTAACGCGTTACAATTAAGTAACGCAGTAAAGCACAACAGACAGTAGATTTCGTTTATTATTAAGATACAAAGTTGACATACCGCAACTTGTTTACATGAGATAATGAAAGACGTAATGAAATTAAAAACTATAAGTTTATGCCTATAGTCAGGATTGAGAGTTAAAACTTAACATCCCGAATGGTACGATATAGAACCCTAGAGATGAAATTGTGGTCATCTTTTTTTGGGAGTTCATATTCATGAGATCTAGGGCGCAGAGCACAAGGCCTACAAACGGTCGGAGGAAAGAGGCCTCTAAGCACATGTTGTGAGTTCCGGTTGACCGCAAGCAGGAGTTTGACATCTGCTTCTTCCATCATTCGGTCTAAATCCTGTTGTTGAGGAGGAAGGTAGCCCAGTCGTTTGGCCCTTTGCAGGAAACGTTGGAGTTTTAGTCGGTCACTTGCGGTGGTGAATCCCCACCAAGCAGGGGAGGCATAGAGAAGGCGAGAGATGGTAGTTGCACGTGCAACTTCATGGAGCGCTGTCGGAGGGAGACCGTGTGCCCTGAGGACTCTGAGAGCGTGGAGCGAACCAGAGCATGCACTTAGAATCCTGTTGACATGGGAAGAAGCACTGAGATCGTTTGCAATTGTCACTCCGAGCATGAGCATTGATGTTACTCTCACGATTCCTAAGGTAGGTGGGTCAGATGTTCCTTTGACAGTGCAGATTACCAAAGACAGAGGAAGACACACGCACGCGCACGCACGCACACACACACACGCATTTCCACATCTGCTGACCAGCAAGTCATCGGCTCATCATACAGCGGAATTTGACCGACGTTGGCAAAGTAGACTTTCTTCTCTTAATTCGTCGAAGAGACATAATATCTAATTAGCGTCGTCTATGTTTGTTATGCGGCCATGTCGTCGTCGTCTTACAGTCTTCGACTTCAACCGTCAACCAGGCAATCGACTGCAGGACCAGTATCCCCCATAGCAGTCTCTGCCGGTGTCACGAAATAGAGTATCCCCATACATGAGTATCCCCCTTAGCGAAATGGAGTATTCCGTGTAGTTTGCATATTGGCGGTTTCTAAGTGTAGGCTATTCAGTCGTACTGTTTGGATTTATTGTGCACACAAAACATTTTAAGTTGCGTATCTTTAGTTTGTACGTCGTCCTGAAATTAATTTACTTCGTTTTTGGTGATTTTGACTGGATTTTCGTCGAGGCTATCGTGATGCGCATGACGATGGGGGATAGAATGGTTTATCCCCCGGATACTCTAAACCGGTTTATTCCATCCGGGGGGATAAATTCATACATTCCCCCGGATAGTCTTAGGACGGATACTCTATTTCGTGATACCGGTATCAGACACTAAAGTAGTCAGAAAGCTGATGGACATAAATAATGGTGTTACGTAGACCACAGAAATGTTTAAGAACTGTAACATATATACATCGACATCTAATACATTTACATGTATATAAAATGATCAGTTGTAATCGAAAACTAAGGAATTTATAAATTTCATATACTGATTAATTGCAAGTTATTTTAGATTAGTCTTTTAACATTTTCAAATCACAAAATTAGATGCAAGCAATCTACTAGACGTATTCATTCATATTCAATCCAGTTTAGTATATTGCAGTACGTTCTGTTAGTAACCGGTTGCGGTTTGTCAACCGGATTGTTTTAATAAACGAATATTATTATTATTATTATTTAAGATGCACATATGATTATATTTTAACATGCGACAATACACATGTAGGTACTACATGTATGTAATACACAAATAAGTATTAATGTGTCAAAATCAGCTTTATATAATAATACTTAAACAGCTTTAAAACTTAAGCATAATTTAAACCTGCAGAATCCTTATTGGAGAAAACTCTTCAATCGATGACACATATTAAAACACCTCTTATAACAAATCTCCAACTCTATATAAATGATCAATTTCGAAGCGACCAGTTGCTAGTCTCTATCGCTAAAACCTCAGTTACAGTAACACGTTACAATTAAGTACAATTAAGTAACGCAGTAAAGCACAACAGTGCAGATTACTAAAGACAGAGGAAAACACACACGTACGCACGCACACGCACGAACGCACACGCACGCACACACACACACACACACACACACACACACACACACACACACACACACACACACACACACACACACACACACACACACACACACACACACACACACACACACACACACACACACACAAGTCCATAGACTTTAGTCTGTAAGTTGCTAGTAGTTTCAGTTTAACGACACTGTGTGAAAACAAAGAACATCAGCGTCGCCCTGCGCCATTATCCAGGCTTGGGACTGGCAATGACAGAGTGCAATCAGTGGCGGAGTTTGTAAGTAGCTCTGGGGTAACAACAGATTTATGGACACACAAAAAGTATTACAGTATAACAGCTGATACTCATGGGTATGTTATATTGAAATAGAAACTAATTATTAAAGGTGTTTTAAAATGAGTTCTATATTTCACGCAATAGAATCTTATGGCAGCCAGTCCATTAACGGGAAGAACTAAATTTTATAAATTGTAGTGATTCCTATATCTCATGTACAGATTGGATCGGATTCCAAGAGTTTGACGATATCTTATGGCGTCGATAGCAATAAATTTTTACAGTATTGCACCGTGGCCTACTATTATAAATGTTGCTCTTTTTGTAGTTGCTGTTAAACGACGCAGCGTCATAACTATGATTATTGACGTCGCCCTCCCCTTTATCGAGGCTTCGGACTGGTACCACCCAAAAATGGCGATGGCAGAGTTAATTCCTAACTTCGGATTCAACAGTGTAGTGACATCAACCACACAATCAGTTTTTTTATTCCAAGTTTTAACGTCGTCTTATGACGTCATAGGTCGTTGACAACAATTCAAAAATGTGTACAAATCAACGAAAAAATGAATTTGTGGCATCCGAAAGTCGCCATTTAAAGTTGTCAAAAAAGAATAATTCATTGTTTAACAACCCCAAAATATTTAGTTAACAATGTCTGTGATACATGTATAATTATCTTCTTCTTGTGGTTCTCTGCCTCTTAGGCAGGTTGAAATGTCCGACGTTGCCACTCCTCTCGTTGTTGGGCCTCTTCTTTCAGCTTACTGTAACCGTTTGTCATCATCCAATCCAGCAACATCTGTCTTGGTCTTCCTCTTGTCTTCCTTCCCTCCATTTCTCCTTCAGTGACCGTTCTTAGTAGTGAGTCTCCTCTCAGCGTGTGTCCCATCCATTTCCTTTGCCTGTCTCTTATTGTGCGTATAAGGACTCTTTCTTCTCCAATTCTTCCCATCACTTCTTCACTTGTGATACGTTCTGTCCAGCTGATTTTTTCCATTCTTCTCCATGTCCACATTTCGAAAGCTTCCAGTCTTGAAATGCACAAACAAACAATTTATACATAACGACCACGTAGGACTACAAATTGTTGAAACCACGTGGAGACATGGTTACTGTAGTAATTTTTTAGAACAATAGACTATGACCGTGACATGGGATAATTGCATGTATTATTAGAAGACGATATTTTATGCAGTGCAACAGTTACACAAACAATATTGCATATCAGTTGAAAGCAATAAAGCACCTTCAAATGAACAGATAAAAGTCATATTTTCAGATGACATTTACAATTATTAACATACTACTAACACAATAGAGATAATAATACCATACTAATAACACCCTCGTATTAAATAGTAATACACGTACCATAGTCCCTACTAGTAGCACCCTAGCCATATTAGATCACACATACAGTATTTATATACTAGTGACACCGTATTCATAAGAATTTGAACTGGTAATTTTCGTTACAGTGGCATAACTTCGCATGGGCGTATTTAGGGGGTGGTTTTACGGGTTCAAACTCCCCCGAAATAAGTTTCCTAAAAAATATTATATTTATATGCTTTTACATGCAAAGTAAACAAAAACTGAACTTCTGCAACCATTTCCAATGGAACCCCCCCCGGTAATCTTAAACCCCTCCGAAATTATTTTCTGGTTACGCTCATGGGTATAAGCTTCCCGATAAACTAATCACACTGAAAGTAAAGCTTTAAAAGTAAAATCTACTTTCTTTTCCTTACATTGTTTGTCTTAGTAATTGTGAAATGTCCTGTTTTTCCTTCCAGTAGGATATGGCTTATAGTTTCCGATACCTGACACTCTGAACACAGGTCAGTTTGACTAATAAATTATATTATTATTTCAACCATGGCAGAGGTATCTACCTCACTGAATTGCACGCTTGTTTACTGTTTAACGACCACTGTGTGGTAACAAAGACCATTAGCGTCGCCCTCCTCCTTTATCCAGGCTTGGGACTGGCACTGTCAGAAAGCGAACAGTGGCGGAGTTTGAATTGCACGCTGAGAGCAGCAGAAATATATATAGAATCATCTTACAGCATTTCAAAGGTGTCTAATGAGAACGTAGGATTAAAGCATTTAGCGACATAGTTTGGTTTGTTATGGCTGTCCTCATAGACCCTTTCCATGGTTTACCATGTCAGATATACACGGAGACCTATCCATCCATCTATATCTGTCTGTCAGGTTGTCAGTTTGTCTTACTCTGTCTGTCTGTCTGTCTGTCTGTCGCAGTGGCGGCCTTTGACAGTCTTTGACAGTTTTGTGCTAAAGACAAGGACAAAAATGCCGCAACTAACCGATAAATGACCTCTTTTTGACGGAAGTGACCATCATGTATTTGCCGGAATTTGCCGCCCCTTGAAAAATGCCGCTCTAGGCAGCTGCCTATATCGCCTATACCTAAAGCCGGCGCTGGTCTGTCTCTGTCTGTCCGTCTGTCTGCTTGCCTGTCTGTCTGACCATCGTCCGCCTGTGTGTCTATCTGTCTGCCTGCCTGTCTGTCTGTCTTTACCCCAGTCCAGAACTTCCACAATAATTTAACTCCGCCACTGCCTGTAATCTGGTAGTGCCAGTGCAAAGCCTGGATAAAGGAGGAGGGCGACGCTAATGATCTTCGTGAAACAGAAGCTCCCTAAATCCCTCTAATCAACCAGATCGCCTTTGAATGACCAAACATCCTTCCTTAAGAATCCTTCGATCGAGTTCCGAAAAAGCCTCACAACTGCAGAATATCCTGCTCAGAGGCGACCTCTAGCTAGCGACCGGATATTAAAGACCATGACGACATCTGGCGTGAGAATTGTCGCCGCCCGCGATGATTCGCTGTTTCCGGTGACGATATTATGAGCCTGGCGACTGAAGGTAGACGGAAGACAAGCGACGGACAGACAGACAGAAAGACAGACAGACAGACATTCAAGGCAGACATTGAGGCAGACATACAAGCGGACAGACAGACTTAAAGGGAACTGACAACCATACAGACAGACAGACAGCGAGAAAGAAAGACAGAAAGACAGACATGCAGATAGAAAGACAAACAGACAGACAGACATACAGACAGAAAGAAAGTAAGAAAGATAGAAAGACAGATTGAAAGACAGACGATAACTGACCCTAAATTGGATGGACAGACAGACAGACATGCAGACAGACAGACAGACAGACAGACAGACAGACAAAGGAACCGACAGTCATACAGTCGCATTAACAACGACGAATTAGACAATAGATGGCGTGTGTTCGTTGCTATTGGCAACGGACGCGAGGACGCGTGACTTCCGGGTTCCTACGTCAAAGATGACGTCAGGAAATGAAGCGATGAGATGTTTTCTCTTTTGGACTCGGTTCTCCATTGGCTCTAATGTGATTTAGCGTAATATATATCAAATGTTATTGTAATCGTAATCGTAATAGAAAACTCCAAATTTCTAAAGCGCTACTTAAAAGATAAGCGCAGGGCACCAGCTTATTCACGAGCGCTGCATCGTATCAAAGGTATTGAGCAGAGACAGATGTCCCGTGGAGGCCCGAGAGCGCGGTTGCCAAAGAGACCAAGAGAAGAGGCAGAGCTGATGCTAAGGTGGGCTTCGTTGAGAACGAAAAGGCTTTGAAGGCGGATAATCGGTAGAGTTAGGGTAGATGATTGGATGGATTAGGGTAGAGGTTTGATGGATTACAGTAAAGGATTAGATGTGTTATGGTTGGAATCATTGAACAGGTGAAACTTGGAATGGAAAGCCTGTGGTTGATGAATAGTAGAGCCTGAGAAAGATGACGGAAGTTGGGCGACGGTAATGGAGAGGAAACTCAGAATACATTGCATTATATTGCATTGTTTTTCGTTGAATTGTATTCAATTGAATTGTATTGTTTGTTTCACAATATACTAAATTGTATTGTGTTCTTTGAGTTCCATTGTTTTTATTGTATTTTATTGTTTTTTATTGACTAACTAATGTAACAAGCTGCGTTCTGTCAGCCTGGTGTTCGGAATAAACGAAAATTGATTGATTGATTGATTGTTTTGCATTGTTGTAGTATATTGACAGTGGACATCTGTGTAGTTGTAATTATAAATTATTTAGCGCCACTTCAAGAGAAATAATATCAGTAAGCAAAGCAATGCACAGAAAACTGGAAGATTAACCATTGGTGGGCCCACGCACGCACGTATAGCCCAAGCAACTGACTCCAACTAAATTTGATAGGTTCATGTACGTAAATGAAACGTTTAATAAAATTTTATTGCAATCTGTATCTCTATATGACCTCTTTCTATAAATTTATGACAATAACCAAAGCACTGTTCTGACATGAACCCATCCAAAATGAAATGGAACCCTCGCCACAATGTCCTCGCCATTTGATCTGTACCGATGATAAGCAGACATACAGACAGCTAGGCACACACACATGCATGCTGACACAGAGAGACACATTGTCAGATATCCATATATTCAGTCAGATGCGTTTGGAAAAGCACGTGAGTATATAAAGAGACTGACTGCAGTTATAGATCAAGTTATTTGTCGGAATTCATAAAGCTACACAGTGGATGAGGCATAACACGAACCCCGCGCAGTCATAAATACACCGTCAACGAATAAAACTGAATATAAATGATTAGAAACGAATAAAAACGAATTGAAACGAATTGAAAGGAATAAAATTGAATAGAAACCAATAAAAACGAATTGAAATAAATAGAAACGAATAAAAACGAATTTAAACGAATTAAAAGAATGAAAATGAATATAAATGATTAGAAACGAATAAAAACGAATTGAAACGAATTGAAAGGAATAAAATTGAATAGAAACCAATAAAAACGAATTGAAATAAATAGAAACGAATAAAAACGAATTTAAACGAATTAAAATAATGAAAATGAATATAAATGATTAGAAACGAATAAAAACGAATTGAAACGAATTGAAAGGAATAAAATTGAATAGAAACGAATGAAAACGAATTGAAATAAATAGAAACGAATAAAAACGAATTTAAACGAATTGAAAGAATGAAAATGAATATAAATGATTAGAAACGAATAAAAACGGATTGAAAGGAATAAAATTAAATAGAAACCAATAAAAACGAATTTAAATAAATAGAAATTAATAAAAACGAATTGAAACGAAATTAAACGAATGAAAATGAATATAAAATTATAAATGATTAGACACGAATAGAAACGAATTGACGAAGGAATAAAATAATAAAATCGAATTTAAACGGACAAGAGAGAATAAAAGGGACTATTAACAATTGCAAACGATTATAAACGTATAAAAACGAATAGAAATGAATTGAAGCGAACACAAACAAATACATATACACATATCCCTGCTTGTATGCGTGTTTACGTGTGGCTGTAAGCTTTTGTGTACCTTTGGGGCCCGATAGCGCATTGGATAACACACCGGCATGGAGAGTGAGAGGTACCGAGTTCGAGTTCCGTAGGGCGGACATGCTTTGTAGGCTGCTATTAGCGCCGTGTATTGCAGGCTGTCTGTTCTGTTAGTAGTTAAGATTTGTCTTCTGTCATTTGTGTTCTTGTGAATTGTTTCAATTGCATATTTGTACACTGTAACCGGTTGCGGTTTGTCAACCGGATTGTTTCAATAAACGAAAAATATTATTATTATTTGTTGATGGAAATCTGATTGCTTGTGTGTTTTCAATCTCTATTGTGTATGTATCGGCATGCATGTGCGTATGCATACAGTGTTTATGCATGTATGTGTTACAAGGAATGTGTATTATCAGGGTATATCGTACATGTATATGCAAATACCCTGAAAAATTCGGGTTAGGGTTAGGTTAGGTGTTTGGGTTACGGTTAGGGGTTAGGTTTAGGGGTCAGAGGGGTTAGGTTTAGGTATATATTTATGCCCTGAAAATACACATTCCCTAGGGTATCTACACATTCCCTATAGGGTACATACATAATTACATATATCGTGAAAATACACATTCTCTCTAGCATATATATTTATATATATATATACATTATACATAATATATTATATATAACATAATATGTATGTATATGTATGTATATGGCCATTTATATAGCGCCTTACAAGAAACTCACGAAGGCGCTAGAGCATTAATATAATGATGATTATTATTATGCCGACAACAGCTAGACGATGCCTAATAAAAAAAGTTGATTATGACGACACAAAGGTGATGGTGATGATGACGTAACTCGGTGCACAAAAGCGAAATTACTTTCGGTGATAAATTCCGACAAATGATCGGTCAATTCTCGGACCCTGTCCCGATCCACTCAATCAGGGTCAACGTCGGCTTTTGTAGCGCCATCGTTTTTATGCCATTCCAAGTGGTAAAACCAGCGCAGTCCCGAATGATTGAAGGACTTCCTGCTCCTTCTACGATCGTCGATTTATGGCGCTACATCAATTCGAATTAAGCAAGGGTGAGTTGGTGTGACCATGATTGTCATGGCGACCATGAATGCCATGGTGACTGATTGCAATGGTGTAACACGATGCCATGGTAACACATTGCCATGGTAACACATTGCCATGGCTGGCTTCGACCTTGCCTCACAAATTGCCTTTTTGTTTAAAATTACTTTCTGTTTCTTATATTATTATTATTATCATCATCATCATCGTCATCGTCATCGTCGTCGTCGTCGTCGTCATCATCATTTTCTTAGCCTCGGAATATGACGGTTGGCGGCCAGTCCTCTCCCTCGCTGTCTCATCTTCCCATCGACAGTGTACGGTCAGTTTACTCATTATAGATGCGTTGGCAAAGGGAGGCAGATGAAGCAGAAATCGCGAACCAAATTTCTGCCCTGATGGGATTGAACCCCGACCTCTCGATTGACAGTCAAGCACGCTAACCACTACACAATCGAGCGCCCCAAGAACAGAATTGTCCTCAAATTATAAAGATGACTTTAGCGTCTCATTCTATAGCCCCTTTGAGAGCAAATTGGTAACAGAGCAACTTTATTTGTTAAATTTAAATCTCATTATTTTCTGCTCAAGATATTCGAGTTTGCCTAAGCGTTCTAGGTTTAACTTTCTGCTCAGGACTGTCTCATTAAATTCTAAATAATTATAGACGTTTTCTTTAGCGACCGTATGCTGTCGACAATGCTCAGTTTTCAATGTAAGATCCTTCACCACAGCTGCAAATTTGGATGGGTTGAATGCTACTTAAGGTCTTCGTGTACGAACCATGCTAGCGCGATTGCATGGCCTTGACCCTTTCATTTTCCAATGAATTTATCTGCTGAGATATCTCTCAACACCGCTGTCCATTTCAATGGGTTCCTCGCCATTTAAGATCCCGTGTATAATGGACCTTCGTGCTAACCCGAGATTCAAATCTCTGAAATGATTCCCCCATTGGTTGCATATAGACGCGTGAATCTGTACGTGATCTCTGGCATTGCTCTTAACAGAATGTGTATATAAAACCACCATTGGTGTGACATTTATATCGGTGGCGATACCTCTGTGAGTGCATTCTATGCACTCTGTCAATAAAAAGGAAATAAAACGGAATGAAAGAGAAGCCGTAGGCCTAATCTTTTATGCTGGCGGGCGATCGATTGTACATCGTTTGCATTTCTCTTGCAGTAGATTTCGGAAAGAGCGGCAATTCTGTTCAGACGAAATGTTTAAACAGACGCCAAGGAATATCAGATTAAGTTACGCATTGAATCTCTTTTTTTACCCCCTTCGCTAAATAGTTCCGGTACTTTGATTTCTTTCATATTCTGTCTTTCTTTGTTTCTGCGCTTCTTTCTTTGGTAGACGGTTAGTTGATTTAATTAATTATAATTATTTATTAATTACTTGCGTCTGCTTACTTTATGTATTCTGCTTTCCTTCTCACGCTACGCTCATCGGATCGTCTTGACCTTTTATTATTATTATTATTATTATTATTATTATTATTATTATTATTATTATTATTATTATTATTATTATTATTATTATTATTATTATTATTATTATTATTATTATTATTATCATTATCATTATCATTATCATTATCATTATCATTATCATTATCATTATCATTATCATTATCATTATCATTATCATTATCATTATCATTATCATTATCATTATCATTATCATTATCATTATCATTATTATTATTATTATTATTATTATCATTATCATTATCATTATCATTATTATTAATTCCACCTCCCTTCCTTCATGTCTTCATTGCCAATTTCGTCCATCTGTGGCTCTTTCCATTTTCAAACCATTCCTTTCCATCCTTCCATCCTTCCTTATTCCTTTCTTTCCATCAACCTTACTTCCTTCCTGTTACAGTAGCGTTCCTATAGAGTCTTAAAACCGAAAGCTAGTGTTCTGATAGGTCAAATAAATGCGCTGCATAAAAGTGTTTCGGTACGCTTCGGTCATATTTACCCGGAGGTTCACACCCGTTTGACCACGTGTTCATTCATCCGTTAATCACTTTCGCCGTCCATTCATCAAACCCCGTTCCCATCAATCTCGGCGCCAATTAACCGACAGCGCCCCTGCAGTATCAGGTACCCCGCGCCTAGACACCCAGGCGTGAAAGACCGCAATCGCTGGCCACGCGATCTCTGCTGCTTGATTGCATTCATACGCTGCCTTCACTTCTACTTTCGTTCGTTCGTTCATTCATTCATTAAGTGGTTCACTCATTCGCTCATTCGTTCGTTCATTCGTTCATTAAGTGGTTCATTCATTCGCTCATTCGTTCGTTCATTCATTCATTAAGTGGTTCATTCATTCGCTCATTCGTTCGTTCATTCATCTATTAAGTGGTTCATTCATTCGTTCATTCGTTCGTTCATTCATTCATTAAGTGGTTCATTCATTCGTTCATTCGTTCGTTCATTCATTGATTAAGTGGTTCATTCATTCGTTCATTCGTTCGTTCATTCATTCATTAAGTGGTTCATTCATTCGCTCATTCGTTCGTTCATTCATTCATTAAGTGGTTCATTCATTCGCTCATTCGTTCGTTCATTCATTCATTAAGTGGTTCATTCATTCGTTCATTCGTTCGTTCATTCATTGATTAAGTGGTTCATTCATTCGTTCATTCGTTCGTTCATTCGTTCGTTCGTTTTTTCGTTCGTTCATTCATTCGTTCAGTAAATCATTCATTTGTTCGTTCATTCATTCATTCATCCGTTCATGCATCCGTTCACTCATTCATTCATTCATTCATTCATTCATCGATTTAGCTTCTAATTACTCACTTAAATAAGTAATTCGTGCTATTGTCCTTTTAAGTTCACCTTTTATTTTCCACCCTATTCTGCACCCCTCCTCCTTAACCCTTCATTCTTCGCCCTTCCTTCTTCACCCTTCCTTTTCCCACCCCACCCTCTTTACGGTGTGTCTTCTGCGTCGTTCTTAGCGATCTGTCGCACCAAAGGTAAATCGGTCCCTGAGGTAATTCCTTAAAAGCCCCGCTGGAAGAACTGCACCGATTGTCCAATTAGAGATGTACGACCTCAATATACCGACTGCTCTGCCCATCCTCTTCCCATATTGTCCAGAGTCCAAGTCAACCTGCCTTGTTCTCCTCCTCTTCATCCTCCTCAGTCACTCGCTTTCTCTCTCTCCCTCTTCCTTCTCCTCGACTTCCCTATTTCTCGAGTCCTCTTCTCCTCTTCCTCGTCCTCAGTTTGACTCTCTCACTTCCTCTTCGTCCTCCTCAGTTTGTCTATTCCTCTATTCATCTTTCTCCTTCTCAATTTCTCTCTTTCTCCCATCCTCTCCTGCTCTTCCTACTCAATTTCTTCATACCCTCCTCTTCCTCTTCCTCAATCTCCCTATCTGTCTATTCTTCTTCTCCTCTTCCTCCTCCTCAATTTCATCTCTTTCTCTTTTCCTCCTCATCCTCCTCATCCTCCTCTTCCACCTCATTACCTCTCCCTGTAATTCCTCCTCTTTCCACCGTATCCTCCTACTCCTGATGTTCTTCCTATGTGGCGTAGTTCTCTTCCTTCAACTTCTCCTCCTCATCCTTCACATCCTCCTGGACTCGATGGACCCGATTGTTGGACTCCAATAAACCTTAAGGCTCTTAACATCAATCACTCCTTGCTGCTTAGATCCCCCACTGTCTGGCTGTTTCAGTATGCTTGCATGCCCCTGTCTGTTTTTGTGTCCGTGAGAGCATGTATTAATAATATTTTGTGCATTTGTTTGTGCATGCATGCACGTTTGTATTTGCACAGGTATGCATGCATGTACATATTTATGTATGCATACATGTATGTACGTACGTATGTATGTAAGTATGTGTATGTATCATCTATTTTTCTGTCTGTCTGTCTGTCTGTCTGTCTGTCTGTCTACCTGTCTGTCTGTCTGTCTGTCTACCTGTCTGTCTGTCTGTCTGTCTGTCTGTCTCCGGGCATTAGGTTAAATTGTTAAACTCGGAGGGAAGTTAAAACTCATTGGGAAGTCTATAAATTTGTTGGAACTGGACAACGTATAATAATATTATTGTCCCCTGATTCTCCATTCACTGGAAGCGGCATGTTCTTGCGCTACATAATGAAACTGCTCATAATTTGATATTTTAAACCTGAATCTATTTTTTCTGAGAATTTATTAAGCGCCTTTTGAGGTGTTTTATCAACATGTGGTTCATTGTCACTTCTCTCCTGATAATCCGTTTCAAAAGGTAAGGCGAGAATCTTATATTATGCGCAACCATGACTTTCATCATCCTGGGTCAGGTCTCCCGTTGGCAAAACAATGGCTTTCATTTTCCTTGGTTACCCTGTGTGGTTTCAGTAAATTGGGAAACCATATTCGCCTTGCTTTATGTAGAGCATTTCTCTGCGGGTTTCGTATGCAGCTGGGGAAAGCGCTCTTGTTCTCGGCTTCAACAGAGCTTTTGTCAGTCTATTCGTTCGCCCATTCTTTCATTCCTTCCTTTATTAATTCGTTCATCCGTTGTTCATTGTGTCTTTCGTCCGTTCGTTTCTTCCAGTATTCTTTCGTTAATAATCAATTAGTGAAGAGGCAGAGAGGCAGACAAATAAACAAACACACACTCAGCTGGAGAAATAGAAAGCGAAAGAGAGATAGAAAACTTAGGATGGATTTGGATTATAAGAGAGAGAGATAATGTACGTACAACTATATATCATTATATATAAAAATATACATTATACATGTGTATATATATGTATATATATATATTAGAGAGAGAGAGAGAGAGACAGACAGACAGACAGACAGACAGACAGACAGAGACAGAGAGAGACACAGAGAGAGAGAGAGAGAGAGAGAGACAGAGAGAGAGAGACAGAGAGAGAGAGAGAGAGAGAGAGAGAGAGAGAGAGAGAGAGAGAGAGAGAGAGAGAGAGAGAGACAGAGACAGAGAGAGAGAGAGAGAGAGACAGAGAGAGACAGAGAGAGAGAGAGAGAGAGAGAGAGAGAGAGAGAGAGAGAGAGAGCGAGAGAGACAGAGAGAGAGCGATCAAGAGGGGAGGGGGATAGATGGACGGGTTAAGCAGAGCGTAATGATGCATCGATGACCATCTGTCACTGTCCAGCTGACCGAATAGAGCGATCCGAGATGGTCAAGCGATTCAAAGCACCGATCGAAATCCCATTGTGTGCTGATGATTCCAGCCATCAGCGCTAGAGGGCGCTTGGCACGCAGTCAGAGCCTCAGAGGTCGCTAGTCACCACCATCCACCCAAAGTCATTAGAGCCCAAGGGAGATAATAATAGTAATCGCAATCGTAATCGTAAACTTCACATTTCTAAAGTGCTTCTCTAAAGCTATGCGTAGGGCACCAGCTTATTCACGAGCGCTGCGTCATCGCAGAGTTGTTGTCTTACATACATACATACATATACAGCCTAAAATATCCTCTATAATTATGTGAGCAGCAACAGCAAAATAACAGATGGCAAGGCGCTCTACCGAAACACAGTTTTTCAAAGGGCTCTACTCAACGTCTGTATTAATCCAAAGACACTTGTAAGGGTGGGGAAAATATATATACTCAGTGCTGCCTTCGAAAGGCGAAGAATAGGGCAAAATTTGAAGCCATGCAATTGGATTATTACACGACACAGCGCAAGAGAAAGCCATGCAAAATGACGACGTTGTTCCTGCGCAAGGGGAAGCCAAATGTACAACAGCCAGAGGAAGGGATGACAATGACTCGGGGCGTCCTCCGAGAATTACTCGGACAAGCTCCGACCGTTGAGATTGGACTGTATAGAGCGCTAATTGACTTTGCTGTTGGAGACTAGGATTGAAGCGAGAAAGCAACCGGTGCACTGTGGGTAAATGTATGGCAGGAACTGCCTGCATTTCTATGGCCACGCAAAAGAATACTGTTGTGATTTTAAGGACTTCTCACGTCGAATGTGACGGCAAGACAAGCACGCTTACATGTATCATACATACATACATACATACATACATACATACATACATACATACATACATACATACATACATACATACATACATACATACATACATACATACATACATACATACAAACAATGTCATACATACATATTGTATTGTATTGTATTGTATTTGAACACTTGTTATAGCGCCCCAACCAGATTTCCCATTCAGAGGCGCTCCCGACTACTGCGCGAACGCTGAATCGGAGTTTCACGCCGAAGCGCATGAGCAATTGCGAGTGAAGGACTTGCCCAGGGTCCCTACGCGGCGACTTTGAGGTGGATCCGAACCCGCAACCCTCCAGCTGCAAGGCACCGAACATACCCCTACACCACCGCGCCCCAGTTGTATTGTGATGTGTTGTATTGTGTGTTGTATTGTACTCCACGTTTATAATGCGACCGAGCCACCCGCAGTAAAGATCCGAGAAATTAATCTCTGATAATCCGACCCGACCGGGAAGCGAACCCGGGGCGTCGGCGCGGCGAGCGGGCACCAACCCACTCGGCCACTGAGGATCCCTATACATACATACATACATACATACATACATACATACTGTACATACATACATACATATACATACATACATACATACATACATACATACATACATACATACATACATACATACATACATACATACATACATACATACATACATACATACATACATACATACATACAGTGTATATGTATATGTATATGTTTGTCAGGCGCTTATTAAAGAAAAGATATTATTATTATTATTATTATTATTATTATTATTATTATTATTATTATTATTATTATTATTATTATTATTATTATTATTATTATTATTATTATTATTATGCCATACTAAGGGTGAGAACTGTTGAAAACAATGTTTCCCTATCGACACCAACGGTATTTGATGTCCGCAAGATGTCGCAAAACGCTATTAAAAAATTAATGCGCTCAAATTAGACACCTTTTATAGTAGGCTTCATTATACTATTAATAATTGTCAATCGTCATTCGCGTTCAGTTGGGCCGTGGCCTGAATATTTCGTTAAACTCTGCATCCATCCAATTCAACTTGTGTGTATAATTACCTACATAACTATAATGATCTGTATAATGCCAAACGTAGGGTGAGAACTGTTCAAAAACTGTTTCCCTATCGACATGAACGGCCTTTGTTTGTTGTCCGCAAGATGTCGCTAAACGTTAGATATTACAGAACTAACGCGCTAAAATTGGACACCTTTTATAGTACGCTTCATGATACTATAAATAATTGTCAATAGTGTTCAATCGTAGACTGCGTAACAAGTTTCATCTAAGTCTATAATAGGTAAAAGAGCTGTAATAATTATGCCAAAAATAATCCTAGTCGGCGGCGACGGCCTATGTTGTCATAAGCTGCCGTTAAACTGTGGATCCATCCATCTATAGTCTTCGATACGAAACCTACTGTGTCAAGCTGATGGAAGACATCCAGTCACAATGTCTTCCCGTCTGGCTCTGTCTCTATCGTAATCGTAATCGTAATCGTAATCGTAATCAAGCATTTATATAGCGCCACTCAAAACAGAGGCGCTCCCGACCCGAGCCAGTCTCTTCACTGGTAAAGGGAGGTTTTCAGGCGCTTGCGGAACTGGTCAAAAGAAATAGAAAAAAGGTCCGTCCTGAGGGACTGAGGTAACTGGTTCCAGCTATTGGGACCAACAATAGCGAAACTCCTAGACTGGGCCGTAGAAGTACGCACCCGCGGGACAACCAAGTAGCCACGGGCCGAGGATCGAAGGGAGGAACGACTGTGCAGAGAAGATACTGGGGTACAAAAGGCCCTAAGATAGTGAGGTGCAGACCCAGCAAGACAGCTACGCATGAGAGAACAGACCTTGAATTGGATGCGCTGGCGGATGGGGAGCCAGTGAAGGGAGTCACGGATAAAATAGGAGATATGGTCAAACTTTGCAATGCCCCCTATGAGGCGGGCGGCAGCGTTCAGAATGGACTGAAGTTTAGATGTATTTGTAGAGGAGAGACCAATGTACACCGCATTCCCATAATCAATCCTGGAACAGATCAATGCATGGACCAAAGTCGTGATGGCGTGCAGTGGTAGTGATTGGCGGATGGCACGGAGTTGGCGTAGGTAGTAGAAACAGGAACGAGAGACACTATTTACGTGATCAGACAGAGAAAGGACAGGATCAAGAATGAATCCAAGATCACGGACAGAGGAAGAGAAGTGCATATTTGGAAACCGAAGACGAAGGGAGTCAGCATCAACCTTGGCAAGCTGGGCACGACCACCGAGCCATATGTACTGAGTCTTGTCTTGGTTAAGACGAAGGCGATTTGAGGATAACCATCGGTCAAGAGCAGCTGAAGCCTCTAGAATACGCTGTCTGTTTCTGTCTCTTTATCTGTCTCTGTATTTCAGTCCTTGTCTTTTTGTCTCATCTCATCTGTCTTGGTACCGCTCTGGCTTTCTTAAGCATGCACACAATTATTTCAGTCTATTTTTTTTCTGTTTCTCTCCTTTATCTGAGTCTGTTTGTCTGTATCCCTCTCTGTCTCTCTGTGTCTGTTTCTATCTCTGTCTGTTGGAGTCTCTGTATCTCTTTGTCTCTCTCCCTGTCTCTGTCTCTCTCACCGTATGACACAGACGCCATCAATTGCAACGTACGACATCTCATGCAGCACCTGTATTCAACTGTTGACCACCAGAGGGTGTCACCAGTCAACCACTTCGTCGTCTTCATCATCCTCATCTCTCTTCACGTGGTAATGGAAATTCCCTAAGTGAAAATCAATGCCACGAACGCACCGACGAAATCATGAACCACCCGTTAAGATTCCGAGTCAACGGGTGCGTAACAGAGGGAAGGAGTCCACGCCGAGAGGGGCTGAGGACCCCTGGCCTATCTGAAGAGAAGCCGCCTTGAATGGCAATGACTTCATAATAGCGCTGGATATTTCCATGTCAATTCTCGCTTTCGTCCTTCGTGGTTGTTCGGTAATAAGACAGTTCTAATGAAAAATAAGGAAGGTAACCTCTGTTTAACGACGATGTCATAACAGAGGTGACTGAGGTCATCCTCCTCGTTTACTCAGGCTTTCGATTTACACTGACAGAGTACGGTTAGTGACCGAGTTTTAAAAATGATTAGTCAAGTACAGGATGAAAAGGGAGACATTTAAGATTTTATTTTATTTAACCAAAGTTTAACGCCGTCTTATGACATCAAAGGCCGTTGACGACATAAGACATTTAAGAATTAAAAGTATACATATAAATAGTATTGGTTTAACCCATTTCAGAGGTGTCTAAAGAGCGCGCAGTGAAGGCATTGTTTAGCGTCATCTTGTGGCCGACGCGGACCTTGACGATATTAATTCGTCAGCTTGTTGTAATCTATGAGTGGTGAAAATTTACTAAGCACTAGAAACCACTACATAAAACACACAAGCTTAGTCAGTTGTCTGAATTTGTGGCATGGGTCGTTTAGTCGTGTGATCAGCCGTGACACCCACAAAGGTTTCGCAAAACATAGACTAATACAAAGTTTTACTTAGACACCTTTAAAACGTGAGTTAACTGACGATTTAACTATCAGCTTCGTGAAGGCACTAATTTTTCTTTCACTTGGACTTCAACAATGGGAGGGGAGAGTATAATGGATAACACTCTTGCCTGAAATTTTCACGGACCCGGTTGATTACCGTAAGGCTCCCTGGGTTTACCTCATGCCTACATTATCTAAAAAGTACAATGAACTTGCGCCTAGCATGACTGCAGCTTTGTTGATTTATGTTTTCTGTAATTTGTATTCTTGTGAATTGTTTTAATCGTCAAAACATGTAAATGTACAGCGCAGTGCGTTTGTCAGGCGCTTCATTAAAGAATAAATACCGGTATTATTATTATTATTTAACGGCCTTTGATGCCTTTGCTAAGATGTCGTTAAACTCTGTAAACCTCAACTACGCCACTGAACGTTCGTGCCTCAGCGCCAGGCAGTGCTAGTCCCAAGTTGGATGAAGGAGGATGGCAGCGCTAATAATCTTTTTAATCACACAGTGTCGTTAAATTGAAACTACTAGACCTACCAGAAATTTCTGAGCTCTTATGCAGCAATGCTCAATTAAGACACCTTTAAAACGTTATTAATTGACGATATTTATACTACTCAATAATTTTAAAGTCCAATTAAAACAGAACTATCATGGCCATCAAAAGAACCTTTATGGTCAGAAAAATAAAGAGACTGAAAATGAAAAGGAAAGAAGAAAAGAGCCGAATGGCCAACTTATTAATGATACCAATGTGTTTATATATATATATATATAAATATATATATATATATATATATGTTGATCTATATATGTATATAAATATATATATTAAATAATAATGATTTATTTGAATAAAAGATCGGCAATAACCACCTGCTAAATTTCATTGTTGCAACATCCTGCCAGAAACGGAATCCAAGACAAGAAAAGCGAAAGAGAACTGATGAAAAACATTATTCGAAAATGAACTTAAATACATAAAAAAATTTAAGACGTCAGCATCCTATCAGAAATGGAATCCAAGACGAAAAAAAGAAAGAAAACTGATGAAAACACACTACACGAAAATGAACTGAAATGCGTCAACAACTTTAGAGACGTCAACGGCCTTTGTCGCTAAAAGCTGTCGTTAAACATTTGATAAAATTTATAATAAATAAACTCCAATAATGTAATCCATAGATCCTCTTTTACATCGACGTCAACGGTTTTGACGCCGTCAGCTGTCGTTAAGCTGTTAAAAACATTGAATAGTCGAAAAACCAGAGGGTGGTATCCACCCCTCTGGTACCTCGGCTATATCGGGTATAACTTTTGAATGGCGTGGGATACCACCACGATTTTTACCTCAAAATGTGCGCCAATGAATCTGCTACAGCTACATGAAAATGTAAAAATTGTATTCCATATGAAAAAAAAATTATGCATAAAAACGTAGGGGGGTGGTGGTAATCACCCCCCTTGGTAGCCCGAGGGCTAGGCTAATGCCACGATACTTAATACCACTACAGTTAACTTAATACCTGACAAATAATCCCTATCACACTTAATCCCAACGACGTTTAATCCGAATGACATAAAATTATGATCACACGGGTTTTGATACCGCGACATTTACTGTTACAATCACAATGAAGTTTTAATTCAACTCGAGTTACTGTTGAACTCTTTGGTAGCGTCATGAGTACATCATCCGTCAGCTTTCCGGAAACTTTGCCGTGAGACATAGATGGTGTTGCTCTGATGCCATCCATAGCCGACTTCATGTTGGCTACCGCCTTACGAGCTAGTGCCGTTGAACCCTGTTGGGTGTGCTGCTTATTTTGAATGTTGATTATTATGAGGACCTCGTGTTGTCGAAACAAGCTTTGCAGTGAAACTGTACCGATCTGATACAACATCAAGCCGTGGTTCCGTTGGCGTTGTCGCGATGCTTCGTATATTCATAATTATAATGTAAAACAGTTGGTCTACCTTTGCTACTACAGCGGAAATTCGCATCCATGGTCACTTAAAATTGTATCTCACTAAATTTCATTTAACCGGTTTAAAATCCTGAAACGCACCTTTATATCTTGAGAGGCATCTTTATATATGGCTCCTTGACAGCAATTATAGTCGTACAATATAATATCCACACACACACAAAACAAAAAGGAAAAAAGAAAAAACAAAAGAAAAGGAAAAAAGAGAGAAAAGCATTACAATATAAAATACAGCCCGTAAAAACAAAGTTTTTTACTATATCCATCTAGTATCCTATAATGCGTCTTATGAAGCAGTTACCTCTACAAATATATAGTCCGCGTACATTTTACGTCATAGCGTGCGTTTAATCAGGCAGCGCGCCCGTTTTTGTTGCGGCCAATGGCAACGCTGCGTATCGGAAAAGTTGAGTCCTCGATTCGAAAAGTTTATTCCCCGATTCTATAAGCTTGCCTTTTTGGGGAGCTGAAATTTTTATAGAATGAAGTGTCTGCGAGGGCGAGTCTATCTGCCAAGTTTCAGGACGATTGAATGATTGTAAGTGATCGAATGAGTCGTCGCAAGATTTGACTTTTTAGCCTGTGGCTCAAACATTCAAGCAAGCAAGATTTCCGTAAGTTAAACTAGATGGATAAAAAGAGCCAATGGGCCAAACATTAAGGAAATACATAAGAAATTGTATTGTATTTGAACACTTGTTATAGCGCCTCTACAGATTTCCCAAGAAATACAAAGACGTCAACGACCATTGTTGTCATAAGATGTCGTTAAACTCTGGTAAAGAAGAAGAAGAATAGTTGTACAAATAGTCGTACTCTGTGCACAGGCATCAACTACAGGTAGGTCTGTGTGATTAATTATCTTCGGGTTTAATTGTCCGGTATTAAGTGTCACGGCATTAGGTGTCACGGTATTAAATATCGCGCTACCATTTTGAGCCTATGTAACGTAGCTTCAATTTGAATCAATTAAAGTTGTGTACTTTGAAGCTGTAAATCGCCCATCGGAATTAAAAAGTTATGTCAAGTCGACGTTAACGGGCTTGTCAGCCAAGATATGTCGCAAAACCATGGAGAAGGCAGCAAGTCTTTGGACACCTTCAAAACGCTTTCAGCGATGGCTATATTAAATAGTCGGCATCGTTTGATCGCTATATGCCTCTCGTGTGTAAGAAGTTTGATTGTACGTCTAATTTGAACCTGTAAGTGTACGTCTCTTTTGAACCTGACAAATGTACGTCTAATTTGAACCTGTAAGTGTACGTCTCTTTTGAACCTGACAAATGTACGTCTAATTTGAACCTGTAAGTGTACGTCTCTTTTGAACCTGACAAATGTACGTCTAATTTGAACCTGTAAGTGTACGTCTCTTTTGAACCTGACAAATGTACGTCTAATTTGAACCTGTAAGTGTAAGGTTTCTTTTGAACCTGACAAATGTACGTCTAATTTGAACCTGTAAGTGTACGTCTCTTTTGAACCTGACAAATGTACGTCTAATTTGAACCTGTAAGTGTAAGGTTTCTTTTGAACCTGACAAATGTACGTCTAATTTGAACCTGTAAGTGTACGTTTCTTTTGAACCTGACAAATGTACGTCTAATTTGAACCTGTAAGTGTACGTTTCTTTTGAACCTGACAAATGCACGTCTAATTTGAACCTGTAAGTGTACGTCTCTTTTGAACCTGACAAATGCACGTCTAATTTGAACCTGTAAGTGTACGTCTCTTTTGAACCTGACAAATGTACGTCTAATTTGAACCTGTAAGTGTACGTCTCTTTTGAACCTGACAAATGTACGTCTAATTTGAACCTGTAAGTGTAAGGTTTCTTTTGAACCTGACAAATGTACGTCTAATTTGAACCTGTAAGTGTACGTCTCTTTTGAACCTGACAAATGTACGTCTAATTTGAACCTGACAAATGCACGTCTCTTTTGAACCTGTAAATGTACGTCTATTTTGAACCTGTAAATGTACGTCTAATTTGAACCTGTAAATGTACGTCTAATTTGAACCTGTAAGTGTACGTTTCTTTTGAACCTGACAAATGTACGTCTATTTTGAACCTGTAAATGTACGTCTATTTTGAACCTGTAAATGTACGTCTATTTTGAACTTGTAAATGTTCGTCTATTTTAAACTTGTAAATGTACGTCTATTTTGAACCTGTAAATGTACGTCTCTTTTGAACCTGTAAATGTACGTCTATTTTGAACCTGTAAATGTACGTCTATTCTGAACCTGTAAATGTACGTCTAATTTGAACCTGTAAGTGTACGTTTCTTTTGAACCTGACAAATGTACGTCTATTTTGAACCTGTAAATGTACGTCTATTTTGAACCTGGAAATGTACGTCTATTTTGAACCTGTAAATGTACGTCTATTTTGAACCTGTAAATGTACGTCTATTTTGAACCTGTAAATGTACGTCTATTTTGAACCTGTAAATGTACGTCTATTTTGAACCTGTAAATGTACATCTATTTTGAACCTGTAAATGTACGTCTATTTTGAACTTGTAAATGTACGTCTATTTTGAACCTGTAAATGTACGTCTTTTTTGAACCTGTAAATGTACGTCTTTTTTGAACCTATAAATGTACGTCTACTTTGAACCTGCAAATGTACGTCTACTTTAAATGTTAAAATTTACATCCTGGAACTGATACTCATAAGTTTGAATCGGTATGATCAACATACATGTACCAATGATAAGACTTTAACCTGAAAGACGTCTGGGGTTGTTTTCCATTCTTCCTATCCTCACCCCAACCAAAAGCCAGCAATTCTTCGGAAGTCAGAGAACCTTGGACAACATCATCTGCTGAGTGTGTTTACGGGTTGCTCGCACTGGGAGCGCTTCTGAAAGGGTTTTGCTGTGCGAAGAGCTTTATAAATAGCCAAATACAATACAATACAATACAATGCGCATTTTGCAAATGACTTCGAGTGTTAGCATCTTTATTGACACACACTGAATTTTATAAGATCTCTTTAAACAATGCATTTAAATAGTGTCTGTTTGGACACCTTCAAAATGCTTCTTAGCAGGGCTATATATTCTCGTCGGATGCATTTTAAATCAAATATCGTCAACGATGGAGTTTTAATCAGTGATTACTACGAAACAAAGCTAAGGAACTTTCATAGAACTGTTTTTCTGCCGAATAGTTTTCTTAATTAGTACACCGTATGAAAAATTAGCATTGATCTGTAATGTCATACTGGGTGCTAGGCAACATGTTACCGTCTGCTATATTAAAATGCAAACAATGGATAAAACCAAGACGTGTTGTAATGGTATATATATAATATATATATATAATAATATATATATATATATATATGCATATATATAAATACACATATAATGTATATATACGTAATATGAGTGTGTGTGTGTGTATTGGTGTGTGTGTGTGTGTGTGTGTAGGTGTTTGTAGGTGTGTGGAGGTGTATGTATGCGCGCGCGTGTGTTTCTGTTGAACTATGTATCTGTTTGTCCGTCCGTCTGTTTGTCTGTCTGTATGTATATACAGTGTATGTTCAAAATGTATTCGTGTTTATGTATTATTATTTCAAACTGACACTCCGCAGTATGATCACAAGTCATAGGATGAACAGATAATTACTGTATGTCTGAGTATGTTTGTATGAAGATGTGTGTGTGTGTGTGTGTGTGTGTGTGTGTGTGTGTGTGTGTGTACATGTATGTATGTATGTGTGTTTGGGTGTGTGTGTGTGTGTACGGTGAGGTTGTGTGTTCTGCAAGTTCTTAAATAGTTATTTTATATTTATTATAGAATTTCTCAACACAGACATACACACGCATACACATATAATCATATATTTATATATTATATAAAGCAACGGTTACAGTAGAGATGTCAGCATCTTCATTGACATACATAAAATCTGTATTAGATGAATATAATCACATGCGACAAGCAATTAGTAAAGGACTATGGACGTCTCGATAGAAATTCTGCTTCTGAAGGATTATTTCGGCTGAGCTTTCAAACACAAACACAAGTTGGGTCGTTAGGTAAAGCCACTGACAGTGACATAGAAACTATTCAGTAAGAGATTCCAATTTTGACATCAACGGTCTTTGATGCTGCAAGATGTCGTTAAACAATGGAAAATACAGCGACTCTTTGGACACCTTTAATACGATATCTAACGGAGCTATATTTTCTCGTCGGTCTCAATTTTATATATTAATATACTATCCTGACTAAATTAAAGGATGGCATTAAGAAAAGATGCGCTCTCGAAGACAAGAGAACTACTGAGAGGAAAAATGTACAGGAATCAGAAGAAACGATCTTAAATCAATCGAATTGGAGTGTGGTGCTGTACGGATTAGAGACATGGATCATGAGAAAAGAGGATATCGAAAGACTGGAGGCTTTTGAAATGTGGACATGGATAAGAATGAAGAAAATCAGCTGGAAGGAACTTAAAACAAATGAAGTAATGGGAACGACTGGAGAAGAAAGAGCCCTGATACGCAAAAACGCCATTCAGCGGTGCTATATATTATCATCAGTCGCATTATATATGAATTAAAGGAAATGGATCGGAGACATGCGGAGAGGGGACTCACTCCTAAGAACGGTCACCGAAGGAAAAGTGGAGGGAAGGCGGACAAGAGAAACACCAAGACAGGAGATTCATGGATTGAGTGTAATGACAAGATGGATACGGAAAGGTCAAAGAAGAGACCCAGCAGCAAGTGGAATGGCGACGTCGGACATTTTGAACCTGCCTAGGATGCAGAGTAACATAAAATCTCGTTACATACTTGTTTCCTAGTGAAAGAGTAGGGTATGGTAAGGTCGACGATAACTTCCCTTCCAGCCATAAGATCGTCGCTAAACAATGGAGAAGGCAACGCCTCTTTGGACACCTTTTAAACGCTATTCAGCGGTGCAATATATAATCATCGGTCGCATTTCGAAAATAGTTCATTATTCATTAAAACAGCGCATATTTGAAAAATTAACATTGATCTGTGACGTCATACTGGTTGCTAGGCAACACGTTGTCGTCTGCTATATGCAAATGTAAACAATGGATAAAACCAAAACGTGTTGTGATTGTATATACACTGTGTCCACGATAGTAGAACACTAGACTTTGTGAAATATCTTGGTCAATTGTAGTATTATAGGTACTAAATTTGGTGCACATGAACTTAGGTCTATTCTATCTATACCTTGCAAATTTTATTACAATTGAGGCAACGGTTACGAGGATATACCCTTATGAAATTGGGTGGTTCAGGAACCAAGTTACCGAACAGTAAAACGCATCGACAGATGCGTGCGCGGCTGATCATCCTGACTCAGCACCAGTTCTTCGACAGCATTAATATTTGTTTGCGTTCGTAACGCCCGATGTCGTGGTTTCCTTGCAACTGATCCGGTTGTGGCTATCTTTTTTAACAGCTTGCTCACACCAGCTAGGGACCAATTTTTCATTGGAAATTCTGTAATGAGTCTCCTTGCGCCATACCATTCGTCTCTCTCAACTCCTTGATTAAAATCTTGTGCTCTGCGCTGAAAAACATTTCTTTACAACCAACTACTGTTACGTAAAACAGGTCTCGTAGTGTAACTGTTTCCGAAAATGACGCTTATAAACAACAGCCTAATATATGTATCCCCTGCGTAGCCAGAAAAATGACGTGATTCTATGCGTTTTACTGTTCGGTAACTTGGTTCCTGAACCACCCAATTTCATAAGGGTATATCCTCGTAAAAGTTGCATCAATTGTAATAAAATTTGCAGGGTATAGATAGAATAGACTGAAGTTCATGTGCACCAAATTTAGTACCTATAATACTACAATTCACCAAGATATTTCACAAAGTCTAGTGTTCTACTTTATCGTGGACACAGTGTATATATATATATATATATATATATATATATATAATATATATAATATATGCATATATATATACACACATATAATGTATACAACTATACATGAGTGTGTGTGTGTGTGCTGGTGCGTGTGTAATACTGTGTGTATTGGTGTGTGTGTGTGTGTGTGTGTGTGTGTGTGTGTGTGTAGATGTTTGTAGGTGTGTGGAGGTGTATGCGAGCGCGTGTGTTTCTGCTGGATTATACATCTGTTTGTCCGTCCGTCTGTTTGTCTGTCTGGATATATTTGTGTATATTGTGTTCAACATTATATTCGTGTTTATTATTATTTCAAACTGACACTCCGCAGTATGATCACAATTCATAGGATGAACAGATAATTACTGTATGTCTGAGTATGTTTGTATGAAGGTGTGCGTGTGTGTGTGTGTATATATGTGTGTGTATGTATGTATGTATGTGTGTTTGGGTGTGTGTGTACGGTGAGGTTGTGTGTTCTGCCAGTTCTTAAATAGTTATTTAATATTTATTATAGAATTTCTCAACACAGACATACACACGCATACACATATAATCATATATTTATATATTATATAAAGCAACTGTAGAGATGTCAGCATCTTTATTGAAATACATAAAATCTTTATTAGATGAATATAATCACATGCATCAAGCTATTAGTAAAGGACTATGGAAGTCTCGATAGAAATTCTGCTTCTGAAGGATTATTTCGGCTGAGCTTTCAAAGACAAACACAAGTTGGGTCGTTAGGTAAAGCCACTGACAGTGACATAGAACTGTTCAGTAAGAGATTCCAATTTCGACATCAACGGTCTTTGATGCTGCAAGATGTCGTAAAACAATGAAAAATACAGCGACTCTTTGGAAACCTTTAATACGATATCTAACGGTGCTATATTTCTCGTCGGTCTCAATTTTATTTACTAATCCTCGATCCTGACTAAATTAAAAGATGGCATTAAGAAAAGATGCGCTCTCGAAGACAAGAGAAGTACTGAGAGGGAAAATATACAGGAATAAGAAGAAACGATCTTAAATAAATGGAAATGGAGTGTAGTGTTGTACGGATTAGATACATGGATCATGAGAAAAGAGGATATCGAAAGACTGGAGGCTTTTGAAATGTGGACATGGATAAGAATGGAGAAAATCAGCTGGAAGGAACTTAAAACACATAAAGAAATAATGGGAACAACTCGAGAAGACATAGCCCTGATACGCACAGCAAGAGAGAGAGAGAGAGAGAGAGAGAGACAGACAGACAGACAGACAGACAGACAGACAGACAGACAGACAGACAGACTGAGAGAGGAGAGAGAGGAGAGAGAGAGAGAGAGAGAGAGAGAGAGAGAGAGAGAGAGAGAGAGAGAGAGAGAGAGAGAGAGAGAGAGAGAGAGAGAGAATTAATTAGCTTAAATTAGACATCTTTTATAGTAGGCTTCATTATCCTATTAATATTTGTCAATAGTCATTCGCGCATTCACGTTCAATCTGGCTTCTGTTGCCTTAAGATTTCGTTAAACTCTGCATCCATCCAATTCAACATGATAATGCATATTCAAACCTATGTAAAGAAAAATGAAAGAGGTGTAATTTTGTACAGAAAGTGTGAAATTTAGGGATAATTTCCCCCCCCAGGATTTATCGTCTAGCGCCATTTTTTGGTGGAAAACTCTTGTTACTAACCCCTTCTCGAAAAATCTTGGAAAACTGTCGTTACTACCCCGCCCTCGAAAATTTTTGGAAACTCTCGTTACTACCTCCCCCGGTCGTCAACTTTTCAAATATGTTGGATACCCCCCGAGAACTCTAGATTCCCCCCGACAGCAAGGGGAGTAGATTAAACACTGAGGGGTGAGGACTGTTCAAAAACTCTTTCCCTACCGACATGAACGGCCTTTGTTTGATGTCCGCAAGATGTCGCTAAACGCTAGATATTACAAAACTAACGCGCTCAAGTTAGACACCTTTCATAGTACGCTTCATGATACTATAAATATTTGTCAATAGCGTTCAATCGTAGACTCCGTAACAAGTTTTATCTAAGTCAATAATAGGTAAAAGAGCTGTAATAATTATGCCAAAAATAATCTTTGTAGGCGGCCACGGCCTAAGCTGCCGTTAAACTGTGGATCCATCCATCAATAGCCTTCGATACCAAAGCTACTGTGTCAAGCTGATGGAAGACATCGAGTCACAATGTCTTCCCTTCTGGCTCTGTCTCCGTCGCTATTTCTGTCTCTTTCTCTGTCTCTGTATTTCAGTCCTTGTCTTTTTGTCTCATCTCATCTGTCTTGGTACCGCTCTGGCTTTCTTAAGCATGCACACAATGATTTCCGTCTAGTTTTTTTTCTGTTTCTCTCCTTTTTCTGAATCTCTTTGTCTGTATCCCTCTCTGTCTCTCTGTCTCTCGGTATCTATATCTGTCTGTTGGAGTCTGTGTATCTATGTGCCTGTATATCTGTCTGTCTCTGTCTCTCTCGCCGTATGACTCAAACGCCATCTAATGCAACGTACGACCTCTCATGAATCACCTGTATTCAACTGGTGACTACCAGAGGTCGTCACCAGTCAACCACTTCGTCGTCTTCATCATCCTCATCTCTCTTCACGTGGTAATGGAAATCCCATAAGTGCAAATCAATGCCACGAACGCACCGACGAAATCATGAACCACCCGTTAAGACAACACAGTTGCGTGCGATCATATTTTGGTGGGCATAGTGGAGTGGTACTTATCACCAGTTTACGTTAAAACGGGGGTGTGCGAAAGAATAGAGGTTGCAGGATTGTCAATCGAGATGTCGGTGTCTCGAATCCTCGCCCAGACAGGAATTTCTGTCGAGATGTCCGTTCCACTTGCGCCCCCTATCCAACGCAGGTATAATGAGTACACTTTCAGCGGGAAGTTCAAGGGAACTAATTCGTCTTATAAACCCTAGGCGTAAATCCTTGCATTGGCTTCCTGTTTAGCAAAGAATTTGTCTCAAATTGGGGATCCTAGTTTATTAACCCTAGGGCTACCAAGCTTTTTTTGTGACACTGGCTACCAAGGGGGAAGGGTGGTTACCACTCCCCCTCCGGGATTTCGTGTTTGGTTTCACATATCATAACTTGTAATATAGCAATGGATTCAGCATTCATTTCTGCAGAATGGTATATTTAGTTGTACATTATGTGAATGCACCTCGAAATTACATCACTTTTAACAACGGAACCCATTAATTAGCAATATTTATATTATTGCGCACATTTTGTACTTTTTGGATAAACAAATATAAGATTATGTGTGTTTTGAAACTAATCTATGTATAAAAGATACACCCAATCATCCCTACACATGTTTAAATAGTGTAAATGTACATCCATACATATATATCCATACATATACACTGTGTCCACGATAAAGTAGATCACTAGACTTTGTAAAATATCTTGGTCAATTGTAGTACTATAGGTACTAAATTTGGTGCACATGAACTTCAGTCTATTCTATCTATACCCTGCAAATTTTATTACAATTATAATAATAATAATAATAATAATAATAATAATAATAATAATAATAATAATAATAATAATAATAATAATAATAATAATAATAATAATAATAATAATAATAATAATAATAATAATAATAATAATAATAATAATAATAATAATAATAATAATAATAATAATAATAATAATAATAATAATATCTAATAATTCTTTAAATCAAAATCCATCCAGATTACAAAGCTGAGCAAAACGCTCATGAAAAAGTGCCTGAAACTGAAACAGCGGGAACTGATTAGGGACCCTGGGCTTGTAGTTCACTCACACTAATGTTGTTCGGCCATTATAGTGGCGCCTAAAAAAATAGCACATCTACTTCTACTACAACCACTATTTCAATTTACTACTACTAACGCTGCTACTATTGTGGGACAATGCGACCGATTGGTTAGAGCACTCGCCTTGTGATGTGGAGAGTACGGGTTCGATCCTCCTCCCCTGAGACGGTTACTGTGTAGGGACCTCGAGCAAGTCCTTCACTCACAATTGCTCAGCGTCGTCGATTGATGATTGGTCATTACACGGTGTTGCTAAATAAATGCACAAATATATTTTTTTATCATTCGCGCGCCAATCCCAATTTTTTTTGCTAAGCAATAGAATTATGATACAGTGCTCGCCTTACTCACCTTTAAAACGCATTCATCCATAGTTATAAATAGAGCAAAAGCGTTTAATCGACAGTACAACAGCGTTTAATCGGCAGTATAATTAACGTTAGAGCTGTAATATGCCAAAAATAATCTATGTCGGCGGCAACGGCCTACGTTGCCATAAGCTGCCTTTAAACTGTGGATCCAATCCAATGGGCAGTACTTCTGGTACTGGTTTATTTTAGAGTAATGTCGATGTCGACGATATTTGCGCCTCTTGCCAAAACAGCTATACTCAGTACACGGTCACTGGGAAGATCGATGGAGCTAATTAAGGGAGAGATATTAAGCAGAACGGACAGAAACAGGGTGAGTTCAACAGTTCTAGTCATGTTAATCCGGTGACCTCGCTGAAATTGAAAGCAACGCCCTGGAGTGTAAATTTCGCGTGTATGTATCTATGTATTTACGTATGCATGTATGCATGTAAGCACGTAGGCATGTATGTATGTTTGCATGCATATATGGATGTATGTATGTGTGTAAGCGTGTATATATAATTATATATGCAACTATACAGCTTCGTTAAATCGAAACTACCGACTTACAGGACGTGTTTGAATCTGTGCAATGGTTTCTATAGTTTGCGATGTTCTCATCCGAAAGCACTGGGTTCAAATTCCGAGGAGGAAGAAGAAAAACAAGAGGAACAGTTCCTTATGCTTAAGCTGAGAGTAAGGCATGGGTGAAGTGTTAGCGGATTCAAATTTTTTAACCTTGGCATATGAGGGCGGATTGCCAATCCTCAGCCCTGCCGTCTATTCTTTTCACCAACAACGTACTCCATTGTACTCATTTTTGGCTGAGTTGGTTACGAGGCGCAAGAAACCCAACTCTTTAAACAAATTTCCTGGTTGGGATTTGAACCCTATAGACCTCTTGGTTTACAGTCCAGCACGCTAACCACTAGACCATAACGCGATGAAGCCACTGATGGTCGCCCAGTGACATTTTTAAATTGAAGTATGTATCAGGACATTTAATATAGTACCTCACACGAAGAGCGTACAGGTAGACGTGTGGGCAGTTTTATGCTGGAGATTCCATGACGATAGCGGTAAACATAGTAAGCGCGTAAAGGTAAGGAGCTCCTCTGAGGAGTATTTATTGAAGTGGCGCTATATAAATTTACGATTACGATTACATTCGCAGGTCAATTACTATTGCAGAAATGCGTAAATTCAGTTATGCAAAAATTCAGCTATGTGAAAACTCAGACACAGGTAAATTCAATCATGCGCAAATTCGGTCATGTGTGAATTCTGTCATGCGTAAGTGAGCCATTTATTCATTCAGTTATACATTCGTCCATTCGTTCGCTCATGGATTCCGTTGCAGTATATGCATGCATGTAACGAAAATGCTTAGTGGAGGTTGCAAGCTCAGTCACAAGCGCTCAGTCATAATAGAATCGATAGAATCGATAGGATCGATCGGTAGGATGACCAGTCTCCCTCACAGTCGCCGATTATGAAAAACAATTTCTTTCAACAGCCCCTCTGAAACGACGAAGCGCTCGTGAATAAGCTGGTGCCCTTCGCTTAGCTTCTAGGTGGTGCTTTAGTAATAATTATCGGGATTACGATATCTTTTATCTCTTCATTTGTCTTCCTGGAAGAGAAACAAAGATACCATTCTTTAGAGGGAATGAAGGGCTTCATTTGCATACCTACATCTTTGTCTTTTGAATACCGGAAGTGATCAAAATAAATAATAATACGCGTAATCTGTGTGAAAAGAGGCTGAATACAGCATTACAACGTAAACCGATATATATGTATGGATATATATGTATGGATGTACATTTATACTATATAAACATGTGTAGGGATGATTTTGTGTATCTTTTATACATAGATTAGTTTCAAAACACACATAATCTTATATTTGTTTATCCAAAAGTACAAAATGTACGCAATAATATACAATATTGCTAATTAATGGGTTCCGTTGTTAAATTGGTAGTCAGTGTTACAAAAAAAGCTTGGTAGCCCTAGGGTTAATGTTTGTGGAAACTTATGTTGGCTGGAGGAAATTCGAGAATGGGATCGAGCCAGAGTTTAACGAGAGCTTATGACAAGAAAGGCCGTCAACACAAATTATGTTTGGCAAATTACATCAAACGCCTTTGACGAATATATAGCATCGGTTGTAAACTTTTTAAAGGTATAATCGAGATAATGGCATTATCCATTGTCTGGCGACACCTTACAGCTTTCAAGGCCGTTGACGTCGAACTTACCTGACCAGAATAAGCTTAATCTCTGGATTTATACAGCGCCCAAATTAAGCTATGTTGTGGTAACGATCTTATGCACAGGCGTTCAGTCAAAACAAAGTCAATAGGCAGCAAGGGACTCGGTTAGATTTGCTGAGACAAGCGATTAGTATTTGACAGTGCTTAACTGCGTACTACGTTTGGCTACCAGAGACTTTCAAGTCGACTTCTCATTAAAAGCATTTCGAACCAGTGAAGACCGTAGGAATCGGATGGATGGATCCAGAGTTTAACGACATCTCATCGTAACAATAACAGTTGACGTCGACAGAAATTACTTCGAACATTTCTCAGCGATCCTATGGCATAATATATGACCACTTTCGCTCATAGGGCGAATATCACGCTTAGCAGGTGTACAATTATTCCTGAACAAGGCCTACATAGAACAGTTCTTCTGCTTTCACCACTGCAACAGTTGGTATTGGAACTCGGAACTTTGGAAGTACGCTTCTGCTTTCACTTATAGGGTGTTTATCAAACATAAAATGGGTGTGGAATAATTTTCTAGGTATGAAGTTTATACAGCACCACTCTTTCTCATTTACTATTTAGTTGCTGTTTAAAGACACCGTGTCATTCCAAAATGACTAGCGTCGCCATCCTCGCTTTCCCTGAATTGGGACTGGCACTGCCAGAGTACGACCACTTGCAGAGTTTTCTGCTTTCACATAACGCAATCACTAATAAATGCGATCACATATAATCGAGCAAAGTTACAACAACTATTACATAACCTATCTTCTGCCTGTTCTTGTAGAGCAAATATCACACTTAAAAGAGGTGTGGAATTAATTTTTAACAGTTCTCACCGTTTGTATGGCATAATATAATAATAATAAAATGCAACTAATACAGAACCGCTCATCTGATTTTATTAGTTAGTTGCAGCTTAAACACATAATATGGTCACAAAAGTCATTGGCGTCACCCTCCACCTTCACCCAGACTCAGGACTGGCACTTTGTAATTACAATTCAACATTTCTCACCGTTTCTACATCATCACACAGCGATTAGGCGCAAATCATTACAAACAACAAACCCGCATTAGCTGTACTTATAACTTAGGTTGAGTTTGTTTTAAAGGTGTATAATAAGACCAATATAATTATTGTTCAGCGGCAATTGAACGACTTACAGGACCGTTGACATCAACCTTACCAAATTTATACAGCGCCCTAATAGGTTCATTTGCGGGAACGACGTTATTCACAGGAATTTGGTTGGAGGTTAAGATCGAAGGGTCAGGCAGGCAGACAGTCAGACGAGGCTGCGGTTGTTCGTGTTTAGGATTGGAACAGCAAGACGGGTGAGGCAAGTGGAGAAATCAGAGTTGTGCTCCTAGAATTTATTAGACTGCATGTATGTCTTCCTCCCTGCCTTCTTGTCTGTCTATATTTCTGCTTCTGTTCCTATCTGTATGTCTGTCTATCTGTCTGTTGTCGGTATTCCTGTCTGTGTGTCTGTCCATCTGTCCACCTGTCTGTCTGTATGTCTGTCTGTCTATATTTCTGTCTGTATGTTTGCCTTGAACGACGGGATTTAAATATGCGCTTCATAAATTAACCTAGTTTTCTTTTATTAAACTGTAAACCGGTTTTACTTCACAGTTTACTTTCATTTGGCCTTCCTCCTTTACCCAGGCTTTGGGACTGACACTGACCAAGTACTTGGATTGGATCCTCAGTTTAACGGCAGCTTATGACAACATAGGCCGTTGCCGCCGACAAAGATTATTTTTGGGCATATTACAGCTCAATTTTATTTTCTTTACCAAGTACGATTAGTGGCGGAGTTGTAGTTTAAGTTTCGGATGAGCACATCACCTCTCCTCCTTTATCTAGGTTTGGGACTGTCACTGGCAAAGTAGGCCTTACGATCAATGGCTGAGTGGCGGATTTTTTGCGTTTGAGGAATTAATATATTCAGTAGAAAGCGTTTAAAAGGTGTCTAACGAGACTTTTTGCGTTATCCATTGTTGTAGTGACATCTTACATTTTCCAGGGCCGTTTACGTCAAACTTTCCTTACTAGATTTATACAGCGCCATAACAAGTTCGGTTGCGTGATCGAAATTAATCACAGCCGCTCAGTCAAAAACAAAATTACTTATTTTTATAGACATCTTGTTGCTGTCAGCATTTGATATTTTTTCGTCCAGCCAAAAATCTGCGATATAGTAAGTAAGTAAGTAAGTGTGTTCTTTATTAAACGCTGGCAAGCGCACGGCGCTGTACATACAAAATTATACAAAGTTATCAAATAGTAGCGAAAAAGTTAGTAAATAGTAAACTAAAAAACACTATATGGCTTAGCTGTACAACATCCTAGCCAGGAAACCACGCCTGGTGAGGGAATCAAATCTAGAAAGAACACGGTTATGTGAGCGTGGGCGCAAATCGTGTGTATTAAATATATAGCATTGTTTATAACCGTTTTAAATGTGTTTTATGCCAACGATTATTTTACATTTAACGCGAATAGTTAGTATTTACATATCGTAATCGTAAACAGCATATTTTAAACATGCCAAGTAAAAGCACCAACTTATTGGTGAGCACTGCGTCTAATCAGTGGGATTTTTGAAGAGACAAGTCTTACTAAACGGAGCCCAGGATGCCACAGAGACTAGATGGGGCGAGGCGACATCTGCTGGCAAACATGACTGCTTGGATCCGATGTTTACAATGAAACACACAAAAGCTGATTTTACCATCGGATTTATACGACGAAAATATAAAATATGGAAATTAGGAAAAGGCAGCCCAGGGTGTAAGTAAATGCGTTCAGTAACGTTAAATTACAGTTGGCAGAAGACACCCTTAAAACGGTTCTACGTAGGTCTATAAGTTATATATTTAACACTCGTTTAATCGCAACTCCGCCACTGTTTGCTTTCTGACAGTGCCAGTCCCAAGCCTGGATAAAGGAGGAGGGCGACGCTAATGGTCTCTGTTACCACACAGCTAGTCGTTAAACAGAAAAACCACCTCGTTTAATCGCTGGTGAATACCTAACATCGACAGTGTATGGAATTATTTCGTATCGACGTCAATGGCTTTTGCTGCCATAAGTTATAAAACAATGGACCCTGAGAATTACATTTCGTTTAAACTTAGCAGTTGAAATTGCGTGAGCGTTTTCCTATCATGTCTACGGACTTTTACATTGCACCGGTATTTATATCTTTTTGTGGGATTTCGTAAAATTTTATTAATCTACAAATAATAATAATAATGATGATTACCAAAATATATATACCAAAATATATATACCAAATGTATATACCAAAATATATATACCAAAATGCTCACACTTGAAAATACGTACATACTCGCACACACACGCACACGCACTCATTCACTTTCTTGTTATTGAGTTACGGTGTGTAGCAATGTTAAAATTGGTCAACATAAGATACCTTTAAAACGTTTCAAAACGTCGATATACTTATATAAAATTAATTATTAGTGTGTTAAGCGCTGTAATATGCCAAAAACTAATCTTTGTCGGCGGCAACGGCCTCTGTTGTCATAAGCTGCCGTTAAACTGTGGATCCACATCCACCATTAAATTAACGCACTCAATAACATATCGCAAAATATTGCTAAGTCCTGCTCCACGCATGGCATTATAAAATAGCCATTCACAAAGACACCTTTAAAACGGTTATTACCATGCTATATATTTAAGACGCACCCTTCACCCGCAGTTCTCTGTCCTTGATCGTACTGTATTCCGTCTCTGATACGATGTTGAGTTCTTTAAAGTTTTCGACGTATTTAAGTTTATTTTCGTATAATGTTTTTCATCAGCTTTCTTCCTCTGATGAAAACATTTCACGAAAATGAACTGAAATATGTTAAAACCTTTAAAGACGTCGACAGCCGTTTGTAGCTATAAGATGTCGTTAAACATTGGAATAACCGCAGTTCACATATTGCTCCAAATTATAAACCTTATTATTTCAGTATAAACCATATAAATTATAGGAACGGTGACTCTTCAAATTAATTATGCACCAGTTTTAAAATGTGATCTTTGCCCTATAAGCGAAAGTAGTTCTATTATTATACTACATAACTCACCCATTGCACCTCCGTGCCTTAATTCTAGGCAGTGACATTCCCAAGCCTGGATGAAGGAGAAGGGCAAAATTAAATTGATCCGCCATTAAGGATCCTGAGTGGCCGAGTGGGCTGGTGCCCGCTCGTCACGCCGGCGCCCCGGGTTCGCTTCCCGGTCGGGTCGGTTTATCAGAGATTAATTTCTCGGATCTTTACTGCGGGTGGCTCGGTCGCATTATAAACGTGGAGTACAATACAACACACAACACAACACAACATACTGGGGCGCGGTGGTTTAGGGGTATGTTCGGTGCCTTGCAGCTGGAGAGTTGCGGGTTCGAATCCACCTCAAAGCCGCTGCGTAGGGACCCTGGGCAAGTCCTTCACTCGCAATTGCTCATGCGCTTCGGCGTGAAACTCCGACTACAGCAGTAGTCGGGAGCGCCTCTGAATGGGAAATCTGGTTGAGGCGCTATAACAAGTGTTCAAATACAATACAATACAATATTTGCATATGTATATATTTCTGTTTGTAAGTACGTATGCATGTATATCCATTGTCTTCGGGTAAGAAATGTCTTCAGTTAAGAAATTGATCCGCCATTTAGAACCTCTCAATAGCAATGACCGTGTCTAACCCGCCTTAATCTATCGATAGAGAAAGTCGATTTGAACTGCTCAAGAGGTCGCTAGATGGTGTTAAACCATTTATAATGTAATACTCTCTTTAGACACCTTTAACACGTCTTCGATAGACAGTATAAATTCGTCAGTTGCGTTCTATCGATAGTTATGCGCGCATTTCGCGGAGTTTATGTGTAAAGTGAAGTCGTCGTCAACGGACTTGGAATCCACAGCGATTAAATAAACAATGGGCACTATGCCCCGAAGCCACCCAGTTGGGTTCTACCGGATTTTGTGTCGTATTAACATCCGTTTTACGTTGTAACCGGCAACTGAGGTGCGCTATGGTCTAGTGGTTAACATGCTGGATTATCAACTGAGTGGTCGGGGGATCAAATCCGATGTTTTGAGGTCGCTAGATGGTGTGGGAATTTTAATGCTCTTCTTAGACACCTTTTTAACGTCTTTTATGGACCGTATCCCGGCTTCGCCCTCCTTCAGTCCCAAGTCAGGATGAAGGAGGAGGGCGACGCTATTGATCTATGTTATTACACAGTGTAAGTAAAGTGAAACTACTATCGCCAGATGACAGCATTACAATCGATACTGGCTAATTTCACGTTGTCAGAAACCCATAACGGTGTTATCGAATTTATATGGGCATGTTGAAATGGTATGACTCTCCACTGTATCCGTGGTGAGCTATGGTGTAGTGGGTACAGCGCTGAAACATCAACCGTGAGAGGATCAAGGGAACTAATTCGTCTTTGTAGCGAATGCAATAATTGTCGGATGTCTTGTTTTATACTGATGTTCATACAGAACTAATTAGTGATAGTTTGGTTAATAGATGCGAAATTGAATTAGAAAATAACATTCACTCTTTGAATTATAATACTTTTATAATTTCACCTGCAAGGTCTTGAAACAGACTATGTAAAGATGTACGGGAGGAAATTAGGAGTTATATCACCTTAGTGAAGAAAGATCCCGCACCAAATCAGTTGATAGATAATGGGTTACTGATAATAATGGCTGGAATTGGATTGGATCCACGGTTTAACGGCAGCTTATGACAACATAGGCCGTTGCCGCCGACAAAGATTAGTTTTGGCATATTACAGCTGGATACGGTCCCTAAAAGACGTTAAAAAGGTGTCTAAGGAGAGCATTAAATTCCCACACCATATAACGACCTCAAAACATCGGATTTGATCCCAGACCTCTCAGTTGATAATCCAGCATGTTAACCACTAGACCATAGCGCACCCCGTTTGTTTAACAGTTGTTAATACGAAGATAGATCGTCTCACCGATAATAATTTATAGTGTGGAAAGAATGCATGTTAAAGGTGTTTAAGAAGCGCAAATGTATTGTCCTTATTTAGTGACATCTAGGGATTGGTGCGCGAAGGAAAATCAAAAACATTTCTGCAATTATTAAGCACCACTGCCTAATGAATATGCATCAGTCTTTGGCGCTGAGCAGTAATTGAGAGAGAAATAATTGCTCAAAGTCACTGCACAGTAACTCTCTCAGAGGAGGAGGCTCGAATCCGTGTTAAAAGGCAAGCACCCACTCTTCCACCGTGTCCCTAGTGCTTCTCAAAAAAGGATTTACTTACTTACTTACTTACTTACTTAAATCCTACAGAACTAATTAATGATAGTTTGGTTAATATATGCGAAATTGAATTAGTAAATAACAGCTACACGTTGAATTATAATAATTTTATAATTTGACCTGCAAGGTCTTGAGACAGAAGGAAGGAAACGAAGAGTTGGTGATGAACAATACCGCATCCATTCAGGTCATAGAGGACGGATAATTAATTATAACGGATGAAAAGGAAGTTCAACGAAGGAAGTTGAAACAGACAGATGTTTGTAAAGTTGGCTGCGGTTAAAATAAAAAAATACTAAATACAAAGTCTCACAGATATGACTCGATCATGAAGTTTAATCGTAACTCTATTATAATAGTTACCAGGTATGTCGATTGCGATCGAATAAGACGCGAATGACTGGCTCTGCACTGGCACTGGAAACACATCTACTCTACAGATGCCGTAAAACCCTTGACAGTGCAACGGTCACCGTCGACACCTTTAATAAGTTTCAAATCAGTCCTATAAAATGGTCAGTCGCGTTATATCGGTAGGTTATTTTTTATTATTTTAGGAATAAATGTAAGGTTAAGTCGACGTAAACAGCCTTGTAATACGAAAGGCTCAGCTACACAATGATAAAACTTCATTGTAGGCTACATTGCCAACAACCCATTTGGGTAGGCCTACCATAGTATTTTTATGGGAAAGTTCAAAGGGTGTTGACCTCTGTTTTACGTTGTAACTGGGATGCGCTATGGTGTAATGGTTGACGTACTGGTATTTCAACCGAGAGGGTTAAAATCCACCGCTCTGCTACTCATAATATATATCTCCGTTTTTCTTACGCTTTTTCTACGGATACCACAGAGAGCGTCTCTAATTGTATAAATTGGCGCTAAATTACCTAAGCAAACAATAACAAAACCGTCGTCAAATGCAGGACATTTAATCAATATCGTGTCCGCGATTCTTCTTCGGTAAGTTAGGGTCGACGTGAAGACCTCTGGTAGTCGATAGCTGGCGATAAACGCTGGACAATTTATTTCTCTCCATAGACACCCTTAAAACGCCATCTATAAATCTTATAAATAAGTCAATTTTTTTATTATCTGTAGTATACTGTAGGTTAGCCTTGGTCAGAGAGATTGAATGTAATGTGTGGTGGAAGTCAATAGCCTTAGAATACGCAAAGGTTCAACTAAACAGCGATAAAAGCCATTTAAACTCCGCCACTACCTGAATTGTAGTTGTGCCAGTCCGAATCCTAAAGAAAGGAGGAGGGCGACGCTATTCCCTCTTTGTTATGACACAGTGTCGTTACACAGCACCTAACCAACCCATTATTCTGCGTTGTCAGCAACCCATTTAGATGACATCGTATTGTTTTTCATAATTATGCTGGTATGGTATATATCTCCAGGTTGCGTTAAAACGGGGATGTGCGATTGTCTAGTGATTATCGTGCTGGACTATCAAGTTACAACTGGCTCTCTATATCTATCTGTTCTGCTCAGTCTCATATCTCATTTTATTGTCAACTTAAGACTTTTTAAAATTACGATTGGGTCCAGAGTTTAACGACATCTTCTAACAACAGAGGTCGTTGATGTCGGCAGAGATTATTTTGGTCAGTTCTCACAGCTCAATATGAAATAATTGCATTTCCGCCATAATCTCCCAATCTGTTTTAGCGGACTGATCTTCTGAATGTTAACCTGATTGTGACTTGGCTTTGGTGCGCCAGCGGTTGATGCCTTGTGGTTTGGAATAAGGTGGAGGGCGACGCTAATGGTCTTTGTTACCACACAGTGGTCGTTAAACAGTAAACAAGCAATAACCAGTGGATCAGCCAAACATCCTCAAACAGCAAATGTGACGTTAACGGTTCTACGTAGCCACAAGCCGTTACTTAACAATCATTTATACCGTTGTCGTCTTAGACACCATTCAAACTATCCTACAGACGCTATAAATAGGCAAAATGAATTTTATCACGAGATACTAGCTGAGTTTCTCATATGCTTTGGTCGACGCTGATGGCGAATTGCAAAATGTTGATAAACAACGGAAAACTGCCTACGATTGGGTAGTGCCAGACCGAAGTCTTAATAACGGAGGAGGACGACTTCACTAACCCTCATTACGACGCTAATGATCTTTGTTATCACACAGTTTCGCTAAACTGAAACTACTACTACTATTGCCACTGAATTAACAGCAGTAATATGCCCAAAAAAAAAACAATTTCTGTCGACGGCAACGGTCTTTGTTGTCATAAGCTGTCGTTAAACTGTGTATCCATCCATCCAATTGCCACTGAGTTAGAAAACATATCCAAAGAGTAAGTATGACGATAACAGTTCTTAGCGGCCACAAGCTGTCGCTTAACAATTAATTATACAGTGGTCTACTTAGACACCTTTGAAACATTCCTTCAGACGCTATAAATTTGGAAAATGCGTTTGATCGCTAGATAACAATACAACAGGGACTCGTCTCGTAAGCTGTGGTCGAAGTTGACGGCCTTGGTCGCTGCACAATACTGATGTAAAACGGAAAACTGCTTACTATCGCGTAGTGCCAGTCCAAAGCTTCGATAAATGAGGAGGATGACGCCAATCATCCTCATTACGACACGTTATACAGAAACTACGAAATGACTTTACTATTTGCTACTTCACACCAGTGGTAAACAAATTAGCATACCATAATTGAGGCAATTGATTAAAACTGCTATTAAATTAAAAAAATTCTGTGGCGACGGTGTATAATGCACAAGGCATCGACCGATGGCATAAAAAAACCAAGCCGTAATCAGGTAGGTCAATATACTGAAGATTATTCGAGTAAGGCAGAGTATATAGCGTAGAAGCAATTTTAAAAGAGGTAAGTTTTAACCCTCAGGCTACCGAGGTTTTTTGTAACACGGACTACCAAAGGTGGGGGTGGTTTGGATTCAGCATTCATTTCTGAACAAAATAAACATTATCTCTAGATTTATGCAGCGCCCAAAATAAGCTAAGTCGCGGGAATGAGTTTATTAATAGGGCGACATCTTCTGGTCGCCAAGGCCAATAACGTCGACCCTTAAACTTATCTTCGAATTAAATATATTTCCAATGGTATAATTATTAGTTCCTGTTTAACGACGCTCTCTCATAAGAGATAATTAGTGTCGCCCTCCTTCATCAACGGTTCAGACTGGCACCACCGGAGGATACGGCAATGGCTGAGAGTCTGTTTCCACGTAGTTTAACGACGCTGTGTCAGCTACGCACTTCTCCTTTATTGCAGCCAGGAAGGGTGCCAAGCCCTCATAGTTCTCCTTTTAATTGACTAGACGCCATGTAAACAATTACAGTTATTCTTCAAGAGCCAGTGTGAATCGTTGCGATTACGTCGCTGCAATCCACAATCCTCGAATGACCGTGGTCAGCTGTCTGGAGAAGATGTCCAGCAACGTCCGAGCCATGAAGAAGCAATCCGAGTCGGCCATCCGTAACGCCGAGAGGAGAGCCAAGTGTTTGGTATAATAATTAGCAGGTTGAAATATTAAGTCTTAAGTTGAAAATGAATTGATATAAGTGACTGAGCAGAACGGACAGTCACGTGTAGAGAAACGAAGAGAGAGATAGTTTAAAAAATGGTGGAAGCAAAAGAAAATGGTGCCCCCCCCACTGAAAGCACCTTCCTGGAGTCTTACCTTCGCATGTATGTATGCATGCATTAATGTATGCGTGTATGTTTATATGTATGTATGTGGTGTGTGTGTGTGTGTGTGTGTGTGTGTGTGTGTGTGTGTGTATGTGTGTATGTATGTGTGTATGTATGTATGTATGTGTAGGGACATTAAGTCTCTACAAACAGTAAGGTAAAGTACATGAAATAGCGCAGAATAAGGGGCGGATATACAGACGCCTCACAAGGGAGTTTAAGCGATGAGTCACAGCTGGCAAAACCCTGGAGGAATGGCAGTTAAGCCAAGGGCAGTATTGAACAGTAGGAGGAAACGTAAAAGGAGGAGAGGGACGGCGGCTGGCAACCTAGACGCGATGGGAGAGGCAGGCTGAAGAAGACCTGACGAATAGGGAGCAGGCAGTTGGCAACGACAGTGCGCCGACCAATCAGAATCGTTGGAAGAGGCTCTGTGCTATTTTGGGTTACAAAACCAGACGACGCGGAAGAGCTCGGGGCCAGATTGATGAACCGCCGAAGGGGTGAGATAGTCCTAAAGAATCCGTAGCAGCGGTTGATTTACGAGTCGCAAAACGCGCAAAGTATCGAACCGTGGATTGGGACTAGCAATGGAGTCACTGAGCCCGAGGACGGATTAGTGCCTCGTAATTACGGAGTCGAGGACGTTGCCGACAATTGGATATTTATCGTGCGCCAACAGGGATAAGCGACGCGACGGAGGAGTCTGTACAAATGGCCGACAAAGGGATTTGCACACGGCGTCAGGTCAGGCAGAGTTAACCTGGAGCTAACGAGCTGTGAAGGTACTGTTTGGGAGTAAGGCAACTGTTCAGGAGATGATAATCAATGTCACTGAAGTAATTAAGAGAATTACCTTTGTTCTAGGCATACGCATAAATGTGTGGTAAATGGCGTGTGAATGGATGTTAATTTAGCGTGACTACTGTTAGCTAATCGTAATTAGTTATTCATGTACTGTTTAATCTGCGTAGAAATATATTGCTAGTGTTTAAATATAATCTGTAAAATGGCTGAACGGAGTGATTTAATTAGAGATAGGCACGGAGAAGAAGAAGAAGAAGATCTGCGAAGTGAAGCTTCGCAGACAGAGAATATGCCATTTGTAACGTTAGACAGGCTGTCCGAATTAGAAGGGCGGTGGATGGAAAGACAGAGAGAGACAGAAGAAAGACAGAGAGAGGCAGAGGATAGGCAGTTTAGTTTGATGAGTCGAATACTCGATAGATTGGAAGATATGGAGAGAAAGGAAGGGGGCGGGTAGTAACTTTTACCAACCCACCTGCGTCAGAAGGACGTGGGACCGTCAGCCCGACGGTTAGCCTTGCCACTGGAAGTAGATGGACCACCTCGTCAGTGGAAGAACCAGAAAGAAGACGGTCTGCTCAACCGTTTTGCCCTTCGGTAGCGCCTAGGGAAGATATGGCAAGAGCGGGAGCCAGTGTAGAAGAAGCGAGTACGTCGCGATTCCGAGCGACGGCACGCGCCAACTCCCACCTACCCTACATATGTATGTATGTATGTATGTATGTATGTATGTATGTATGTATGTATGTATGTATGTATGTATGTATGTATGTATGTATGTATGTATGTATGTATGTATGTATGTATGTATGTATGTATGTATGTATGTATGTATGTATGTATGTATGTATGTATGTATGTATGTATGTATGTATGTATGTATGTATGTATGTATGTATGTATGCATTAATGTATACATGTATGTTTATATGTATGTATATAGCATGAGTTTATGCACGTATGTATATATGTGTGAAGATAATTAATATGGCACGTCTAAAGTACCTCACACGGACACTTTATCCATTTACCTTTTCGTTACCTTCATCTGTTTACCTTTGCGTACTAATATTTCCGATACGGAACTCACCTGTTGGCCTGCCTCGACGTTATCTCGCATCGTTGTTGGGCTGGGACCGTCGTCCAGATTTCCTCAACAGTCACCATGGCATCGACGTCCTTCAGACCGTAACCGGCAGAGGCAGATGCACAAAATAAGACCAATGAACCCGCTAAGGTAAAGAAAAGTTAAGAAAGTTAAGCTATGGTATTTCAAAGAAAGGTAATTCGTAATCAAGGAGACTGTTATCTAATCTGATTTAATATAATATAATCAAATCTAATCCAATCTGAATGATTCCTATTATAGTGCCGTTATCATAGTGAACAAGGCATAAATCGACGTAAGGAAAGTATGCGTTAAATGTTGAACGAACTAGGCATAAAACGCAGTTGCTGAATTAATAGAGACTGAAGGATGCGTTTTGAAGGTGTCTAAGACGAGTACTTTACATCAAATGCTAAGGGTTTGGCTGCTCGGGGAAATCTTCATACTGAAGTTCCGGGTGAACTTGTTATTCTTTTTGCACGCTCTTCAAAGACACAATGCGTGTCTTTTCAGTGGTTGGGCCAATCATGCGTGTTCTTTTAAACATGGACTCTACATATACCTAGAATCCTGTAACAAGCATCTCAAAACTGTTCCTATCGCTTCAGTTGGGCTGGGAGTGTTTCCGAGTAGGCCTACGTATCATGGAGGGGCGCTATGTAAGTGTTTCAGTTGAATGAATGAATGGATGAATGGATGAATGACTGAATGAATGAATGAATGAATGAATGATTGAATGAATGAATGAATGAATGAATAAAGTGAAACCATAGTAAAAACCTTGATGAGTGTGGTCGAAATACGATTAGTTCAATTAGTCCAACTTTCAATAATAAAGGCTAAATTGTTCCGCAATGAAAAAATATATTTTATTGCACCAACAGGCCTACTATCGATAATTATTCAACGACTTCGGTTAATCGCCGGTTATAACTCCGCAACTACCCGTATTCTGGCATTGTAAGTAAGTAAGGAAGTATAGCCTTTATTACTCCATTAGCAAACGCACAATGGGACATCGACATAGAATGTAACATAACACATAGATGTAATAATAATGTATGCTAATGATATTGAATAGTAACGTTCTAAAACATGTTAATAGTAGCGGAAGAAAGCGTGTTAAAGGTGTATAAGACGAGCACTGTGTTATCCACTATTCAGCGACATTTTGGGATTGACGCACGATGGGTAATCATTCTGCAGTGTTAGAGTTCAACCAATCGGTTACCGTGTTACTAAATTCTAAGGTAACTGTAAATATCATAGCACCTAACGCAGGTTATATTCGTTATGTATGTAAGTATGATTTTATGCACATACGAATTTGTGTATTCGGGTTTGTGTACTGTCAATATATAGAAATATATTATATAGTCAAATGTGTCTGTGTATATATGTTTCTTTGTATGCATGTATGTGTATGTCTCTATGATGTGCAGGTATGTATGTATGTATATCCCATTTATCATTAGGATGATATACGTGATATAGGATTAAGATAAGAAGAGGTAGCCTACACAGTGGCGGCGCCAAACACTTTTTGTAACCAGGGCATAGCCAGGGCAGTCATACAAGTAGCCAGTGTAGAGGTGATTTATGGCAAGGTGGCAGCGCGAGCTTATATGGTCACCACACAAACACACACACAGTGGCGTCTAACCCCCCTTCCCCACCTGGAATTGGAGAATAAACCCCCAACATTCTGGCCGACTTATATATAAGAGACTCAGAAGTCACTCATACATATAATTGTAAAGTAATAAACATCAGCATAGTCCATTACAAAATTTACTATGTACACGCAGCAACTAAAATAAGAAGTTATTATATACTGTTAATGTCCATTAATAATGTGTTCTGACCAGTAGCGACTACAGAATAAATCAATAAATTTCACAGCTAACAAAGCACCAGGTAGAATAGAAAAATAACTTTATTCTACGAGTCTATGTTATATGCAATGGGTATGGTAACTGGACTGCAAATATACAGGATATATATGACAAACTTGATTACACATTTATCTTTCGTAATGACCAAGCATAACGTCTAACATTTAATCTAAGTAGAATAAGCTAATTAATTCTATTACTTAACATATCATGAAAGCAACAATATCAATAGTCTAAAATAATCTCACAAAAAGATGTAGCGCAAACCACTCTGGTAAATATCTAGTCCAGCAGAAGTATTTGTGCAGTTCTCGTGTGCGTTTTCAGAGTATTATCAGCAGCAACTGCAAAACTATACCATGAAATTTTATTTTGATGGCATGCAGCAATTCCACAGTCTTGCAATTAAGCGAGAAAAAGGCAACGGAGGAAACTCTGGATTCTCTACATCAGAATGACTACTGTCTTAAGTATTCTGAAATGAAAGCGGTACAAAGTAACTATTCGTATAATATATGTAGGTATCCTGCACTTCCATAGTGCTCATCTTTTCATTATAAATCTACAATTCCAACTGTTTTTAATTGTAGTTACGTGGAATCATAATTCAGCATAGGTCAGCAACTAAGTCGACAGGTGGAGAAAATCGATGGCTAGAACAATGCTCCAGAAATTCCTTCTCTCTTTCAAACATATCGTCACATATACCACATCCAAAAGATATTGACTGTTTTGCATTCATAAGATATTTGAATTGGCCAATATACAGACATTCTCCATCTCTAATTTTCGGCAAAGGACCTGCAATTCCACTAGAATGCGGATGTACGTTCGTTGAGTAACGTTCATTTTCTTTATCAATAACGACTGGAATACTAGACCTGATGAAGTGATCAGAAAGGTTAGCAATTACTTCACTTCCCATTTTAAGATCCTGTTGCAGTGTTCCTGCATGGAGTTTAAACTGCTTCGCTGAAGAACTGCTCTTGGTATAAGGTTTGTTGCGCGAGTGTTGCTTCTCGGCTGCATGAGTTCCTCTGTGACTCTTTAGATGTCCAATATCTGTGAACCCTTTATTACAACCCCCACATACATATGGTTTAACTTCTGTGTGGGTTCTCATATGCACCGTCAAGGCCTTTCCTCGATTAAATGATTTCTGACAAAGCTGGCACCTGTATGGTTTTTCACCAGAATGGGTTCTCATGTGCGTTTTCAGATTACCGCCTACAGTAAATGATTTCTTACATAGCTGGCACCTGTATGGTTTTTCACCAGTATGGGTTCTCATGTGCGTTTTCAGATGACCACTTTGATTAAATGATTTCTTACATAGCTGGCACCTGTATGGTTTTTCACCAGAATGGGTTCTCATGTGCGTTTTCAGATTACCGCCTACAGTAAATGATTTCTTACATAGCTGGCACCTGTATGGTTTTTCACCAGTATGGGTGCTCATGTGCCTTTTCAGATGACCACTTTGATTAAATGATTTCTTCTTACATAGCTGGCATCTGCATGGTTTTTCACCAGTATGGGTTCTCATGTGCGTTTTCAGATGACCACTTTGATTAAATGATTTCTTACATAACTGGCACCTGTATGGTTTTTCACCAGAATGGGATCTCATGTGCGTTTTCAGATTACCGCCTACAGTAAATGATTTCTTACATAGCTGGCACCTGTATGGTTTTTCACCAGTATGGGTTCTCATGTGCTTTTTCAGATTGCAACTGTGATTAAATGATTTCTTACATAGCTGGCACTTGTATGGTTTTTCACCAGAATGGGTTCTCATATGCGTTTTCAGATTACCGCCTACAGTAAATGATTTCTTACATAGCTGGCACCTGTATGGTTTTTCACCAGTATGGGTTCTCATGTGCTTTTTCAGATTACCACTGTGATTAAATGATTTCTTACATAGCTGGCATCTGCATGGTTTTTCACCAGTATGGGTTCTCATGTGCGTTTTCAGATGACCACTTTGAGTAAATGATTTCTTACATAGCTGGCACCTGTATGGCTTTTCACCAGTATGGGTGCTCATGTGCCTTTTCAGAGTACCACCTTCAGTAAATGATTTCTTACATAGCTGGCACCTGTATGGTTTTTCACCAGTGTGGGTTCTCATGTGCTTTTTCAGATTACCACCGTTATTAAATGATTTCCGACATAGCTGGCACCTGTATGGTTTTTCACCAGTATGGGTTCTCATGTGCGTTTTCAGATGACCACTTTGATTAAATGATTTCTTACATAGCTGGCACCTGTATGGTTTTTCACCAGAATGGGTTCTCATGTGCGTTTTCAGATTACCGCCTACAGTAAATGATTTCTTACATAGCTGGCACCTGTATGGTTTTTCACCAGTATGGGTGCTCATGTGCCTTTTCAGATGACCACTTTGATTAAATGATTTCTTACATAGCTGGCATCTGCATGGTTTTTCACCAGTATGGGTTCTCATATGCGTTTTCAGATGACCACTTTGATTAAATGATTTCTTACATAACTGGCACCTGTATGGTTTTTCACCAGAATGGGATCTCATGTGCGTTTTCAGATTACCGCCTACAGTAAATGATTTCTTACATAGCTGGCACCTGTATGGTTTTTCACCAGTATGGGTTCTCATGTGCTTTTTCAGATTACAACTGTGATTAAATGATTTCTTACATAGCTGGCACTTGTATGGTTTTTCACCAGAATGGGTTCTCATATGCGTTTTCAGATTACCGCCTACAGTGAATGATTTCTTACATAGCTGGCACCTGTATGGTTTTTCACCAGTATGGGTTCTCATGTGCTTTTTCAGATTACCACTGTGATTAAATGATTTCTTACATAGCTGGCATCTGCATGGTTTTTCACCAGTATGGGTTCTCATGTGCGTTTTCAGATGACCACTTTGAGTAAATGATTTCTTACATAGCTGGCACCTGTATGGCTTTTCACCAGTATGGGTGCTCATGTGCCTTTTCAGAGTACCACCTTCAGTAAATGATTTCTTACATAGCTGGCACCTGTATGGTTTTTCACCAGTGTGGGTTCTCATGTGCTTTTTCAGATTACCACCGTGATTAAATGATTTCCGACATAGCTGGCACCTGTATGGTTTTTCGCCCGTATGGGCTTTCGTATTCTCCATCAGGAAACTCACTTAATTGTTAATTTGTTCTTATCCAGTATCGGTTCTTTGATGAGCTGTGAGACGATCACCTTCAGTATACAGTTTCTGAAATAAATAACATATGTTTGTGTCTTTAAATGATTCGTACATGCCTCTCCAATCGAAAGATTCTAGACAATGTCGGGATCTGTATATGACTTTAGACAAGGATGAGTGTTGGTATGCGGTTCAAAGCAATGGACTCTGTAAAAGGTTTCTGCAATTGTTGTTGTCATAGTCTTTCCAACACCAGCAGTGTCCAGTTTCACACATTACCGATTACTTCATTTTAAGTTCGCCTTTCAGATGCTTACAAGAAGAATTCATGTTTCATGTATCAGTAGTAGTTCTTTTCGAGTAAGACGAGAAATTATTCACACAGAAAAAACTTCATGACGAAATACTGAAGCTATCCATCTGTTGCATAAAAGCACACCTTCATGCTATTATTTAGGATATATTTAGTGAAGATATAATAGCTGACTATAGACAAAGTTGGAGTAAAAGAAATCCACTCTAATATTATTAAGATGAAAGCCTTGTCTTACAATCAGATTTTGAAGCTCTGAAAGAATGTTGCTCGTCATTTTCATAGACTGCCTAAAAAACAAGTAAAGCATCAGCATTAAACATGTTTATAGAACATAATTTCATCGCAGCTCAATACAGTAGAATGACTGTTCATTAATATACACTGAAGCATCACCATATGCACCAAAGCATCACACTATCACTCCCGCTCTTAAATCACTCCACTGGCTGAAAAATCCTTGAGCGCATCCACTTCAGAGTCTTATCTCTAACCTACAACTCAATGCAATACTAGTAGCCAAAGTACCTTCCACACTCTTCACCATCCAGTCATCCCAGTCTACCCGTTCGTCCTCATGTCTCACTTTCCCGTCCACGAGTCACTAAACGGCTCAAGTTCTCCAACCGATTCATGTGCCACACTGCACCTCAACTCCGAAACAAACACCTTCTAAATCCTCAATATTCGCAGTTCCTCCAACAAAACTGCCACTCACTCACCGTCACCTGCCTCAGGCTCCTCTACTCATCATACCACAGATTTTCCACACTGAAGTCTCGCCTCTTCCAGAAATCTTACCCTGATCCATCCGATCCTCTGCCTTCCAAGCTTTCTCGTCCTCGACGAAACCCCCCATAACAGCTGATCTGCCTGTCTCTGGTTGGTCTGGCAACCAGACTCGGACCTCCACTGGACATCGCTCTCTGAACAACTCCTCTGATATCGCTCGTGAATAAGCTGGGGCTCTGAGCTTAGCTTTAGAGTAGCGCTTCAGAAATGTTTAGTCTACGATTACCATTATTACGATTCGTAGTTGAGTGACTATAGTTAACAATAATAATGCTTAGGCACAGTACCAGGAATTCTTTGAGTAATTTTCTATTAAAATTTGTCTAGCTTAAACCCTAAATGTTACAGATATGTCCCAAGACAGAATGGCCTGATATGATGTAATTATTTAGTGAAGATATAATGTAATATAATATAATATGGTAATGCTTGTATGATAGGACAGAGGCCTATGAATATTTCTGAAAACGTTATTATAGAAATGTGTAGGTCAACACGACTATTTTAAGCTCGCAATTTACTTTGCTATGTGGACACTTAAAATTTCGAAGTGGTGACTACCGTTGTAAAATTACGCCGCCATTTCCGATTTCTCACAATGTCAAACGGCACACGGCCTCCTAAATTGAGCATTCCCAAGGCATTTCGGCGACTTCTTCGACAAGCAGAAAACGTCATCTAACTACTTTAGTAAGAGCGGCGCAGCCTATGTTGCGTGTCATGCGCCTCCGTCCTATTACAGAGAGCGTGCGGATCGCGGTTCGCTTCCAGATGCCGGATTATTTAAGAAATAAGCAAGACTAGCACGGTCCTTGCTCATGGCGTGGCGTCCATTCAGACGGGCGAGCGGTGGTGAAGGGTTGGGACTCATCCGATCAATTCATTGAAAAATGAGCAGGGTCGAGGCCAAAAAATTATTCCATCGCTATAGAAAAAAAACAACGTTTACATTTTCAAATCCAGGGGCGTACCCGGTCAGCATGTAAAGCAGCCAAAGTTAACCATGCATATCAAGCGGGAACGATATATAAAGTTAGAGATAACCCGTGCGAAGCCGGGTAACTACATCTAATAGACGAAAAACCCAAGCCAATTTTATCAATCACGCCATCTCAAATCTTCAAAGCAATTTCCAAAAGGAGGAAAGCTAAACGTTGTTCTGGGTCTCGATGTAAAGAAAGAATGGTATAAAGTCTCATATGGTGCATCACACTATATGGATCATATATAGACGTCGTATTCGTAATATCCGAATATCTAAAGCGCTATTCCAAAGCCAAGTGCAATGCACCAGATTTTACATGAGTGGAGACATGGACAATATTGAAAATGCCGAGATGGAGAAGCTTGAAGCTTTTGAAATGTGGTTATGGAGAAACTATATTATACAAGATTAGCAGGAGCAACTGTAAACAAACGTGAAGGTGTTGCAACTGGTGCAAGAGGAGAGTTCAATGGTCAACACATTAAAGAGGAGACAAATGAACTGGATTGGCCACACACTATGTGGAAAATCGCTCCTGAAGACAGTGCTTGAAGGAAAAATTTAAGGGAAGAAACGACCTGGAAGACCAAGACATACAATGTAAGACTGTATGATGGATAAAAGAAACAGGCAAGGATTATAAAGAAATAAAGGAATAGGCACCAACTAGAGAAGAATGGCATAGCTTCATTCCTTTAGCCTAAGAGCTGAACACTGAACAGTAAGAAGCGAATAGAAGTCGGTTTGGTGAAACATGGAAATATTTAAAATGCTAAATGTGGTTATGGAGAAACTATATTATACAAGATTAGCAGGAGCAACTGTAAACAAACGTGAAGGTGTTGCAACTGGTGCAAGAGGAGAGTTCAATGTGTTAACAAATTAACTGGAGGCCAAGTTGGATTAAGACAGTCATGCTTGAAAGAATTTATTTGCATTAATGATGGATGAAGTTGGAATAGGCACCAAATAGAGAAGAATGGCATCGCTTCATTCCTTTAGAATGAACACTGAACAAGGTTTTAGCATTTGGTGAAATAATTCTTGCGTTAAAAGGGAAGTTGGATTAATGAAATGGGTTTTGCATTGAAATTGAAGTTGAATGAAAATAGTCTCTTCTGCAACTAGTGTTGTGAGGCGGAAAAAATGTCCGGAAAATTTCATATTTTTCCGGAAAATTTCGGAAAATTTCCAGTGTTTTTTTCCGAAAATTTTTCAATATTTTTACATCAATATAATATTACTAAATAACAATTTAAATGCATAATAATGTTTAAACATCACTCACTCTATACTGTCTTATGTAGTTATAACTGATATAGAAGAAGAAGAAATATTCTTTATTGAAACAAATTGCATACCGCACTTTGGTGTACAAAAACTCAAGCATATCAATAACATTAAAGATGATTAAGCTATACAGTTCGTCATTATGTCCCATATTATAGGCCCCAAATAGATTATCTAACCCATTACCCATACGTTTATTCCATAGATGGCACTGTTAGTGCTTACTGTTCAGTGTGTTCACAAGGCTCAACACGACAATACATTTAAGAATTAATTGGAATTAACCTTCACTGTTAATTAAGAGAAAATATTTTTAATGATTTAGTCTCCTTAATATTTTTGAGTTATGAAAATATGAGACAAAAACAACAATTGATAGACCACGAGTAGTACTACAGACACAATTTTTATACTGCAACAGATTAATTCTTGTGAGCCCTATTATAATATTATTTTATGTCTTAAAATATAATGTTATTGGCATTGCCATTGCAGTCTGACACAAATCTATTTTAAAATGTGCTTTTCTTGGTAAGTAGAAAAAAGATAAGATAAGATAAGAATATTCTTTTATTGACCAATTGCTATCCGCATTTTGGTGTACAGACTTGGTAATAAACATACATTAATACTTTTAAGAAGATCAAGACAGTAAAATATTCTAAACTACACATATTATCCTAAATCCCATATAATCATCCTAATGATGAAATTTTCTCTCTCAAAAGAATGTTTTAGTTTAATTGTTTGTCAATGAGCTGTTGCTTTCAGCGGTATATGGACTAGCTGACTAATAGCTAAGCAGCTGACAAAATGTCAAATTGCCAGACAGTATATACTGATAGTTTATAACGCTAACAACATATCGAACTAGGCTACTCTAGCCTGAACTGCTAATGAACAGTCCTTAATGTTTATTTTAATTTTTTAAGGTGAACATTGTCTGCATTGACAGAAATACTGTAAATAAAAGGAATTTCAAAGAAATTAAATTTTCTAGTGTCGTCTCATACTGAAAATCTGACACTATGAGTTAAATGTATTTTTTCGGTTCTGCGGAAAATTTCTGAAAAATTTCTGGAAAATTTCCGGAAAATTTTCCGCAGAATATTTTTCCGGAAAAGCTACATCACTATCTGCAACTAGATGTTGGATTGATGAAAATAATACATACGTAAATAGGAGTTGGATTGATGACAGTAATAATAAAAAAGAATAAAATATGCTAAAATGCAGATACCTGTAGATATCCTGTGGTAGAACTAACGGTAAGTGTAAGATTTCTTAATTGCCCAACTTTGTCTGTACTTATTTAGGTAAAAGTTTATTTTATAGTATTTAATTTATGGGCATTGCATGGGTTTCAGTGCTGGTCAAACACAAGTTGCACTGATGAAAAGAATTCTTACTAAATAAAAGTCGGATTGATGAAAATAATCTTTTTTAAATGAAAAGAATCTTGCTTAAGTTAAGTTAAGTCAAATAGAAGCTGAATTGATAGAAAATAATTCTTAATTAAATAAAAGTTGTATTGATAAAAATAATTCCTGCTTTAAAAGAAGCTGAATTGAAACGAATTTTGGCCTAATGGAAGCAGGATCGATTGGAAGGATTCTAGCCAAAGTAGAAGTTGGATTGATGACAAATAATAATGCTACATGTACAACTGGGAAAATAATCAATACGCTAAAATAACCTTTTACCTTATATACGCTTGTAGACGTATACGAGTTATAAAGAACAAGTTAAAACGAACGATGCACGACAAGGAACTGAAGTCTAACGACATCTAGTGGTCTGATGTTCATCCGAATGACTTTCCGGCATTACTATAGAATAGGGGACCGCTAGTTTCGTATACATAGTATATAATCTGTGGTATCTTTTGGCATACTCAACTTCCGGCAAATACTTCACCCGAATAAATTTCTATGCCTTTCTTCCCTATTAAGCACTTTTTATCTCTCTTTTATTGACGACACTAACCCTAACCCTGACCCTAACCGACCCTCACGACGTAAAGTTTTCTAGTCCATGTCGGTTACGTTGAGGTTATTCGTCGTTGTTACGCGTCGTGAGAGTCTAACCGGGTCAGGGTTAGGGTTAGTGTCGTCCTAAACATACCGTAACTAGCAGTCCCCGATTCTATAGTGATGTCGACTTTCATCCATCGTCTACGTAGGTTCTAAGTCCGACCCGAATGAACATAATTAACAAAGTAAACATTTGAATAGGCAGTATACAGGCAAGTATACATCGATATACATCAAGACCACGCTAGGTCTTTGTCATGGTTACAATTTAACTTTAAATAGCTCGGCCGCTTTCTAGAAAACTGTTTTCGGGAAAATTGGGCTTTTGTCTATTTTCAGCGTTTTCTGGGAGTCGGGTTGACCCCGTCTACGGGGAATTAAAGATTAAGATCAAACCACGATTATAATTATTAGCAACTCTCTCGTTGACTTTGCTGCCGTTAATTAAATGTGTTTGTCCATTAAATTATATGCACAGAGATATAGAATCTAACCAGGTTTGGCATTAAAGTAGAATTTCTCCATAATTCGGTTTAAACTAACATCAGCACAAAATGGCGACGATTAAAGTGTTTCGCTACAGTGAGAACTGAGCGTAAGTTTTAGAGAGTATCTCCTGTCATCTAGCGAATACATTTAACGCGCTGCACCCAAAGAGATTTTAGGCTTATAAAAATTATTATCAACAGTCATTTTTCTAAAATTGCTATTTTATGACATTTGTATAATACTAGAAAAAAGAAGTGAACAGACTATTGAAGTACTGGTTCATCATAGCGCTATACCATAGCATAGGATGATGGATTCACGATTTCTTAAAACTTTCATGTAGGCCTACACCAAAGTGAAGTTGAATAAAATGATATACTTACTTTCTTACTTTCTAACTTACTGACTTAGTCATAACGCAATATGCAATACCCACACGCTTAATAAACAAACCGTAATCACGATGATCTAATTGACACATCAATATTAAGCATTGAGAATCAGCTAATAATCATGAGCCCTGCCGTTTACTTCCCCTTCCATCCATCTGTCTGTGTCATTCTGTCATTGTGTTTCTATGTCCAACTTCTGTCTGTATGTCTGCGTATCTGTTTGTTTCCCTGTCTGTCACTTTGTCCGTTCGTCTGTGTGTCTGTCTGTGAAAGAGTTTCACGCATCCTTTGTCCTTTTATCAACGGTCGGTTCATCGTCGGACGAAAGACGTTGGACTAACTGTTTCTGATTCTATATGTTCATCTTTTGTCTGCCTCTCTTTCAGCGTCGACCTCTTCCTCTCTAGGCTTGGGACTGGCGCTGCATGAGTTCGAGCGGTGGCGAAGTTTTCTGCTTTTACTTATCATAATCACTAGTATTATGCGATCACTTACAATCGAGCGTAGTAAAGGGAAATGTTGAAACACAGTTCTGCGGAGGCTCACGGAGAAGCGCCCGAAATAGTAGCAGCGGGAACCGAGTTTTTGGAACGCCAGATACAGACTGGCTGATCACAAAAGTAAGCGGAGTGGCGGAAGAAAAGAAGAAAAATGAGACGAAAGAGGACGAGGAGGAGGTGGAAGATAAGGAGGAGGTGGAAGATAAGGAAGATGAGGAGGGACGGAGGAAAAGGGGGATGCGAAAAATGATACGAAGGAGGAGGGCTAAGGATAAAAGGAATATGATAATTAGGAGTGGCGGTGAAAAAGAAGGAGGAAGAAAATGATATGAAAGAAAGGAGGGGTGAAAACGAAAAGGAGGAGAGAAGGGGCGGAGGAAATAGAGGAGGAGTAGAAAGAGAAATGGGAGGATCAATATAAAAAGGAGACAGGAGATGGCGAGAGCGAAGATCGGGGAGGAGAAAGAGGAAGAAGTAGAGGAGGAGGAAAGAGAAGAGGTTGCAATGAAGAGGAATTTATTAGAACAAAGCAATTTCTAGCCTCCTCCTCTTCCTCTGAGATTGTTACCTTGTAAGGTGCCTTGTATTGTATTGTATTTGATCATTTATAAAGCGCTTCTCATAGCATAAGCCTTTCAGAAGCGCTCCCAGTGCGAGGTATACTCCGAGAGAAAAGAAAGGTTTTAAGGTGAGAGAAAGAGGTAGAGATGCTACTAGAGAGGATTGTAGAGCGTAGAGAAGGAGGAAGTCAATTCCATAGAGAGGGACCTATGCACACAAAGAACCTAACACGGGGAACAAAAAGGTCAAGCCGGTCAGAGGATCTGAGAGGACGCTTTGACGTGGCAGAGAGGGGCGAGAATTTGGTGACAAAGAAATTTTGGAGCAAGTCCCAGTCGAGATATGAGCATGAGAATGAGAACTTTGATTTGGATGCGCACAGAGAGAGGAAGCCAATGAAGTTATTCAGCCATAAATGTAGAGATGTGAGAGAATCGAGGGAGGCGAGCCATAAGTCTGGCAGCAGCATTCAGTACAGATTGAAGAGGAGATAGACGAACCTTGGGTAAGCCAACAAGGAGAGAATTACAATAGTCAATTCGAGAACAGACAAAAGCATGGACAATTGAGGTGAAGGTAAAGGATGAAACAGATCTGCGAATAGCTCTAAGACGCCTAAGTTGGAAGTAAGAAGAGCGGATAAGCTTGAATATGTGTTCAGTGAACGGCCAGTGACGGCCACACAAAATGGTGATAAACACAGGAAAACTGCGCAACATCGGGTGGTGCCAGTCCGAAGACTCGATTATTAAGGAGGGCGACGCTATTTATCTGTCGATGTTAACGGATCTTACCGGCCGCAGGATGTCTCCACACAACGCAAAACCCGCCTACCATGGAGAAGTGCCAGTCCGAAGGCTAGAATAAGGGGGAGACAAATATCAGCTTCGTTATGAAACAGCGTTGTTAAACCGAAATTGCCGCCTTATAAAAAGACATTTTATGGCATCGAAATTGTTGCCTTAGAAGACGTGCTTCAATCTGCGCAATGGTTTTTATGGTTGTGTGATGCGCTCATACCAAAAGATCCCGAGAGGGAAGAAGAAAAGCAAGGAGGGCTGATCCTTAAGCTTAATCTCATAGTGAGCCATGGGTTAACGCCTAAAAATGTCTTAGCCTCGGCAATATATGAGGGCGGGTAGCCAGTCCTCTCCTTCGCCGTCTGCTCTTCACGCAAACAGCGTCCAGACAGAGTACTCATTATAGCGGAGTTGATTAGAAGGCGCAAGCAGCCCAAATCTCGTACCAAATTTCTGCCTCACCTAGGATTTGAACCTGACCTCTCGATTAACAGTCCATTAGGCTAACCACTAGACTATCACGCATTGGAGTTACTGATGGCTGCCTAATGAAATCTTTGAACTTAATGTATGTATGAGGACATTTAATTTAGCGCATTTTCAGTCAACACAGAATCGATTGTCAGGTTAAGATGACAAGTCTCCGTCACAGTCGCCGAGATATGAGACAAGAGATTTCTTTGAATAACTACTCTGAAACGACGCAGCGCGCGTGAGTAAGCTGGTGCCTTGCGACTAGCTTATAATTATGTGGTTCTTTAGTAATTTCGATATTACTATTAGAAGCAAACAATATTTAACTGTTACGTTTGGTTTGAAGAGCCTTTCATTTCGAGTTCACTTTACAATGATCAACAATGCCCGCACACATTCGTTGACTTTTTGTTTAAACAACAGTTTAACGTCGTCTTATGACATCAAAGGCCGTTGACGACTATATAAATATTTCTTTCTTTCTTTTTCATTCGTTGACTAGATCGTAGCGTCTGAATTAATACCCACGGCGGAGAACATTTTAAAGGTGTTTAACGACACAATCGGAATATCCATTGTATAAAGATATCTTACTGTTTTCAGGATCGGTAATGTTGATCTTGCCTTACCAGATTAATGTAACGATGCATGCCATGCATCGTAATCGTAATCTTGAAATTTATACAGCGTCCTAGAAAGTTAATTAGAGGGAATATGATAATCACAGGCTCAGTCAAAACAGATTCGATAGGCAGTAAGATGATCAAGCTCAGTCAAACTTACTGAGAAATCGTTTAGTAAGTAAACATTGATATATAGTTTTTAGCGCTCGCTATCTTGCGGTCGCTGTGGGGAAGTTGAGATCCACTTTGCGTTACGAGAGCACAGGGAGGGATCTGGCGATGAAATTAACAGAATTTAATTGAATTAATTAATAAAAAATTACCATTGAGAGTTAAACGACATCTTATGGCATAAAAGGTCGTTGCAGTCTAAATTAGTTACTTTTATACATATCTCCCTGTTTATACTGATTATCGTTGTTATTATTGATCCAATATTTAACGACATCCTATAGCTACAAGGCTGTTGACGTCTTTAAGTTTTTGATGTATTTCAGTTCATTTTATTGTAATGTTCTCATAAGTTTTCTTTCTCTTTTCTCGTCTTTGATTCCGTTTCTGATAGGATGTTGACGTAAGTAAGTAAGTAAGTAAGAATGTTCTTTATTAAACGCAAGCAAACGCTCAGCGCTTTACATACAAAGTCAGAAATAATTTATGTACAAAGAAAACGATAATTAGAGGAAAATTAAGTCAACTAGAAAACATATGTCTAGCTGTACAACATCCTAGCTAAGAAGCCACGCCTGGTAAGGGAATCAAATCTAGAAAGAACACGGTTATGTGAGCGTGGGCGCAGGTCATGACCAGTGCAATTGACAGGGGAGAAGGTCGTGGAGGGTGTGGCTAGTATTTGTTAAGATGTTTCTAAAGAGGTCTATATCAGCTTTTTTGCAAAGCTCCTCAAAGGTGGGGAAAGATTTAGGTAGGAAACCAAGGCGTACCAACTTGCGGACCAGAGCGCTCAGAGAGTCAAGTTCCTGCTTACTGGCAAAGCCCCACCATACTTGGGAACAGTATAGCATGCGGTTGATAGTGGTAGCCCTGACCATATCATGAAGCCTGACCCCCGAAAGCCCATGTGAGATCAAAATACGATGGGCATAAAGAGATTGCTTGGCCCGAATGCAAAGTCTTTGAACATATGGGGAAAAACCGAACTTTTCGGTAATCTCAATGCCCAGTATATTCAATGACACTACCCTTTTAATGCCAGGCAGGACTGGAGGGGCCTGTATAAGATTCACTTTTGGTTTGGTAAATACAATCTCACAGGATTTTGAGTGGTTCAGGTGGAGATTACATTTACGAGCCCAGGTACTAATATGATCTAATTCTGCATCTGTAGTGGAGATGTTAGAAGCCAAGATCACAAGAATGCAGTCATCAGCATACTTGAAAATACGATTAAAGCTATATAGAGGTTTTAGGCCGGAGATGGCAACCAGGAAGTTTGCAGGACCCATGCCAGAACCCTGAATTATGCTGGCATTGATTTCAACCAAGGCAGATAAAAGTCCACGGAACTTGGTGCAATGACTACGATTGCTCAGGAGGGAGATAATCCAGTTGAATATATTAGTTGGGATAGGCAGAGAGGTCAATTGTTCAGCCAAGTATGAGTGTCTGATCGTATCAAAGGCCTTAGAGAAATCTAGAGAAATAACACGGACATAGGGTTCAGAATTAAGTGAGCTGAGAATGAAGTCAGAAATGGCTATAAGAGCGGCAGAGGTAGAACCAGATGGCCTGAAGGCGAATTGGTCAGCAAATGGACGGTTCAGTTCGTGATTAGTGAGGATGGGATAGATATATAGGCGCACTACAAGTTTTTCTAACAATCTGCATAATACCGGCGTGATGGAAATGGGTCGGTAATCAGCCTCAGTGGCAGGGCAAGGGATCTTAGGGATAGGAGTAATGCAACTAGACCTCCATTGGTCAGGGACAGAAGAGTTTTGCAACGAGAGGTTGAATAAATATGTAATTGGTTCAGCCAAAAGATGGGCCATGTTAGAAAGGAGCCAGAGAGGGATCAAGTATTTAAAGTTTCTGACGGATTAAGTTCATTTTCGTATACTGTCTGAATTAATACCCACGGCGGTTTGCTTTCTCTCTTCTTGGCTTGGATTCCATTTCTGACAGGATGCTGTGATTTGACAGGTGATTGTTGTCGATCTCTTATTCATATAAATCATTATATACTGTTTTCTCGTCAATCTTAGTAACAATATTTTATAGATTATCACATTGATCTATCTAAATTACCATCAAACTATCAATATTACATTTACAGGAGATGCTCAATATTCATTATCCATCAGTCATAGTACATACAGATTCAATTATCAATTTCAACATGACAATCAAAGTATCAATATTATTCAATATTGGTTTTATGTATTACAAAATTAGCTCTAAAATGAATAGTATTCATCAACAAACACAAACCAATTTTAAGCAATAACTAAGGACCAAGAATATTAGAAATATTATTAAGCATCAGTTTTATCCAATACGAAAAGAAGAAGAAAAAATCACATTATAAATCCATACATTTAACATTATGAACAAACCAATTAACATGTTATAAACAAGGAACATTATTATAAAAAGAAGTTATAATATTTTTTACTCAAGTAACCGTTATGCAACTGTATTTAACCATTATTTATTGCCGTTACCTAGATTATGTACTTACTTACAACACCTATAGATAGTATTTTCAGATATAATTACTCTATTCATTTATAATCTCTACATAATTTTCCCATTAGTAATTTTCATGAGTATATTATATACTTCAAGACACATATCTGGAATAGACAATACACTTTTAACAGTGCATTCCACTTTTTTCAACGCACATTTTTCAAATATTAATTTTGATATGTCATGTTTTTTACAAGCAATTAATATATGATCAATGGTTTCAGGCACCTGGCATTCAGAACATAAATCCGTTGTGCTTTTACCTATATGTTTCAACCACGTATTAGTTAAGATATGTCCCATTCTAAGTCTGGTAATTTGAACTTCACGTTTCCTTAGAGAGTCTATGAATTTTACATTTGTGGATACCAAAGGCTGAATAGATTTATAAAATCTTCCTTTTGATTCAAGATTATATTCAATTTGCCATTTATTAGTTACATAACTCCTTATTAAAGAATAGATTTCCTTTAATTCTAAATAATTTGTTGAATTAATCTCAGATATTAATATAATATAATCTCTGATTAATTATCAGATAATAATCTCTGATTATCAGATAATCTCTGATTATCGTTCAAAGCAATTAACAATTAAATGGCATCGATTGTACGCGTTTTGAAGGTGTTAAAAGGGCAATCACATTATCCATTATTTAGCGCTATCTTACGGTTCTCAAAGCTGTTGATGTCGAATTTACCTTACCAGAATAAACGGAATCTCGATATTTAGAGAGAGCTCAAATTAAGCTAAATCGCAAGAACGAGATTATTCACAGGAGCTCAGTGAAAACAAAATCGATAGGCGGTCATTGAAGGTCAGAATCTGGTCAAAACATCAGGAGACAGATAGCAAAGAGTGGCGCTTTAGTAATTTCGTAACCAGTGTTTTACTGATACGTTTGACTAACAAAGCCTTTCAATTTGAGTTCGTCGTGCAATGTCCAAATATCACCAATTCGGGGACGTAACGCAATTTCTGAATTTATATATCCGGTATAAAGTCTTTTAAAAGTGTCTAACGACACAATCGCATTATCCATTGTTTTGCGAAACCTTACGGTTCGCAGGACCGGTAACGTTGACCTTGACTTACCAGAGTAGTGTATGTATGCACATATGGTATTCGTAACCTCGAGATAATAATAAAAATAATAATCTTTTCTTTATCAAGCGCCTAACAAACGCACTGCGCTGTACATTTACATGTTAAGCAATTTAAATCTTAACTACTAACAGAACAGACAGCCTGCAATACAATACAATTACTACAGCTCCCGAGAAAGCTAAGTAACTTCATCTGATTAATAATAATAATAATAATAATAATAATAATAATAATAATAATAATAAAAATAATAATAATAATAATAATAATAATAATAATAATAATAATAATAATAATAATAATAATAATAATAATAATAATAATAATAATAATAATAATAATCTTTTTTCTTTATTAAGCGCCCGACAAACGCACTGCACTGTACATTTACATGTCATGCAATTTAAATCTTAACTACTAACAGAACAGACAGCCTGCAATACAATACAAGGACCCTGTACTCTACAACGTTTAACAAAACAATGGATACGATATCCGTCCAGTAACCCAGTTGTGTGCCTCGGATTTTTATGGGGTATTAACCCTCGGGCTTCCCTAGGTTTTTTTCATCTCAAACTTTTTCCGTATGGAATAAAAATTTGACCTTTTAGGTAGCTGTAGGGGGTTCATTTACACACGTTTTGAGGTAAATGTGAGATGATATCTCACACCGTTCAAAAGTTATACCCAATATGCCCGAGGCACCAGGGGGGGTGGATACCAACCCCCCTAGATTTTCGACTATATCTTATCCGTCATTTAATATTAAGAGACACAAATTATACCACTCTATAGAGGGAATGTGGGGCTACATTTCTCTGGTCTCTGAGTTGACCTGAGACAACCGGAAGTGCTCAAAATAAAAAATAATAATCGTGTCACATGCGTGAAAATGGCTGAATGGAAGCACTCCCCCTTAGTTTTTTGTTTGTAGCGTATTCATTTGTCTTCCTGGAAAAAAACAAAAGATACCATTCTTTAGAGGGAATGTAGGGCTTCATTTGCATGCCAACATCTTTGTCTTTTGAATACCGGAAGTGATCAAAATAAATAATAATACGCGTAATCTGTGTGAAAATGGCTGAATACAGCATTACAACGTAAACCGATATATATATGTATGGATATATATGTATATATGTACAGTTATACTATATAAACATGTGTAGGGATGATTGTTTGTATCTTTTATACATAGATTAGTTTCAAAACACACATAATCTTATACTTGTTTATCGAAAAAGTACAAAATGTACGCAATAATATACAATATTGCTAATTAATGGGTTCCGTTGTTAAAAGTGATGTAATTTCGAGGTGCATTCACATAATGTACAACTAAATATACCATTCTGTGCAGAAATGAATGCTGAATCCATTGCTATAATTATTACAAGTTATGATATGTAAAACCAAACACGAAATCCAGGGTGGTGGTAACCACCTCCCCTTGGTAGCCAGTGTTACAAAAAAAGCTTGGTAGCCCTAGGGTTAAGAAATTCATCCTCCATTTATGCAGCGCCTCTTTACAAACTCACAAAGGCACTGAACACGAGAAATAGGTCGACTTCAACGGCTCAATAGGTCACTAGATGGCGTTTAACCCCTGCTCTTTTTATACGCCTTGTATACGCCTTCGATTGACTGTATAAATTCATCAGTTGCGTTACAACGATAAAAAATGAGCTGTAGTATGCCAAAATAATTTCTGTCGACGGCAACATCCTTTGTTTTCATACGCTGTGTTTAAATCTGGATAGGGCCTACATATACAACTGATTGCATTCTGTCAGTGCCAGTCCAAAGCCTGGATAAAGGAGGAGGGCGACTCCAATGGTCTTTGTTACCACACAGTGGTCGTTAAACAGTAAACAAGCAAGCAAGTATAAATTTGTCATTCGCGTTCTAGCACTATTATTCCGAGCTCATTTTCACAGATTTAATAATTCGTCTTATAACTCCTATGCGTAACTCTTATGAAACATTGAACTCTTGCTAACCACTATACTTCAGATCATTCCTCATTCCCCAGACTCATCGTTTATTCAACGAGGTGTCATCTGACTATCTTCCACTGGTCATACATGTACCTAACAATTGGACTGTTCTTGGTGAACGAGCTTTCTCGGTTGCTAGTTGCAGATTCTTGAACTCCCTCCCTGTTGTATCTGTTCGTTCTGCTCAGTGGGTTATGTCATTTCATTGTTAACTAAGACTTTTTAAATTAGGATAGTATCAACAGTTTAAATAACAGCCTATGACAGCAACACCGTTGATGTCGGAAGAAATTCTTTTGATAAGGTCTCACAGTTCGTGCGGCATAATACAGCTTAATATCAAATCGCTTATTCTCCATCAGTCTTAACGGAATGATCTCCAGAATGTTGACCTGATTGCGATTTGGATTTAGTGCGCCAGGTTAGACACCAACACAATAGAAGTTACTTACATAATGAAACATTATAAACTTCATAGAGAAGCCTTGAATTAGGAAGCAATGACTGTGGAGACTGTGATTTCTGGCTCATTGAAAATGGATACAGTAAATACAGCTACGGATGTAAATAATAATTATTATATCTAATTAGAATACAAGTTAAAGGTCGACGCAATTGAACTTGTTGACAATACAGTGATCGTTTTGGACACCTTGAACATGCATGCTTCAAATTCTATTAATAGAGCATACAACTTTAGATAGAGCTGTTGTTGCTGCTGCTTTCACAGTACCTAGTTTAAATGTAGATAAGAAATTTAGATTGTGTAATAATTCCAGTGTTTATGCAGCTGAATTAACTGCAATTATTGAAACTGTTTTATGGATATTAAACAACGAGTGTTACAATTATTGTAAATTTGTGATTTTCTCTGATTCATTGAGTGCTCTTACATCAATTAAGAGATCTTACTGTCAATCTAGACCTACTTTATTAAATGATTTACTATATCACATTAGCAAACTAAATTCTAATCAAATAAGATTTATTTGGATCCCGAGTCACATTGATCTGGCAGGCAATGATAGAGCAGATACTTTGGCTAAAGAAGGTCTAACTATTGATCACATAAATTCTACTAATTATCTTGAACTTCAGGAAATTTTTACTTTAATAAAACTTTACATAGTAAATAAATGGCAACTAGAATATAGTAATGATAATAAAGGTCATTTTTATAAATCTATTTGTCCAATTGTAAGTACAGATATAAAATATTTAGAACCTTATAGGAATAAAGAAGTCCAAATTTCTAGATTGCGTTTAGGAGTGGCCAATACTAATCAAAGACTATTCGTTATAAAAAGGCATGCAAACGGTCTGTGGGATACTTGTAATGTCAGGGAGACAATTCATCATCTCTTAATTGAATGTAAAAAAGAAGATATTTCAGAGGTTTTAAGAAATAAATGTCAATTATATAAACATGAAATTTCTATTAAAACCCTTTTGACAGTAAATTTATTTCAGAATGAAATGTATAGGTTAGTTAAGATAATTAATAAAGGTAAAATTTTGTAAATGGATATTTTAAGTTTCTTTATGTGAATGGTTTTGTATCTTACTCAAATCTGTAAATATTTGATTGGTCTTTTACTAGTACATTGTTATTTTGCAATTATATACTGTGTTGCAATGTGGAAATGTGGAAATGTTTAATTTCGTAAGACGTACAGTAACAATGATCAAATAATACACAGAAACACAGAAAAACAGAACTCATGTCCTAAATACAAGCATGTAATGCACTGTCTTTAAGTTTCTAGTGTAAACCTGAGAACTGAAAAAAAAATCAAACGAAATACGAGGAGAAGAAGCTGCAACAGCTTATCTAGTCGTCCCCGTTAGGATATCAAGGAAATTACTCAATGAGATAACTGTAGTGACAGTTAATCAAAGTGCTGTTAGGACACTCAGATAGCATCAAACCTCATGAGAACAAATTAGTAATATTGATCAAGCAAACATGATTTAAATGCAGACTTAAACACATTATAAATACGCAAATCACGAATTCTAGCATCAATGGAGTTCCATAATTGAGGGCCTTTAATTCTAACAGTGGATTGTCTTATATTAGTCCTACAGATCTCAGACCGGTAATTATGTTTATGTCTAGTATTATAGTCATGCACAGTAGCATTCTCAGTAAAATAATCAGCAAATAAAGCTGGAAGCGTCCCAACATGATGTTGGAACATAAGAAGTCCAAGCTGTAAAAGAGTACTTTTAACAATTATAATACATGTATGCTTTGTTGGTTAATGGAATTTTTATTATGTATGTTAGATACATGAACAGTTTAAAAGAATAGGCCAACTTTAAACAATTATAATACATGTATACTTCTTTGGTTAATGAACATTTTTATTATAGTGTTTTTGTAAGATACATGAACAGTTTAAAAGAATACCTTAATCAATTATAATACATGTATGTTTTGTTAGTTAATGAAATTTGTCAGTACATAATAATCATAGATAGTATGAGATGAACTACTTTATGTTGCAAAAATATTGAATATTAGTGAAATTGTAAAGCTCCGTCTGAAACCTTTAATGGTGTCGTTCGGACGCTATAAGGTTCTGGTTATGATTGTATTGTATATTTTCTGCATTGTCGTCAACGGCCTTTGATGTCATAAGACGACGTTAAACTGTGGTTATAATAATAAGTCTATACGATGTAGTATATAATATAGGCCTATATATATATATTCGTTTATTGCAAAAACATGTTGACACACCGCAACAAGTTACAAGTTACAAAGAAGATAGTACTGTGATTGGATGAAAAAGGAAGAGTTAAAAAGTGAAGCCAAGGATCATTAAAACGTTGGTAGAGCTGCCGAAAACACGAGTGGGTGTTAAGGATAACCGTTCGTGGAGTGTGCGTGGGATAAAAATCTGATCGTCTATGGATGGAAAATCCGAGGACTTGAGGCGTCGTTCGATGGCGGAGAGCGTCCACGCAGCAGGCCTGGCGCGTTCCATGCGTCAGCTCCTGTCTGGGTCCCAACGATGAATATGCCAAACAATAATCTTTGTCAGCGGCAACGGCCTATGTTGTCATAAGCTGCCGTTAAACTGTGGATCCATCCATCCATGCCAGCGGTTCATTCCTCAGATAGTATGTATGTATGTATGTATGTATGTCTGAGCACTTGTTATAGCGCCCTTCAAGATTTCTACTCAGAGGCGCTCCCGACTACAGCGCGGACACGGAGTCGGAGTTTCACGCCGAAGCGCATGAGCAATTGCGAGTGAAGGACTTGCCCAGGGTCCCTACGCGGCGGCTTGAGGTGGATTCGAACCCGCAACCCTCCAGCTGCAAGGCACCCAACATACCCCTACACCACCGCGCCCCATAGTGAGTGTGAAGTTAACGGTCTTTGGCGGCCACAAGCAGTTGCTTAACAATTGAATTAATAAAACGTTTCCTTCAGACTATAAGTTCTTAACTCCACCACTGCTTGTATTATAGCAGTGCCAGTGCCAAGCTTCGAGAAAGGAGGGGCAGAGAACAATTTTCTTTGTTATAACACCTATCAGCTAAGCAGCAATCAACCAACCAACTATAAATTCTGAAAACGTGTTTAATCGTCAGAACACTATTCAACTTGTATCATACGGTCGACGTTAATAGACCTTTGGTCGCCACAATATACTGTTAAAACACGGCATCGAATGGTATCAGTACTTAACAAAGAAGAAGGGCGACGTTAAACACCCTTATTACGATACACTGTCATTAATCATAAACTACGAAATGTATTTGCGTCTAAGCAACCTTTAAAACGCTGCCTTCAGACGCTATAAATTCAGCCAATACGTTTTATCGCCAGTCCTTATCCTGGGTAGAAGAGAGGGGCGACGTAAGACACCTTTATTTTGACGGATCATCGTTAGACAGAAACTATGAAATGTCTTACCTCTTAGCAACCTTTAATTAATTTAAAACGCTACCTTCAGACGCTATAAATTCTGAGAATGCGTTATCTGCTGATAAACAGAGAGAAAACGGCCGACTCTGATCCTGTGGTATCAGTCCCTAGCTTGGATTAAAGGTAAGGGCGACGTCAGACACCCTTATTTTGACACAGCGTAGTTTAACAGAAACTACGAATTGTCTTTATGATTCTGGACTTTCATTTCCTTTGAAGCGACCATCCATTGAAGTCTTGTGCATTATGATACTGGCGCAATAGAAGTCATTACACAAGAAGGCTAACGATGCAGAAGTGGATAAAGTGTTAAGATCGTTTTGTCCATTTTTAGACCGGGTATCGTACTTTTTCATACCGTTAGCAAGAATGACTTCATACCAGTGATAAAGAAATTATCAAACCCCCGATTTGGGTAACTGATGATTAATGATATTAAATTAAAAGCTTCTATTAGCGCCGGTGTCTAATGCACAAAGCATCAACCGATGGCGCACCAGAACCAAAATCCATTATACTTGTCTTGAGAGTTCAATTATATTATAAATATCTATGTATTAATATACTGCGACGAGACCTAGACTAGCCTAGAACCAGCATCTTTGTATAATTATTTATGCTTATATTTTAGTATGGTCTAAGGCTATCCTCCCCAACAACTCTGAAAGATAATGTCTATGTTCACGTCCATCCGTGTTTGACTCAGACAGTTACTGTTGAACGATGTCGACCTCCATCTTGGATAGCTCGTCTTCTTCCGCGTTACTGTAGTCGTTTCAGTTCGAAGTTTCTCCTTAAAGTGTTTGACGATTCTGGCTGACTTCTAGGGACGTCATTTGTGGGGAGATGTGCCAAGGGTGTTTAAGGGAAGCACTGTATAAATCTACTGCTCAGCGACATCTTATTACCATTTGCTCGAATTAGATATATTTCTTTCTGGAAGGGTACAGTCTGTTTGACAACGCTGCGCCATAAAGACGATGATTAGCGTCGCCCCTCCTTTAATCCAGCCTTCACCATAGGCGTAAACTTGTCGAAAATATTGGGAGGGCCCATTGCCCTCCCCTCCCACGAAGACTACAGCCTACAGGGCCAAACAGGGGCCCATTCGGGACTCCTGCATCCGAGCTCACGCAACGCCACTGATGCACTTTATGCCATACAGTAGCTAACATGATTACGACTACGATTTCTCTTTGGACTGTTCAGTCAGCATTATTATTAGAACACACAGCGTATACAATGTTACGTTTCAAAGTAACAAGCCCTACTGGGCTCAAGATATATTTTGGTTTTAAAACCGTGGTTCCTACATAGGCCTGACAGCGTTCGAATCTAGAAAGTGTTCCAGAGAGAATGTTAATATTATTATGTTCATATTTCGAGTATTGCTGTACAGGTCCAGAGTCTGCCAGAGATATTTCCCAGGTCATGACCTAGCAGTTCAGGCCCCCCCCCGTGCACCAGCCTGCACCCCGAGGGCCGAGGCATATCAGCCCCAGAGCCTTGAGCGTCCCGTTGTAGGGTTAAAGGTCGGGCAGACAGAGCTAGTCCAAGATTCCCCCACTAACGTGAGTGGAAAGATCTTGGAGCTAGTCTGTATGAGCGTTCCACTGGCGCTATTGATCTTCAGTGATCCTCAAATGCACACGTATGGCTACTTACATGTAGCTGTGTCAAAAAGTCGAACAATGGAGAATACAGTACTTATTGGAAAACTCGAGGTTTATTTTCAGAAGATTAGCCTACTACCTCTGGGCCCTGGCAAAAATTTGTGACTCTATCTAACACCGAAGTATCATGAATGAAAACAGAAAAAGCAAAGCAATAGTTTTCGTTAATTATGCAAACAATTTCGAAGTATTAGGCCTACTAGCTAATTTAGATGTCCTTGGCAAGCCTGTTACTTTTGTCCAGGTCTCTACGTTGCCCGACTTCAACCAACTAATAACATACTTCTCGGCATTCCATAGGGCGAGAGATGGACCATTTTAGACCAAATCATTAGTAAGTCATTTACAGAATGATGTAACGATCAACCTGTTTCTTCCACTGGCTTGATAGAGATTCATTATTTTGACTGAATCATCTGTAGGCCTAACAATCAGCTGAAGAAACAGGCAATACAGAAGAAACAGGCAATACCTTTTTTGCAGTGTTATCAAACTTTTTGTAGGCCCACCAGATTTCTCATTCATACTTACCAACTTTTGATTCATCAACGTTCTCAGCTTCACTGCCACATCATCTTAAGAGGGGCTCAGTCAAGATAGAGTCGAGAGTCAGGTAAGGTGATCAGGCTAAGTCAAAGCCAGTGAGACATCCCACAAGCGACGTGTAAGTAAACAGGAACTCATGCAGTATTAACCCTCGGGCTGCCAAGGGGGGTGGTTGCCACCCCTAGGTTTTCATCTCAAACTTTTTCGTATGGAATAAAAATTTGACCTTTTAGGTAGCTGTAGGGGGTTCATTTACACACGTTTTGAGATAAAATGTGAGATGATATCTCACACCGTTCAAAAGTTATACCCAATATACCCGAGGCACCAGGGGGGTGGATACCACCCCCCTAGATTTTCGACTATATCTTAGCCGTAATTTAATATTAAGAGAAACAAATTATACAGTTCTATAGAGGGAATGTGGGGCTACATTTTTATGGTCACTCAGTTGACCTGAGACAACCGGAAGTGCTCAAAATAAATAATAATACGCGTAGTATGCGTGAAAAATGGCTGAATGGAAGCACTCCCCTTAGTTTTTGTCTGTAGCGTATTCATTTGTCTTCCTGGAAGAGAAACAAAGATACCATTCTTTAGAGGGAATGTAGGGCTTCATTTGCATACCAACATCTTTGTCTTTTGAATACCGGAAGTGATCAAAATAAATAATAATACGTGTAATCTGTGTGAAAATGGCTGAATACAGCATTACAACGTAAACCGATATATCTATGTATGGATATATATGTATGGATGTACATTTATACCATATAAACATGTGTAGGGATGATTGTTTGTATCTTTTATACACAGATTAGTTTCAAAACACACATAATCTTATATTTGTTTATCGAAAAAGTACAAAATGTACGCAATAATATACAATATTGCTAATTAATGGGTTCCGTTGTTAAAAGTGATATAATTTCGAGGTGCATTCACATAATGTACAACTAAATATACCATTCTGTGCAGAAATGAATGCTGAATCCATTGCTATATTACAAGTTATGATATGTAAAACCAAACACGAAATCCATGGGGGTGGTGGTAACCACCTCCCCTTGGTAGCCAGTGTTACAAAAAAGCTTGGTAGCCCTAGGGTTAAAACGTTTCTTGAACTATTGTGTGGTCACTGTCATTGTTGGGTCGTTGACTTCTATTTCACCTCGTTTCACGACAGCATAGAGAGGGATCGGGCGATTAGATTAACATAGTTTAATTAATTTAACTAATGTATGCACATACAATTAAAAATGCAGAATTTTTGGAACGTCAGAAACAGACTGAGAGCAGAATAATACAATTACTGATGGTTGGTTCGCAATAAGTAAGCGGATTGGCAAAAGAAGAAGAAAAATGAGACGAAAAAGGAGGAGAAGCAGGAGCAGAAGGAGGAAGGCGGTGGAAAAGCAGGAGGATACGAAGGAGGAGAAAGGAGGAAGGAGAAAGAGGAGGAAGAAGTAGAAGAGGATGAGAGAGAAAAGGATGATGAAGAAGAATTCATTAGAACAAAGCAATTTATATATATATCTTCGTTTATTGATTATTCGGGATGTCACACCGCATCCAGGTACAAGTTAAATTATAAATTAGATAGTAAGTTCGTTGCTATCGTTGTTCTCATATGAAAGGCTTATTTGCTACTTTCTATATAAAACTCTTGGTATATATATATAGTTGTTATCGTCTTTGGCTGGGACCTTAAAATCGTGCGGTCTGGGGCGAAGATTGTAATGTTTTTGCACTACCTCTGGAAATAATCCCCGAAGCACATGGTTCTCATTCCAGATCACAACCTGCAATAGTCTCCTCTCTGCCTCCCCAATCATCTCCTCGTCTCATTTCTAGCCTCCTCCTCCTCTGAGATAGTTACCGATTGGTTAGAGCACTGTGTGTATAGACCTTGAGCTAGTCCTTCACTCACAATTAGTCAGCGCTTCGTCAATAGATAGAGGCGCTTAATAAATGCAAATATATATTATGATTATCCATAGCGCGTCAATCCCCAGATGTCGTTAAGCTACAGATGATACAAATGCTCGTCTTACACACCTTCAACGTTCCTTCCAATGAGGCTAAAAATTAATCCAGTGCGTTCAATCTCTATACTGATTCTGTTACACTCCTCCTTATAGGGTAATGGCGACGTGAACGGCCATTGACGGCCACATGCTATTCCATCTACCATCCCTCAGGCTATCCATTCAAGAAGTACTGTCCTATTCTACCCAATCCTACTTTAATCCACCTGTACATTCAAACTCCATCCTATTTACTATTACCATTAATATTATGCATTTATTAACCCTTTGAGTAACAGCATTATTTTTGGAAAATAGCGATAAATCCGGTTATTTTGATACGCTTTTGTTCAGCAGTACTGCCAGACATATAGAATGTATCAGAAAACAAAAAAACTTAGTAGTCTAGTTATTGTTAAGGCTGATTCTTGGTATGACATTGAGTCCAGCTACCCAATGGATACAAATGTTTCAAACACTCTTTCCAGTTCCACTAACACCCAGACAGACTAGTAAGTAAGTAAGTAAGTAAGTATGGTCTTTATTACGCCATTTGCCATACGCACAATGGGACAACAGTTATGCAATGATAATTGTAAAACATCGAAGTAATAATATTGATAATAATAATGCGTAACAAGCTAAATGCAGGTGGAAGATAATTAATAATTGTAAAGCATCCTGGTGATAAATCCCTTCCTAGTACCTACTAAGTTTAACGCCTTGACGATGCTTGTCGGGTATACCCGCGATCAGAACATGAATGCTATCTGAAACCGGTACTTAAAGGGCTAAGCGAAACCATGCAATGGTAGATATTTGAGGGGTTTGCGATGAAACGCAGTATATATAGCATCGCAAGAATGCGTGTTAAAGGTGTTTAAGATGAGCGCTGCATTATCGATTACTTAGCGACATCTTCGATTTGGCGCGCGATGAATAATCGTAATATATTTTTGAATTTATTAACCCTCACTTTCCAAAAGCTTTCCTTTTATTAGAATTTTGCGTTTTATTAACCAAAACCTCTCCTTGGGCGCTTTAATCGTCTTGTTTCTAATATAAGGAATTCCTGGTTTTTTGTGTTTTAAAAAGTTAAATGGAAAAAAAAGGTTGTTTCGGGTTTTTTTAAGGTTCGGTTTTTTTTTTTTTAAATTGGAAAAAGGAATTTCCAAAACCAGGAATTTTTTGTTGAAAATTTTTTTAACCCTTTTTTTCCGAACCCCCCCTTTTTTTAAAAACCCCCCCAATCCCTTTTTCCCTTTTGTTTTAGAATTTCCGGGGGGGGGGGGGGTCGGGGGTTGGCCGGGGGCTTTTTCCAAAAAGGTTGCCCCTTTTTACCATTGGGATTTTTGGAACACTTATTAATTGTCCTCTGCTCTCTTATTAATTGGTCTGTGCTCTATCAGAAAATACAACATATTTTTTATGACCTTTTTTGAATATTTTTTTGAATTTTTTCTCGGACCCCCGTTTTCAGATTTGGTCAACTTTTGACAGCAAATATCCAGCATGCGCGAATCAGTGATCAAGTCAATCTTTGCCAAGTAATCGCCAGCCACATAGACATTCTTGTAAAATATGAATGCATTGAGCTTGGTATATATGGAGATATTGATCAATGACTATTGCAAAATTTAGATATAAAATTAATATGAAGGCACTTTGACATTTAATTCAGCTTAAATCATAGGACATAATGCTAATTATTTTATTTTTGTAATCTATGCAAAGAAACTGTACAAGTAAAAATAAAATCATCTAATTTTATTTAACAGTTCTAGAGATATCAATTCTCAAAAACTGGACATCTTGAAGTTTTGCGAAATGCCTTTGGAGGGTGGAGTCACTGAATCTACGATATCTTGGAAAGTATTTCAAATATTGCACAGAGAAAACTTTTTGGATTTTTCCATCCAATATATCTATCAACATGTGATTAAAATTTCAGACAATTCGGAGATGGTTGGGTGGGAGGCGTTGGTTGAGTTGAGCTAAAATGACCCAATAATATACTTAAAGTGCTATAAAAAAATTAATGTGCAAGTTTTCTTTGATGGAATTTTTTTTAAATATCAGTATGCATGTCTTATTATAAAAATGTAATTTCCATGTTGCCAATTTCATGTAGGAACGGAACTTTTTTAGAGCAAAGATACCAATTTTAGACTACTGCCTAGTTCTACTGGCCCAAATCTTAGGCTCTTTGAAAGGGTTTCAGCTGCATGGATTCACAAGATCCAAGCTTTTGGAACACCAATGAAGCATCATCACAGCACAGTGCAGGGTAAAAAAGCTGAAGGTGGTAAACAACACAGCTAAACTAATGCAGACATTCAATTCCGCTATAACAAACCAGGAGGAGCAGAAGCAATATCTGCTGCAGTTGGTTGAAAGCCATCGCCAGCAGTTTCCAGAACTCACAAAAATTTACTCGTTCAAAAACTGCGCAGCCAGTAGCATTTATTAAACAGTGAAATGAGGAACATTGCATGTGTACATAGCGGCTTATTTAATACCATTTTGCATAGTTTGACAACTTTGCAGGTCTTGTGCAACCAGTAAATGGTATGTGATTGCTACAAAACTTTACGTATTTCAGTTTTATGGCTAAAGGAACAAAACTGAGGGGTGAGACCTAAAAAACTGTAAACTTTGATTTTCATTGGCACCCTTCACTTGTTTACATGGATAGCAGCATTGTTTTGGAGTTTCTGATCACGATACTGAATTGGTTTTCAGCCTAAGTATGCCTGTGCACTTATAGTCAGTATACTTATGTGATCATTTTCTAGCATGGTTTTTCTAAAACAAGGTGTCCCTCTGGGTTGTTCTCTTTTGCTCTAAATGCATACCATACCACTGGGTGCATAACTTGACAGTCATTCACTAGGGAAACATTTTTAGAGTAGATGATACTCAAATTTAAATTTCATTTGACAGGTTATCTTGTAATTGTTTTTGTGCAGCTGTTGTTGAATGCCTTTGAGGAGAGGAATAATTGGATGGTGGTCAATTAGCTCATCTTCAATATCATTAAAATTTTAATTTCTGCTGCTGGGCAATTCACTAGAGCTGAAAACGTTTTAACAATCTAAATGTTTCAAACTTGAACAGTTGAATTGGTGATGCTGCTCATAGCCTTGGCGGCATATTAACTGTCCCTTATCATATACACTAGTGGTATTTTAAATTGTCACACATGCACATTCATGATTTAAGTATTATTTGCCAGTGGATAACTATAACTTCATTCTTACTGGCATCACCAAGTCCAATCAACAGAAGCTCCAGAGTGTTGGCTCTCTTAGGTCAGAATCATAGTAAAAAATATCAATGCAATTATGAACACATGAGCCCTGTACAAAATCACTGCGTTGACTTCCTGTTCATAGATATATGTTGGAATTAGCTTGCCTTTCCTACAGAAAGGTAGAAAGGGAGCAACAACGTAATCAATTAAGCGGAAAACTGTTTCAAATAGACAGATAATGACAGAATGTCTCATTTTACCTACAAGATTATAGGTAAAATTACAACGTTGGTGGGAAGATCAGATGCCCATGAAGAGGAATAGGCATCTGATGACATATGTTGGCACTAAGAAAGTGAAGTTCTTACAACTGCATACCCGTGGCTACCTTTCAGATTATATATTAAAAGCGACTTCTCTTCTTCTTCTCAAAGCATACGAAATTGTTTAGTTTTATACTTGTGTCGAAACTGAACTGACATAAAATCTCTAAACTGTCTTGTACATTTTCTAGCGATAAAACAGTTTAATATACGTTGGAGTGATTAAAAATATTTTTTGTTTACTTATTAGAAGTTGGATTTGTTGCTTAAATGTAAGTTGGACAGTTATCAAGGACATTGGGAGACTGCTTACCTACCAACGTAAAGTGTGGCAATGAAGACATTAAAATAATTTCACAACGTATACTACGGTTTAACCAAACTTCTGTTTCATTAAAAAAAATCAGTGACGCTACTTTTAATTTCACTCAAAATATTTTCAGCGATCCAACTTCTAGTTTACTGATAAATATTTTCATGAATCATCCAACTTCTATTTTCAATTATGAATATTTTTCATTACAAACCGAAAGTACGGGATTGAAAACGTAACATAGTATTCGTTTAGCAACGTTGAACGTACGCTACGGTTCTACCGGACTTTCGACTCATCGCAACTCCGCCACTACCTTAGTGTCATCAGGCAGTGCCATTCCCAAGCCTGGATGAAGGAAGGAGAAGGGCAACGTAAATGATCGTATCGCTTTATCACACAGTGTCGTCGAACTGAAACTAAGTAGGCTAACTGTGATCGCATACGAGAGAGTAAAACATTATACTCGAAATATTATTACATTAGCAACAGCAACAATGATCGAGTTTTGCATTATAACCGTTACAGAGGAATATATGGCAAAATTATATAAACTAAGTGATAAAATCTTACCAGTTAGTGTATTATTAGTGATGAATTTCAACGACAATCTGAATTTCAACGACAATCTGAATTCATCGTCCATCCGTACAAATGGCGAGTGATTAAACAGTCATGCAGATTATATCGAAGCTGGCTGGATAAAGTATATCCTGCCATCTAGTGAATAGCAAGGAGTGTTACTTCAACAGTTACTAGCTAAATAAATTAACCCTCAGGGCTACCAAGCTTTTTGTGACACGGACTACCAAGAGGGGGTGATTACCACCCCTGGATTTTGGGTTTGGTTTCACATATCATTTTTTGTAATACAACAATGGATTCAGCATTCAATCTCTGTACAGAATGGTATATTTAGTTGTACATTGGTGTGAATGCACCTCGAAATTAAGCCTCATTTTTAAAACAAAGGAACAGATATATTAGCGGTATTTTATATTATTGCGTACATTTTGTACCTTTTGGATAAACAAATATACGATTATGTGTGTTTTGAAACTGATCTCTGTTTATCCAAGATACACAAATACATACCTAAACATGTTTATATACGTATAAAATTTAATCCATTATTATACATATTATACATGTACATGTATGCATGCATACATGTACAATGCTGAATTCAGCCGCCATTTTGACACAGATTACGCGTATTATTATTTATTTCCGGATCACTTCCGGTTTTTAAAAGACAAACATTTAAGTATGCAAATGAAGCCCCTTACATATCCCTCTAAAGAATGGTGTATTTGTTTCTCTCTTCTGGGAAAAAAACTGAATACGCTACAGACAAAAACTAGGGTGGTGGTATCCACCCCCACCCCTGGTGCCTTCGGGTATATCTGGTATAACTTTTGAATGACGTGGGCTACCACCAAGATGTTTAATTTCAAAATGTGCGCCAAATAATCTGCTACAGCTAATTGTCTTGCAAAAAAATATATTCCATAGTGAAAAAAATTATGCATAAAACGTAGGGGTGGGTGGCAACTCCCCCTTGGTAGCCTGAGGGTTAACACTAGAAGGACGGCATGGGTAATTTTTGACCCATAACGCACTTTGCGAGCGTGCCATGTAGCACCCAGTGACCATTAAAGGAAAAATATTTTATGACATCTATGGCATTGTGATCGCAAAGGCATAGAAGAAAAATCTTATTAATAGCTCTTCAGGTATAACTTAATGGGAGTTAGAGCAGCCAATACCTAGAAGGACGGATTGGGGTCATTTTTGGACCCATGACACTATTACTGCAAATGCCTAGTATTTCTAGTGTGTAGGCCTAGGCCCCTATATTAACCTGACTTATTTATGACGGTATTGCAGAGCTCAAGTTCTTCCCACCATTTTTAAACAGTTTGTTTATTGTTTCAAACACAATTTATATAAAAATAGCTATATCTGGGGGTTATCGATACCTGCGCTAAAATAGCCAACAGCAAATCAAGCGCTTTTGGAAAATGGCTGCCAGGGGGTGTAAACCATGAAAGAAAAATTGGCAACAACGTTTTTCTGCTTCAGAACAATCATATCTTTAATTTAAGCGTCGTTGCCAAGATTCTACCCAAAATTTTGGTTCCCTGACATAAGCTTACGGACTAAAAAGGCAAAACCTTAGATATGCGGAGCCCATAAGGATAAACCTCTGTATTCACTACATCAGAATGTCTACAGTTGTCTAAGTATTCTACATTGAAAGTGGCACAAAGCAACTATTCGTATATATTTAGGTATCCTGCACTTTGCACTTCCATAGCATCTTTTCATTATAAATCACTAATTCCAAATGTTTTCAAATGCAATTACGCGGAATTATAATTCATCAAAACTCGGCAAATAAGTCGTCAAGTGGAGAAAATCGATGGCTAGAACAATGCTCTAGAAATTCCTTTTCTATTTCAAGCATATCGTCGCATATACCACATCCAAAAGATTTTGACAAAGCCGCATATGCATCCACAGGAGATTTGAATTTGCTAACACACAGACACTCTCCATCTCCAACTTTCGGAAAATGACCTGCAACTCCACTAGAATCCGGATGTACGTTCGTTGAGTAAAGTTCGTTTTCTTTATCAATAACTCCTGGACTTTTAAATCTGATGAAATGATCAGACAGGTTAGCAATTACTTCACCTCCGATTTTAAGATCCTGTTGCGGTGTTTCCGCATGGAGTCTAAACTGCTTCGCTGAAGAACTGTTCTTGTTACAAGGTTTGTTGTGCGAGTGTTTCTTCTCAGTTGCATGAGTTCTTCTGTGTCTCTTTAGATGTCCAATAGTTGTGAATCCTTTATTACAACCTTCACATATGTACGGTTTAACTCCTGTATGGGTTCTCATATGCATTGTCAAGGTCCGTGCACTGATAAATGATTTCTGGACATAACTGGCACCTGTGTGGTTTTTTACCGGTATGGGTTCTCATATGAATTTTCAGATGACCACCTTCATTAAATGATTTCTGACATAACTGGCACCTGTGTGGTTTTTTACCGGTATGGATGCTCATGTGCCTTTTCAGAGTACTACCCACATTAAATGATTTCTGACATATCTGGCACCTGTATGGTTTTTCACCAGTGTGGGTTCTCATGTGCCTTTTCAGATGACCACGTTGATTAAATGATTTCTCACATACCTGGCATCTGTATGGTTTTTCACCAGAATGGGTTCTCATGTGCGTTTTCAGAGTACTACCCACATTAAATGATTTCGGACATATCTGGCATCTGTATGGTTTTTCACCAGTATGGGTTCTGATATGTGTTTTCAGATGACCACCTTCATTAAATGATTTCTGACATAACTGGCACCTGTACGGTTTTTCACCAGTATGAATTCTCATGTGCCTTTTCAGAGTACTACCCACATTAAATGATTTCTGACATAAATTGCACCTGTACGGTTTTTCACCAGTATGAGTTCTCATGTGCCTTTTCAGAGTACCGCCTTCATTAAATGATTTCCCACAGAACTGGCATCTGAATGGTGTTTCGCTTGTATGGGTTCTCATGTGCGTTTTCAGACGATAACCGTGATTAAATGATTTGTGACATATATGGCACCTGTATTGTTTTTCTCCGATATAAGTTTTCGTATTCTCCATCAGGATACTCACTTAATTGTTAATTTCAACGTTCTTCTCCAGTATCGTTTCTTTGATGAGCTGTAAGATGACCACGTTGAGGATACAGTTTCTGAAATAATTAACATATAGGTTTGTGTTTTTAAGCTATTCGTATGTGCTTCCACTATCAAAAGATTCTGACAATGATGCGTTTTGGTACTCGGTTCAAAGCAATTGCCTCTGTAAAGGGTCTCTGCAATTGTTGTTGTCTTAGCTTTTCCAACATCAGCTGTGTCCAATTTCGAACATTACTTTATTTAAGTTCGCCTTTCAGATGCTTACAAGAAGAATTCATGTTTCATGTATCAATACTGTTTCTTTCCGAGTAAAATACAAATTACTCACACAGAAAAAAACTTAATTACGAAATATTGAAGCTATCCATCCGTTGTATAGTAGCACACCTTTATGCTTCTATCCACGATATATTGAATGAAGATATAATAGTTGACTATTGCGAAAGTTGTGGTAAATCAAATCCACTGTAATATTATTAAGATGAAAGCCTTGGCTTGCAAAGTAGATTTTTAATCTCTTAAAGAATGTTGCTCATCATTTTCATACACTTGCTAAAAATAACAGCAAAACGTCAACATTTATGTAACATCTTCATAGAACATAATTTCATTGCAGCTCAATACAGAGGAATGACGGTTCATTGATATACTTTCCAGCATCACCAAATAAACCAAAGCATCACAATATCACTCAAGTTCTTATATAACTCCACTGGCTGAAAATCCTTGATCGCATCCACTTCAAAGTCTTATGGCTGACCTACAACTCAATGTAATACTACCAGCCAAAGTACCTTCGCACACACTTCACCATCCAACCATCCCGATCAACCCGTCGAACGACATTTCGTCTACTCTTACCTTCGTCGAGCGACAATTCGTCGAACGACACATTTCCATCTACTAAGTTATTTGATATTGTCACTTTAAAATGGAAGCTGGATTGACGAAAAAAACTGTTTCCCTAAATGGAAGTGGGATTGATGATTAGACATTCCTGTGTTGAGCTGAATTGAAGCTGAATTGACTGCGAATTCACATGTTTTTTTGTCAATTATAGCTGGAAATCACCTCAGGTCATGGACTAAGAAAATTACTTTCGGGGATCTGGCCGAAATTCGTTTCGGTGTTTTGGGGATTCGGGTCGAACCCTTCCTGACACGGAACTGCGTCTGACGTAATTTAGAAGCTGGATTCCCGAGAATATATAGCACGTTTTAGCGAAACTATAAGATAAGCGGCCTCTGTTGATCAGCGGACTGTTCGTCAAGTGGACGTTTCGTCAACGGACGATTCGTCAACGGACTGTTCGTCAAACGGAATCGATTATTAATTCTCGTTGACCAATAAAGGGATTGCTAGCCCAATAAGCGTGACGGCAGGTGCGCAAAATACATACAATTGAAGTTGGAATGGTGATAATAACTCTTCCTTAAGTAGAAGTTGGATTGATGAAAATAACTTTTTTAGACTAGAAGTCGGATTGATGAAAATAATTCTTGCTATTAAGCACAGAATTGGTTTCATCAATCAATCTTCAGCTTCAAGACTTTCTTTTATCAATCCGACTTCCATTTAAGCAAAGAATTAGTTTCATCAATCCAACTTCTATTTAAGGAAAGAATTATTTTCATCAATCCAACTTCCAGTTCAAATTGAGAGCGCGTAATATGTGCAAGAAAATGGCTTACATAATAATCCCCCCAATGCGAGGGACATAATCCCACCGGCTTCGGGATATAATTATATATATATAGTATCTTTTGATTCCACTGGGAAAAATTTGCATTATTTCTGTTGACGAATCGTCCGTTGACGAAGATCGTCCGTTGACGAAACGTCCACTTGACGAATAGTCCTTGACGAACAGTCCGTTGACGAATCGTCCGTTGACGAAGCGTCCAATTCCCGAGAATATATAGCACGTTTTGGCGAAACTATAAAGAAAGCGGCTTGGTGAAAATAATTCTTGTGTTAAAAGGGAAGTTGGATTAATGAAAGAATTTTTGCATTAAAATGAAGTTGGATTAATGAAATGAGGTTTTGCATTGAAATTGAAGTTGGATCAATGATGAAAATAGTCTCTTGTGAAACTAGAAGTTTGATTGATGAAAATAATACATACGTAAATAGGAGTTGGATTGATGACAGTAATCATAAAAGGTCATTGAAAGAAACAAGAATAAAATATGCTAAAATGGAGGTTTATCTGTAGATATCCTGTGGTAGAACTAACGGTAAGTGTAAGATTTCTTAATTGCCCAACTTTACATTACTTATTTAGGTAAAAGTTTATTTTAGAGTATATAATTATGGTCATTGCATGGGTTTCAGTGCTGGTCAAACACAAGTTGCACTGATGAAAAGAATTCTTACTAAATAGAAGTCGGATTGATGAAAATAATCTTTTTAAATGAAAAGAATCTTGCTTAAGTTAAATAGAAGCTGAATTGATAGAAAATAATTCTTAATTAAATAAAAGTTATATTGATAATAATAATTCCTGCTTAAAAAGAAGCTGAATTGAAACGAATTTAGGCCTGATGGAAGCAGGATCGATTGGAAGGATTCTCGCCAAAGTAGAAATTGGATTCATGACAAATAATAATGCTACATGTACAACGGGGAAAATAATCAATACGCTAACCTAACCTTTTACCTTATTTACGCTTGTAGACGTATACGAGTTATAAAGAACAAGTTAAAAAGAACGATGCACGACAAGGAACTGAAGTCTAACGACATCTAGTGGTCTGTTGTTCATCCGAATGACTTTCCGGCATTGCTATAGAATCGGGGACCATGAACATAATTAACAAAATAAACAGTTGAATAGGCAGTATACAGGCAAGTATACATCGATATACATCAAGACCACGCTGGTCTTTGTCATTGTTACAATTTAACTTTAAATAGCTCAGTCGCTTTCTAGAAAACTGTTTTCGGGAAATTGGGTTTTTGTCCATTTTCAGCGTTTTATGGGAGTCGAGTTGACCCCGTCTACAGGGAATTAAAGATTAAGATCAAACCACAATTATAATTATTAGCAACTCTCTCGTTGACTTTGCTGCCGTTAATTAAATGTGTTTACCCACTAAATTATATGCACAGAGTTATAGAATCTAACCAGGTTTGGCATTAAAGTAGAATTTCTCCATAATTCGGTTTAAACTAACATCAGCACAAAATGGCGACGATTAAAATGTTTCGCTACAATGAGAACAGAGTGTAAGTTTCAGGGAGTATATCCTGTCATCTAGCGAATACATTGAACGCGCTGCAACCAAAGAGATTCTAGGCTTATAAAAAAATACCATTAACAGTCATTTTTCTAAAATTGCTATTTATGACATTTATTAGTACCTCACACGAAGAGCGTATAGGTAGAGACAGGTTGGCAGATAGGTGAACAGTTTCAGGCCTGAGGTTCCATCACGATGTCGGTTAGCATCGTAAGCGCGTAAAGGTGTGTCATTCATAAGGCAATTATGATTTCAGTCGTGCGTATGTGCAGTCATGTGAAAATTCAGTCACAGGTAAATTATGTCAATCGTAGCCATTTATTCATTCAGTAAGACATTCGTCTATAGATTCCGTTGCAGTACATGTATTGAAAGCTTCAGTAAAGGAATTTATCCGCCAGTTATGGAGCGCCTTTTTAGAACCTCACAAAGGCAATGACCCTGTCTAATCCGCGTAAATCTGTCGATAGATAAGGTCGACCTGATCGGCTCAGCAGGTCGCAAGATGGCGCTAAACCATTGATAATACGATTCTCTTTAAACACCTTTAATACGCCATCGGTTGACCACATAAATTTGTCAGTTGCGTTGCTTCTGTCGATAGAAACCTGTTAAAATCCATTGGATTAAATGTAAAGTGAGGTTGACGTCAACGGACCTGGCGCCCACAAAGTTTAACTAAACAATGGATGCTATCCTTCCAAACAACCCAGTTCGGTGGCATTGTATTTTCATGGGGTATTAATATCCGTTTTACCTTTTAACCCTGTGACGTTCTTGGGGTGCATTTGCACCCCTAGTCACACTTTGTTCCTTTGTTTCACCCAGAAGGACTCATGATATGACGCCTACATTTTATGACTTTTCCTTATTTATGAGGATGCACTTAACCCTATTTGCCCATAATTGTACCCCTCAACATTTCTGATAATTTTGAGGTTAATACATTGCGGTCCTCGGGGTGCAAATGCACCCCATGTGTTATATTGCGGCATTTATAAGTCAATTATCTAACTTGGCATTTTTATATCTATGGACTCCTTTCTTAGATTACATATTCTTTGTTGCCAGACAGGATGTGCGTATCAGTGTTGCCAGTTCCGCGGTTTTCCCGCCCAATTGGGCTACTTTCAAATTTTAGTTGCGGGAAAAATTCGCTGTCCGCGGGTTGCGGTTTTTTGGGCTACTTTCATTCTTGTCCGCTGTACGGAAAACGGTATTGCAAAAGCTGGGGAAAATATTCAGATGCTTGGCGAGCGAGATTTTAGAACTAGGGTGTTTTGCTTTGTCACTTTTGGCGTCGTTCAGATGCATTCAATTTTTGAACTTTACGATGAAACAAGACTTACACTGGTACCAAAGTTCAAATAGAAGTAAATAATTACATAAATTCTGATCATTTTCAGCTATTTTCATTTTGTTTACGTTATAATTTATATTGGGCTACTTTTGGGCGGATTTTGGGAAAGCTTTGGGCGGGATTTCCGGAAAGTACCTGGCAATACTGGCGCGTATATTTATAAGAGATAACAACAATGGCGACTCGAAAAATTCTTCGTTTTGATGACAAAGAAACCAGAGAAACGGGACTTGGGCGAAACAGAAGAGATAGACTGGCGCCAATACGTGACGTATTTGAATCGTGGGTAGCCACACTCTCACAGAGTTTCATTCCATATGAAAACGTCACTGTGGATGAACAGCTTGTGGGCTTCAGAGGTCATTGTCCCTTTCGACAGTACATGAAATCAAAACCTGCAAAGTACGGGATTAAATTATGGGCACTTTGCGACTCGAGTACAAGCTTTGCGTTGAACATGCAAGTTTACACTGGTAAACGAGCTGGTGACCCACCGGAAAAGAATCAAGGAGAGCGTGTAGTCCGGGACTTGATTGAAGTCATCAAAGGGTCTGGAAGGAATGTGACAATGGATAATTTCTTCACTTCAGTGCCACTTGCAAGACATCTGCTGTCCAAGAAGCTAAGTCTAGCTGGAACTCTGAGAAAGAATAAGAGTGACATTCCAGTGGAGTTTTTACCAAATCGCGACAGGGTTGTCAATGACACTCTATTTGGCCATCAGGAAAATCTGACTCTAGTTTCGTATGTCCCCAAGAAAGGCAAGAGTGTCATCCTGCTAAGCAGCATGCATACAGATGCTCAGATATCCAACCGTGAAGATAAGAAGCCGGAGATCATACTCGATTACAATCGTTCAAAGGGGGTGTGGACACATTGGATCAAATGGTTGAAACTTACTCCACTAAGCGAAAGTCTCGCAGGTGGCCAATGGTGTTGTTTTACAATATCCTGGATGTCTCTGCAGTCAACGCCTTCATTATCTGGAGTCATGTGAATCCCCAGTGGAATGCAAAGAAAACACCTCGTCGAAGACTTTTCCTGAAACAGCTTGGAAAAGATTTGGTCTATAACATCTAACATCCAGACTGAGTATTCCTGGATTGTCACTCATGCTCAAAACCACAATTCATGAATGCATTGAACAACAGCATGAATCACAAGGCGATGCTCGAGATGATGCGACACAAAACAATTATGAAGATCAGAACAATGGCCATGGCGGTGCAGACAATGCTGTGAGGAAGAGAAAGCAGAGTCGTTGCATTCTGTGTGACCGCAGTAAAGACAAGAAATCGCGTACTACGTGTCATAGGTGTGGTTCATTTGCTTGCGCAGACCATTTAGTCGCACTTTGCACAGGCTGTGCATGAGTGTGCAAAGTAGATAAGGAACACTTATTGGATATTTTGCAATATTGCTTTTTCATCTGTAGGCCTTACACTAATCAGTGTTACAATTGTGTTGTACAGAAAACTTTCAAATAGTTGTGCTGTAAAAGTGTACATTTTTCGACATGTTGCTTTGACGCCATGTCATGACGTCATATGACGTAATAAATTGTCTTAGAATCTACTTGAATAAAACTACTTTGTCTGTGCTCCAATTATTTATAGTATTATATGATTCGATTGATTCAAATACATCGAGAATACATTGGGGTGCATTTGCACCCCCGAGACCTTGAGTGTAGGCCAAGGTAGCGAAACCTTCTGAGGGTTAACCTGCAACCGTTTTGGTCTAGTCGTTAACATGCTGTTATATCAACTGATAAGTCGGGGATTAAAATCCATTGATTTGCTGATGATGATATTTCTGTTCTTCAAGAGGTTTAAAATCGCTATGGATACCGCACAGAGCTCCTCTTACGACAGGGGTGGCCAACCTTTTTTGGCCTACGGGCCACTATGATTGTTGGCAAGCACGCGGCGGGCCGCAATAGGGCCTATGTTTGTCCTCACAGCCTCGAAAGAAATACAAATGTTTATTTCATATTTTACAATATGTATAAAAACAAGTAAGACTACAATTAGGTCACTAGAACTTACAACACAAAATCTTTTATTGTTTTAGACATCATTAATATGCAGTATTGTAGTAGTTGGACATGTAAGTAGGTGAAAAATGAGACAAAATAAATTATTTAGAAAGGGCCGTGCGGGCCGCCAATCAGCAGCTCGCGGGCCGCATTTGGCCCGCGGGCCGCGGGTTGGCCACCCCTGTCTTACGATAATGATCTTTCTAATCACACAGTGACAGTTAAAGCGAAAGTACTACTATCGCCAGTTTGCTATTTCCACAACATTACAATCGATATTGGTGCATTCTACGTTGTCAACTTGTCAGCAACCCATTTTTGCGAATGTGTTGGAAAGGTACGAACCTCTGTTTTACCTCAATATTCGAGGTGAGCTATGCTGTATTGGTTAGACTGCTGGACTGTCAACCGAGAGGTCAGGAATTAAAATCTCCGCCATGGCAGAAATTTCTGTTGAAATGTCCGCCTCCAGTTGCGCCCCCTAGCCAACACAGCAATACTCAGTACTCTGTCAGTGGAAAGATCGAAGGAGCTAATTCGTCTTATAGCCCCTATGCGAAACTATTTACACTGGCTTACTTTTCGTCTTATCAAAGGATTTGTGTAAAATTTAGGCTCATAATCTGTAAAACATTGAAGTCAGGTTGCTAGATGGCGGTATAAGCTGGAGAATACAATGCTCTCCTTAGACACCTTTAACAGGCTTTCCATCGAGATTCTATAAGTCGCGTTGTTTATCTGATACCAGCTCTTTCAGGTGCGTTTGAATGTAATAATTACGAGGTCGACATCAACAGCTTTATAATCCACACGGCTGAGCTAAACAATGGATAATAGTTCATAATTACTACAATGTTAGCAGCCCATTTGGATGGCATTGTATTATTTTTGCGTGAATGCTGGAATGGTATTTATCTCCAGTTTATGTAAAAGCGGGTATATGCTCTAGTGTAGTGGTTAGCGTGTTGGACTATCAACTGACTCCCTGCGTCTGTTCGTTATACTCAGCCGCTTATGTAATTTCATTGTCAACTTAAGACTTTTAAAAATTAGGATAGGGTTCAGAGTTTAACGACATCGTGAGGCATCAAAAGCCCTTTTTATCGTTAGAAATTATTTTAAACATTTCTCACAGTTAGTGTGGCATAATACAGCTCAGCTTATCCACCATAGGCTGCCTCTCTGTCTTAGCGGGCTGATCTTCTGGATTGTGACCCCGCTGTGACTTGCTATTGGTGCGCTATCGGTTGATGCGTTGTGGTCTAGACACAGGCGCTATAGAAGTTACTTACATCACGAAATATTGCATGAGTTCATGGTAAATATTTGCCATTGGGTCGTTACGAAGCACCCTCCTCTATAATTATGGAGCCTTTGGTTTCTGACTCTAATTAGTCGTATTCTTATACGCCTTTAACAGCAGTTGTTGGGCGTTGCTATTTAGCAGCTGTTCGACAGAATGGAACGCCCCTGTCAAACTGTGATTGGTGATGGAGTTTATGAAAGACAGCCGAAGCATTTCCGAGTATTTTGTCTACTATTTTCATCGTATTTTAACGGTAGAGGCATGTACCACTGTCGGCGCATGGGTCGTTTTTTTCTCTATATACTTGGAAATTTATGACACATTATAGAAATGGATGCAGTTTCCAATGAGGGAATAATGCGCCTGAAATGCGCGAGAAAGGATTCAAGGAAATTTTAATAAAATAGCGGTCACTAGAGGACGATTTTTGCCTGTAACTCTGAAACTTTTACACACCTTTTTAAACAATGTCAAGGCTAATATGAAAACTTAAATAGCTCATAAGTGTAATTTTTATCCAACAGCACGACTTTTTCCCATCTTTGATAACTCCATCTAATGTAACAAGATGTCGACAAACTGTTGAAATATTATTATTATTATTATTATTATTATTATTATTATTATTATTATTATTATTATTATTATTATTATTATTATTATTATTATTATTGTTATTGTTATTATTATTATTATTATTATTATTATTATTATTATTATTATTATTATTATTATTATTATTATTATTATTATTATTATTATTATTATTATTATTATTATTATTATTATTATTATTATTATTATTATTATTATTATTATTATTTTTATTATTATTATTATTATTATTATTATTATTATTATTATTATTATCATTATCATTATTTATTATTATTATTACTATTATTATTATTATTATTATTATTATTATTATTATTATTATTATTATTATTATTATTATTATTATTATTATTATTATTATTATTATTATTATTATTATTATTATTATTATTATTATTATTATTATTATTATTATTATTATTATTATTATTATTATTATTATTATTATTATTATCATCATCATCATCATCATCATCATCATCATCTTCATCATCATCATCATCATTATTGTCGTTCATTGGGGTATATGATCGTTGTCAGAGTTCGCCGGGAGCTTTGACATGGTGCACTGGAAAGCCACAGCGTTGAAGCGTTGGATCATCACCGATAGACCTTTATTATTATTATTATTTTTTGCATTTATTAGCGAAACTACCTGATGAACAAGCATCGATCAATGGCTCTGAGCTATGATTAGTGAAGGACCTGTTCCCTACACAGTATCCATATCAGGGAAGGAGGCTGGAACCCGTGTAACAAGGCGATCGCTCTAACCAATCGGCTACCATGTCCTGCGATGACGATGACCACGACGATGATGATGATGATAAAGCAACGGTAGCGATGAAGCTATCGTGTGGCATGGTGGCCGATTGGAATGAGCGCTCGCCTTGTAATGTGGAGGGTATGGGTTCGAACTTCTGAGACGGTTACTGTGTAGGACCTTGAGCAAATCTTTCAATCTGTATTGCTCAGCTATAGGCCTAGATGCTTGGTAAGTATAGAGTGACACTTAATAAACACCGCAACTATTTCTACTATTACCATTTCAACTCTAAAGACCATCCACCTTAACCGTCTGACTCTACGGATTTTGACCCCCTATCTATCGACTTTGTTTTGATTAAGCGCCTGTGAATAAGCTGGTTCCCATGACTTCGCTTTTGCCGGCGCTGTAGAAGTTTAGTTTACGATTACGATTATTTACTACTACTACTACCACCGCTACGACTGTTGGACACTGCGGCCGATTGGTTAGACAGCTTGCCTTGTAGTGCAGAGAGTATGGGAACGAGCCTCCTCGTATGACACGGTTACTGTGTAAGACCTTGAACATGTCCTTCACTTACTATTGCTCAGCGCCATCGATTGATGCTTGGTCATTATACAGTGACCCTTATTAAATGCACAAAATATTATGATTATCCGTCAAGCGCCTAACCCAAGATATCCTTATGCAATAGATAAGACAGTTCTCGTCTTAAACAACTTTAACACTAAGTCTTCCGAAGCTATAAATTCAGCAAATGCGTCTAATCGCTAGTTCTGGGTAATGAAAGAGCTGATTTATTGGCAGGGCAATCATTGGAGCTACCCATAATTAACTCAACAGATTATCTAGAATTACAAGAAGTATTTTCAATAATTAAATCGTATATAATCTCTAAATGGCAGAAGGAATATGATAATGATATCAAGGGTCTTCAGTATAAGAGCATTTGTCCTGTTGTAGATACAAGCAATAAATTTCTGGATTTTAGTAGAAAAAAAGAAGTACAAATCTCCAGACTAAGATTGGGAAAGGTAAACCTTAACGAAAGACTTTTTCTAATGAAGAAGCACGAAAATGGATTATGCACTTCTTGTAAAGTCAAAGAAAATATAACTCATCTATTGTTGCACTGTAACAAAGAAAATATCTCGAATATATTAACAGATAAATGTAAAGTATTCAAGTTAGAATTTAATATTAGGACCTTGCTTGGTGTGGGCTGCTTGCAAGGTGAAGTCTTTAGACTGGTGAACCTTATCGGTAAGGGAAGGGTTTTTTAGGTTGTAATGTATATACTGTCAGTGGACGTTGATGGGTTAGTTTTGCCCTTGTGTAGTCATTTTGTTAGGGTGTAAAATGTGAATGATTTATAAGTTTGTTATTTTGAAGCCATTTGTATATATTATACTAACATTGCTTGTTTGTAATGATTGATTACCTATGTAAACATTTATAAGTAAAAATAACATATATAATAAGATTTAATAACCATTAAACTGATATTAAAAATTAAAAGTGAAAGATTGAGAATCTCATGTCAGATTGCAGTGCTCTTTTCTGTTCGTGTCTTTATCGTGTGGTGGGGAGCTATCGTTTTCAATGAATGCCTATAGATGCATGTATTTTAATTATAATGTCTGGTTGCATTTAGTGAAAACAAAATTGAAAATTAAAAATTAAAATATAAAGTTCATATCTAATTTCAGGTTTTGTAAACTTCATAATTACAGGTTTCTATAAACTTGAAATCAATGCTGTTATATCATTGAATAGCTGGATTGGAAATCTCGTGTACATTGTTGCTGTTTATCAGGAATCTTTTTATTTTACATAAAAAAAATTTATGTGTGATAATTGCTGCAAAACAGTGTATAATTTTCCTGAGGGACCATCTTACAGTGTGTTATCTTATGCAAGTAACATTGACATTAATATCTGAACTATAATATTGTGCTGCTAAACGATGAATATTAGTGACATTGTAAAGTACTGTTTAGATGCCTTTAACTCTATCAATTTTGTTTCAACTGTATTGTACATAATCTTGAATTGTCGTCAACGGCCTTTGATGTCATATGACGACGTTAAACTACGGAATAAAAAAAAAAATCGCTAGTTCAAACCGGCTCAGAAACAGGTTTCCTTTACGTTAACAGTCCTTGGCGGTCACAAGATGTTGATTAACAAAGGATTATTATCCAACCTTGGGTGGTGCCAGTCCGAAGCCTAGATTAAGGAGGAAGGCAGCGTTAATCATCTTTGTTATGACAAAGCTTCGTTTAACTAATAATAACACAAGGAAAGAGAGGTTGACGTGATTGGCCTTGGCAACCGTAAGGTGTCGCTTAGCAATAATAATGACACAACGTCTTAGACACCTTTACGACACAGATATTGAGCAGAACTGACAGAAACAGGGAGAGATATTGAGCAGAACGGACGGATACAGGACGAGTTCACTCGTGGAGTGTAAAGTTAGCATGTATGTATGTATGTATGTATTTACGTATGCATGTATGCATGTAAACATGTAAGCACGTAGGCATGTATGTATGTATGTATGTATGTATGTATGTATGTATGTATGTATGTATGTATGTATGTATGTATGTATGTATGTATGTATGTATGTATGTATGTATGTATGTATGTATGCATGCATGTATGTATGTGTATGTATGTATGTATGTATGTATGTATGTATGTATGCATGTATGTATGTATGTATGTATGTATGTATATATGTATGTATATATGTATGTACGCATTTTTTTTATTAATGTATGTATTTAACCTTTGTTATCCTTGCTTACTAAGATTTCCGGTACGCATTCTGGTGGCCTGCTTCAACGTTATCTCGCATCGATGTTGGGCTGGAACCGTCGTCCACTTTTCCGCAAGAGTGACCATAGCACCGACGTCCATCAGACTGTGACCGAAGTGATGGATGACTGCAGAGGCTGATGAACAATATAAGATCAATGAACAGTGAAATCGCTCGACCGTTAGATCAGGTCATGCCACGCGAAATAATAAGTAAGTTAAGGCAAGAGGAGGTAGAGTTAACTAATGTGAGGTGTGGCTTGACCTTTCTTTCCTTATTTCACCCGATCTCAATTTGTCTTTGTAAAATGAGGTCACGTCGGGGAGGGAAGAAGGTACGAAGAGAAGCTTATGGAAAGGTGAGGTGAGTTCTTGTAAGGCAAGGAAAGTTGATTATGTTAAGGTCAGGCACCGAGGTAAGTAAAGACAAGGCTAGGAAAAGCAATCCACTTATTAAAGGTAAGTCAAGGTAGGGGAATAACTCATAGCTGTCCTTAGAGGCGCAGACAAAAGGAGTCAGTTATCTAATCCAATCTAAATGAAAATTCCTAAGCGCCTTTATGACAATGAACAAGGCATCAATTGTGGAAAGGTAACGTACGGTAACTTAAGTTAGTGTAAGTTACTTTCCAGTTAAGTAAAGGTCTGGGTCTGGCAGCGCCAGATAAGGAATGCCCCTGGCTGCTAGTGAGAGATACGTTGCTCCATTTGGTTGGAAGGGGAAATCTTCGTTCTGCACTAGAGGTGAACTCGTTGTTCCCTTTATGAGCACTTCAAAGACGCAAAGTCATGCATTTTCAGATACTGTGTCGACCACATTGAATAACACTCATTCAGATCTGCGTGTTCTTATAACTAGGAATTCTGCAGACATCATAAAGAAGCACTTGAAAACTGTTCTATTGCTGGAGTTGTGCTGGGTGCGTCTCTCAGTACGTATCATGGAGGGCGCTATGATTATAAGTGGACCTATTTAATGATTGGTTGATTGATTAACTGAATGGATGAACGAATGAGCGAATGAATGAATAAATGAATAAATGAGTAAATAAATGAGTGAATAAATGAATGAATGATTGGACGGTCTCTTCAAATGGTACCATTGTATATAAATCGTGATCAGCCCGGTCGAAATCAAGAAACCCAACAGTTAAATATCAATTCACCAAGAAAGACTTTAATTATTGAGGTGGATTCGAACCCGCAACCCTCCGGTTGTATGCATGTATATATGTGTGTATGTGTGCATGTATACATGTATGCGTTAAATGTTTACTACGTATGTACTCTTAGGCGTGTGTGTATTGTATATCCATTCTCTTTGGATTAGAAATCATCATCCGCCATTTATGCAGCGCCTCTTTAGAACCTCACACAGTGAGGATAAATGAAGATAATTCGACTTGAACGGCTCAGGAAGCCGCTAGATGGTGTGCAATGTAATGCTGTTCTTAGACACCTTTTAAACGTCTTCCACTTACCTTATATATTCGTCAGTTGCCTTAACTCGATAGCTAGTTTATCCCAGAGCTATATATTTCCGAGAGTTAGGCAATGTCCTATGTGTGCAATGATAACGGGAATCCTGCATTCTGATTGGTCCATTTTCATGGACGCCATTACCGATCATTCTGCGTCGTTAATAGCTAACACGATTGTAGGCTATGACATGTTGCCTTGCGTAATAAAAATGTCCACGTTTTTCTATAACGATCCTGCATATTTTTCAATTAATTGAGCGATTGATTAATTGATTGGCCACCGCTGCCCGTTTGAATTGGTTTCACGACATTTGAGGTTCCCGTAGCCTATACGGACCACGTGACTGAAAGCTCGTAAATAGCGACCTGCCTTAGATTTGAATTTGTACGATGTCTTCATGACATTAATACTCATAGTTCAACGCAATAATCCTGATTCTACTTTAGGGATACCAGGTAAAGTCGTAGTTTACGTTGCTAAATTATTTGATATTGTCACTTTAACATGAAAGCCGGATTGATGAAAGAAATTGTTTCCCTAAATGTGGATTGATGAAAACATTCCTGTGTTCAAAAGTGAAGATGGATTGATCGAAATAATATTTCCCGTAAATAGAAGCTGTATGTATGAAATTAAGTTTTTCCGAATCCCTACGCTCCACCTTTATATGATTACATCAAATGGTGATTAGATTAGATTCGCTTAGCTCCGTGTAGCTCCACTCACAGACGACGTACCCATTCCAGATCTCCAGCACAAGGCATCGGATAGGGAAGACGACTGCAATGCATGTATGGAATATAAAGTACTCCATTGTAAATTCTCCGAAATTTCTCAGCCCATACAAAAACCAGTTAAATAATTGATCCGCCATTTATGCAGCGCCTCTTTAGAACCTCACACAGACCATGAATCCGCATAAATAAAGATGCAGTCAACTTGAACGGCTCAGGAGGTCGCCAGATGGCGTATATTGTAATGCTGTCTTTAGACACCTTTAAAACGCCTTCCACTTACCTTATATATTCATCAGTTGCCTTATCTCGACAGCAGCTGCTAGTTCATCCATACTATCATTTAACTGAAAAGTGACGTAAAAGTGACGTCTAAATCAACAACGACTAAAATAACAACAGATACTATCCAACGAGGCAATCCATAAACAATAAAAGATGACATGTCGAATTGTCATAGGTCGAAATCTCATAAAACAGGGGAGTCAAATGAGATGTTATGCAATGGAATGTAAAGTAATCTACTGTAAATTCTCAGAAATTTCTCAGCCTCACCAAAATACCGCGTCAGAGAGACCATCTTAAACACCCGAGTTACGTCAAATCAGCCACCGTGTCCTACAATGATGACGACCATTTTTGAAACGCCAAATACAGTCTGAGCACAGATGGATCTGGTCGAAATTCCTTTATCCTGAAGACAGCTTTGGCTGAGGAACAAAGATGATTTAACATTTGTGGGATGACGACCGAAGGAATAAGTAGGGAGACTGATCTTCAGGCCCAGTAGGTTATTCCACTGGAAATCAATCACAGAAAAAAGGCGGAGGGGCGGAGGAAAAGGAGGAGGAGAACGATCATACGGAAGAAGAGGAGGAGCGGATAAAAATAAAGAGGAAAGCAATGAGACGAGAGAGGCGGAAGAAACAGAAGGAGGAGGCAAGAAGGAAGAGGATGAATAGGAAGCGTCGCGAGAATGGAGAAAAGTCAGTATAGGAAGAGCCAATTGGTTAGAGCACTCACTTTGTAACATGGAGAGTCCGGGTTCGAGCATCTACCCCCAAGACTGCAACGGTATAGGGACTTTGAGCAAGTCCTTCATTCACGATTGCTCAGCGCCATCGGTTGAAGCCTGTCTATTACACGGTGGCAGTAAATAAATGCGTAAATACACACATCTATTATGATCGTCCATCGCGCACCAAGCCTAAGATGTGGCTAAGCAATAGATAATACAATGTTCGAATTGGACACCTTTAACACGAATTCTTCTGAAGCTAATAAAGGAGCCAATACGTTTAATCGTCAGAGTAAATTATAAACAAAGGAAAATTGCTCTATATCGAGTGGTGCTATTCCGAAGTCTGTGTCATGAGACAGTATCGTTAAACAACAACCAACCAATTAACCGGATTCTACACCGTGTCGGGATTAACCAATTAACCGGATTCTTATGTGTTGGCAGATTTTCAATTCACTCGTGTAGTACGATGCCAGTCCGAAGCCCTGACAACGGAGGAGGGCGACGTTAATCGTCCTCATTAAAAATCAACTAACTGATTTTAACGACACTGTTTCAAGCATAGATGACTAGTCCTCCTCCTCCGCAACTGCGTTTTATCGATATATTAGTTGAATTGAGTTGTAAAATGGCAAAATAGTGAATAATGAAGACTGCTCAAAATGACGTCAACGGCCTTTGTTGTCATCAGTTGTCGTTAAACTCTGGATCCAATCCAATCGAAATGAAGAAGTTAGTGAATTTGAGTCGAAGAGTAAGGTCGAAGTTCATGGACCATGATGACCCAAACAGAAAACTGCCTTCCCTCTTTTGGTGCCAGTCCGAAGCCTTGATAAAGGTACTCTAGCCATCCTGCTTATGACACATATCTGCGCTATTAGAACAGTCTGAAATTCCGCAGCCCCGATAACCTAATCTATGAAAAAGGCACATAATTATAATAGTAACAAAGGAAATGACATTTGAGACGTCGACTTAATTTGCTTTGACAGAAACAAATTGTCGTTAAACAATCGATAGAACAGTTCTCATCTTAGACACCTTTAACACGTATAACGAACGAGGCTATAAAGTCAACCGTTACATCGCGACGTAACTTAACTCCGCCACTGTTTGCTTTCTGACAGTGCCAGTCCCAAGCCTGGATGAAGGAGGAGGGCGACGCTAATGATCTTTGTAATAAAACAGTGTCGTTAAACTGAACTACTACTACTGCGATGTAACTGTTATAATTAAGAGCAGTAATATGCCAAAAAAGAGAGGGTAGATGTGAGACAGAGGTGAGACGCAGAATAATACTAGGCGCAATACGCATTCAAGTAATGAATTAATAAAGGTTTCGTCTTGGATACCTCTAACACACATTCCACTCACGCCATGAATTGAGAAACTGAGCTTATTACCATGAACACTCTGCCATTGTTCGTACTCTGACAGTGCCAGTCCCAAGCCTGGATGAAGGAGGAGGGCGACGCCAATGATCTTTGTTATCAGACAGTGTCGGTAAACTGTAAATACTATAACAGCATGAATTGGTTACGTACCATCCAGTCGAAGGTCGATTTGGGACCAGTATAATAAGCCTTGATAAAGTCAGAGGGCCACGTTAATTACTTCTCATCGCTGAACACTTAACAGTAATTGAGATACGGTTAATTCGCCCCCGGAAGATTCGCTCCCCACATTTCGTACCGGAAGATTGGCCCCGGAACTTTAGGAATGAAGCATCACATATTTATTTAATTATATTGGAAGTTTAATGTGCAGTTTATTTTCATCAATCCAGCTTCCATTTACCCAAATAATTATTTTCAACAATCCAACTTCCATTTATGCAAAGAATTATTTTCATCAATCCAACTTCCATTTACGCAAAGAATTATTTTCATCAATCCAACTTCCATTTACGCAAAGAATTATTTTCATCAATCTAACTTCCATTTACGCAAAGAATTATTCTCATCAATCCAACTTCCATTTACGCAAAGAATTATTTTTTCATATCTGGCTGTGTAAATGGAAGTTATATAATTACAAATTAAGATAATGAGAGGTAGTCTACACATAATGGGCCTTTCAGTCAGAAGATGTCAGTATATAATGGAAATACCGTGCTCATCTTAAGACACCTTTAGCCCAGTGGCGGCGCCAGGCACTTTTTGTAACCAGGGCAAAGCCAGGGCAGTCATACTAGCCAGTGGAGAGGTGATTTATGGCAAGGTGGCAGCGCGAGCTTATATGGTCACCACACAAACACACACACACAGTGGCGTCTAACCCCTCCCCACTTTCCACCTGGAATTGGAGAATAAACCCCCAGTATTCTGCCAGACTTAAATATAAGAGACTCAGAAGTCACTCATACATGTAACTGTAAAGTAATAAACATCAGCATAGTCCATTACAAAAGTTACTATGTACACGCAGCAACTAAAATAAGAAGTTATTATACTGTAAATGTCCATTAATAATGTGTTCTGACCAGTAGCGACTACAGAATAAATCAATAAATTTCACAGCTAACAAAGCACCAGGTAGAATAGAATAATAACTTTATTCTACGCGTCTATGTTACATGCATTGGGTATGGTAACTGGACTGCAAATATACAGGATATAATAATTATATGACAATCTTGATTACACATTTATCTTTCGTAATGACGAAGCATAACGTCTAACATTTAATCTAAGTAAAATAAGCTAATTAATTCTATTACTTAACATATCATGAAAGCAACAATATCAATAGTCTAAAATAATCTCACAAAAAGATGTAGCGCAAACCACTCTGGTAAATATCTAGTCCAGCAGAAGTATCTGTGCAGTTCTCGTGTGCGTTTTCAGAGTATTATCAGCAGCAACTGCAAAACTATACCATGAAATTTTATTTTGATGGCATGCAGCAATTCCACAGTCTTGCAATTATGCGAGAAAAAGGCAACGGAGGAAACTCTGGATTCTCTACATCAGAATGACTGTCTTAAGTATTCTTAAATGAAAGCGGTAAAAAGTAACTATTCGTATATATGTAGGTATCCTGCACTTCCATAGTGCTCATCTTTTCATTATAAATCTACAATTCCAACTGTTTTAAAACTGTAGTCACGTGGAATCATAATTCAGCACAGGTCAGCAACTAAGTCGACAGGTGGAGAAAATCGATGGCCAAAACAATGCTTTAGAAATTCCTTCTCTCTTTTAAACATATCGTCACATATACCACATCCGAAAGATTTTGACTGTTTTTCATTCATAAGAGATTTGAATTGGCTAATATACAGACATTCTCCATCTCTAATTTTCGGCAAAGGATCTGCAATTCCACTAGAATGCGGATGTACGTTCGTCGAGTAACGTTCATTTTCTTTATCAATAACGACTGGCATACTAGACCTGATGTAGTGATCAGAAAGGTTAGCAATTACTTCACTTCCCATTTTAAGATCCTGTTGCGGTGTTCCTGCATGGAGTTCAAACTGCTTCGCTGAAGAACTGCTCTTGGTATAAGGTTTGTTGCATGAGAGTTGCTTCTCGGTTGCATGAATTCCTCTGTGACTCTTTACATGTCCAATATCTGTGAACCCTTTATTACAACCCCCACATACATATGGTTTAATTTCTGTGTGGGTTCTCATATGCACCGTCAAGGCTTTTCCTCGATTAAATGATTTCTTACATAGCTGGCACCTGTATGGTTTTTCACCAGTATGGGTTCTCATGTGCATTTTCAGATGACCACCTTGATTAAATGATTTCTGACATAGCTGGCACCTGTATGGTTTTTCACCAGTATGGGTTCTCATGTGCCTTTTCAGATGACCACCGTGATTAAATGATTTCCGACATATCTGGCACCTGTATGGTTTTTCACCAGAATGGGTTCTCATGTGCGTTTTCAGATGACCACCTTCAGTAAATGATTTCTTACATAGCTGGCACCTGTATGGTTTTTCACCAGAATGGGTTCTCATGTGCCTTTTCAGATGACCACCGTGATTAAATGATTTCTTACATAGCTGGCACCTGTATGGGTTTTCACCAGAATGGGTTCTCATGTGCGTTTTCAGATTGCCGCCTACAGTAAATGATTTATTACATAGCTGGCACCTGTATGGTTTTTCACCAGTATGGGTTCTCATGTGCGTTTTCAGAGTACCACCTTCAGTAAATGATTTCTGACATAATTGGCACCTGTATGGTTTTTCACCAGTGTGGGTGCTCATGTGCCTTTTCAGATGACCACCGTGATTAAATGATTTCCGACATATCTGGCACCTGTATGGTTTTTCGCCCGTATGGGTTTTCGTATTCTCCATCAGGATACTCACTTAATTGTTAATTTCAGTGTTTTATCCAGTATCAGTTCTTTGATGAGCTGTGAGACGATCACCTTCAGTATACAGTTTCTGAAATAATTAACATATGTTTGTGTCTTTAAATGATTCGTACGTGCCTCTCCAATCGCAAGATTCTAGACACAGTTGGGATCTGTATATGACTTTTGACAAGGATGAGTGTTGGTATGCGGTTCAAAGCAATGGACTCTATAAAAGGTTTTTGCAGTTGTTGTTGTCATACTCTTTCCAACACCAGCAGAGTCCAGTTTCACACATTTCCGATTATTTTATTTTAAGTTCGCCTTTTAGAAAGATTACAAGAAGAATTCATGTTTCATGTTTAAGTAGTAGTTCTTTTCGAGTAAGACGAGAAATTATTCACACAGAAAAACTTCATGACGAAATACTGAAGCTATCCATCTGTTGCATAAAAGCACACCTTCATGCTATTATTTAGGATATAATTATTTAGTGAAGATATAATAGCTGACTATAGACAAAGTTGGAGTAAAAGAAATCCACTCTAATATTATTAAGATGAAAGCCTTGTCTTACAATTAGATTTTGAAGCTCTGAAAGAATGTTGCTCGTCATTTTCATAGACTGCCTAAAAACAAGTAAAGCATCAGCATTAAACATGTTTATAGAACATAATTTCATCGCAGCTCAATACAGTAGAATGACTGTTCATTAATATACACTGAAGCATCACCATATGCACCAAAGCATCACACTATCACTCCCGCTCTTAAATCACTCCACTGGCTGAGAAATCCCTGAGCGCATCCACTTCAGAGTCTTATCTCTAACCTACAACTCAATGCAATAATAGTAGCCAAAGTACCTTCGCACACTCTTCACCATCCAGTCATCCCGGTCTACCCATTCGTCCTCATATCTCACTCTCCCGTCCACGAGTCATCGATTGGCCGAAGGTTGCGCATGCGCAAAGGTCTTCTGTCACGGAATTATATCAAAAATATTACTTCTGGGGCGGAATTTTCCGCTGCAGAAGAATTATCCTTAAAAATACATGTTTTCTATCAATGAAACTGTATGGGTAAAAAATGACTCATTCCGTCCTTTTTCCGCCACGCAGCGCATGAAGAAATTACTTCTGCGGCGGAAGGTGTTTAGCATTTCATCTAATGACGACTAATACTGACCCTAACCGACCCTCACAACGCCTAATCTCACCATAACCGACCCTCACTACGCCAATTGATAGAAGTAACGCAGTTTGGACAGTGCGCATGCGCCGAAGGTTGCGCATGCGCAAAGGTCTTCTGTCGCGGAATTATATCAAAAATATTACTTCTGGGGCGGAATTTTCCGCTGCAGAAGAATTATCCTTAAAAATACATGATTTCTATCAATGAAACTGTATGGGTCAAAAATGACCCATTCCGTCCTTTTAGGTGGTAGAAAAGAGCCGTCCTTCTAGTGTTAAAGCCGTTTTTGTGTAAGGTGCCAACAATGAATTTTTCTCGTCCTCTCAATATGACGTAATTCTCTTGCAGTTTCGTAAAAAAATAAAGTATGTTTCTTTGATGTCTTCTGCGGCTGTTCGTTTTCATATGCAATGTCCTAATCGCTTTCAATACCAAGTTTAAGTTTTGCCTCCGTCTCTACTAAATTTTTTAAAATTTTCTTTGACGTTTGAGCAAAATATCGTCGCCTGAGAATTATCTTGTCGTATCTCCACTTTTTTCGAAAAGCAGTTTAGAGTTGATTTGTAGCAGAATTTTTTGGATCTTTCTTCAGTTTCAATGGCTAAGAGATACGGCAGGTCGTTTTAAAGATATTCAGCAAAATATACTGTCGTATGTCCATTTTTCAGAAACATTATATCGTATCTCCACACAGCATTCGTTGTGTTGCAGTGTCTGTTGTTGTATGTCCAGAGAAGGCTCGTCGCTGATTGGACGAGCGGGAGATACAACAGTGTAAACCTGTGCGCTTAGCTGGATTAAAGTGTCGCATATCCAGACAATTAAAAGTTTTTTAATTTAAAAATCCGGACTATGTCTATGAATATTTTAACGAAAACACTATCTAATAATTGGTCGTTGCTTGATTTAATCATTTCATAGCTTTGTTTTCCGTAGGATGGTTCGTAATATTTGTAAATCCATTTTGTACAAAATTTTCATAAATTTCTGAAAAACAGCTCTAATCGTTAATTTTTTTAATGCAGGGTCTTTATGCAATGTTGATGTTTTAATATGACGTCTGTGTGGGAACTGTAATTTGATAATGCCCTCCTTATTGCATTGAATTTCTTATTTTTCCGCAAAATACGGCCCAAACTTCAACCTCGATTATCTCGGAATTTTGGAAAATGGAGATACGCAAGGATAATTCTCAGGCGACGATATGTTAACCCTTTGGAAGTGAGGTGAAGCATTGTAACGTTTGAGGTGAGGTGGGGTCTGACATACCCCGATACATATTTCTTACTTGCTAGTCGCAATATCAACTACATAACGTTAATTGTGAGCTAAACTGTAGTTTTTAACCAATAATTATCAGCTAAACTGGTGATTATCGGGAACAAATAACAGTTTTCAATCATAATTGATATGGCCAGCGTTGTGGCGCTCAAAATCAAAGCGGCCCTCTGCAATGGCCTCCTCGTGGCCATTGAAACTTGTAACGTTTGCGAACACGTGACATAATACCCATAATAATGGATCAATTTTGTATCGATGCAGAATTATGTATCTTATATCTTATATCTGCAATAGCTTCTATTATCGCCAATTTTTTCCTACACTGAGCCGTGACTTTTTTATTAATTAAAATCAACATGCATACCAAAAATTATAATTTCACTTGAATACGCAACAAAATAAAAAAAAGTGCGTTCAAAAGAACCCTAAATTGTTCTAAAGTGTCTGTATTTCACATTCACTAAGGTAGACAAAAATAATCCAAGCTGGTTCTACGTTTTCCGTAGAAAACTCAGCGTAGAATAGTTATGGGGTGTGTCATACCCCACCTCACCTCCAAAGGGTTAATCTGACCTAACGCCCACAGGTAGAGAAGGTCGACGTTAACGCTCATTGGCGATCACAAGATGTTGATCAACATAAGGATAAATATCCACTTTTTGGGTGGTGCCAGTCTGAAGTCTAGATTAAGGTGGAGGGGACGTTAAACAGCTTCGTTAAGCAGCACCCAACCGATTATACTGAATATCCGTGACGCCGAGATACGAGCCAGATGGAGGTCGCAGGAGCCGACGGCTGAGTTCGAGTCGCAGCTTCTGGATCTGCCTGTCTTTCTTTGTATAAACGTCAACATGAATAATTAGAAGGAATAGATTTGTAACAAAGTTCTTTGAGAGTACAAGTGATAACTAACTTTATCCCTCGTGTACTTTACAAACGCTTGCCCTAGGTCTCACCTGACTGCGCACCTGTCTTTGTTTGTTTTTGATTTCATTATTTAAACATATTTCTATTGTAACTGGTTGCGGTCTGTCAACCTGTCAGAAAATAAAACGAATATCTATCTAACTAGGATACGACCACTGGACGGAAGGTTTGCGGTATGAATGGATGGATGAAGGGACGAAGGAAGGGAGGAAGGGAGGGACAGACGGACGGCCAGATGGAGGGAGTGCAGGAGGGACGGAAGGAGGGACGGTCGGAGGTGGAATGGAGGGATAGAAAGAGGAAGGGTTGAAGGGAGGGAAGAAATGGACGGACGGTTGGACTTAGGGATGAACGGACGGAGGGAAGCTGGGTTGGAGGTGTGATGGAGGGAGAAAGAAACGGAGGTGATCAATTATAGCTCTAGTATTCACGATAAATAGGAACTACAGCTACGAATGGAAATATATTTAATTAGAATATATAAGTCTAGGGTCAAAGTTATTGCCCTTGGACACCTTGAACACGAATTCATCAAAATCTATAAATAAAGCAAATTGGTCATAATAGTCACTACAGGTTTATAACGTTTATTTAACGACGCCGTCATAACGACGATGATTGGCGTACACCCTTCATGGAGTAATTTATATGACGCTGACAGTCATTGGCGACAACAAGCAGCTGTTTAAGAATTAATTATAGTCACTTATAAAACGTTTCCTTAAATCTCGCGCATGTCTGTATGTATATACACTGTATCCCGATGAAAAGTGGACCCCAAGAAAAAGTGTCATAACTCGGTCAAAACATTTAGCATTTGCCTGAAATTTTAAATACAACAACAGTAGCCATATCACCACCAAATTTTAACGCCGTTGGCGAATTTGTCAAGTTTATGAACGTTTGAGGTGCAGTACTGAAAATGGGAATTTTCCAACATACAAGAGCCACAAGGAAGTTCAGTTCAGCTACAGCTGGTGTTCAAAATGTCCTCCTTGTTCACGGAGACACGACCGTAGACGTGGACGCCACTGTTTGATGGCCCGTTCGATGATCACGTGGTCAAACAGCTGCTATTCTTCAATCATGTATCTTCATCATGTTTCTTGCGCGTTCCAGCCGCCGCATAAACGCGATCCCGCATTCGTGACGTCGATAACCTGATAGTCTGATTGAAGAGTGGCAGCTGTTTGATCAGACGATGGACAGGTAAGAGCACCAGGTAAGAGCACCAGTCTCCGACACAGTCGCCAATATATATGACAAGCTATTTATTTGAGCAACACTCCTGAAACTACACGGCGCTCGTGAATAAGTTGGTGCCCTGCGCTTAGCGTCTAAGTGTCGTTTTAGTAATTTCGAACTTACGATTACTAGCAAACAGTGTTTAACTGTTACGTATGGATAACAGAACCGTTCACTTTGAGTTCACCCTACAACAGCATTCAATTGAGATGAATTCTGCGACTCAGTTTCTTAATTTATCTCATCAGTAGAGAGCGTTTTAAATGTGTCTAACTGCACAGATAGGGAGAAAAATGAGGAGGAGAAAGATCATACGGAAGAGGAGGAGCGGATAAAAATAAATAGGAAAGCAATGAGACGGAAGAGATGGAAGAAACAGAAGGAGGAGACAAGATGGAAGAGGACGAATAGGAAGAGTCGCGAGAAAGGAGAAAAGTCAGTATAGGAAGAGCACTCACTTTGTAACGTGGAGAGTCCGGGTTCGAGCATCCATCCCTGAGACTGCAACTGTGTAGGGACCTTCAGCAAGTCCTTCATTCACGATTGCTCAGCGCCATCGGTTGATGCCTGTCTATTACACGATGGCGGTAAACAAATGCGTAAATACACAATTCTATTATGAGCGTCCATCGCGCACCAAACCCAAAATGTGGATAAGCAATAGATAATACAATGTTCGACTTGGACACCTTTAACACGCATTCTTCCGACGCTATAAAATGAGCCAATGCGTTTTATCGCTTGATAAAGTGACCATATGGTAAGGTCATAGAGAACGGCCCTTGGCGGCAACAAAATTGATAAATTATAAACAAAGGAAAATTGCTCTATATCGAATGGTGCCATTCCGAAGTCATTTTATCATACAGTGTCGTTAAACAACAACCAACCAATTAACCGGATCCTTATGTGTTAGCAGATTTTCGATTCACTCGTGTAGTACGATGCCAGTCCGAAGCCCTGACAACGGAGGAGGGCGACGCCAATCACTCTCATTAAAAATCAACTAACTGATTTTTAACGACCTTGTTTCAAGCACAGAATGATCTGCATCGTCCTCCTAAGCAGCTGCTTTTAATCGATATATTAGTTGAATTGAGTTATAAAATGGCAAAATAGTGAACAACGAGGACTGCTCAAAATGACGTCAACGGCCTTTGTTGTCATCAGTTGTCGTTAAACTCTGGATCCAATCCAATCGAACTGACCAAGTTGGTGAATTTGAGTCGTAGAGTAAGGTCGAAGTTCACGGACCATGATGACCCAAACAGAAAACTGCCTTCCTTCTTTTGGTGCCAGTCCGAAGCCTGGATAAATGTGGAGCCTGATTAAAACCATCTTCCTTATGACACATTATCTTCGCTTCTAAGAACAGGCTGAAATTCTGCAGTCTCGTTAAACCTAAATCATCAGTTCGGATAAAAAATATATAATAATAAAATAAGGAAATGACAAATGAGACGTCGACTTAATTTGCTTTGTCGGCCACAAGACGTTGCTAAACAATCGACAGAACAGTTCTCATCTTAGACACCTTTAAAACGCAAAACAACTACGCTATAAATTCAGCCGTTTAATCGCAATTTTACTGACCTTGTATTCTCTCCACGACAAGGTCTACGACAACGGTCCTTGGCGGCCACAAAAATTTCTCTACAAAACGGAAAGAACTCCCTACAATAGAGTGGTGCCAGTCCGAAGGCAGGTATAATGAGGAGGGCGAAGGAAAATATATTTGATGTGACAGCGTTGTTAGCCCGAAATTACCGACTTATAAGACAGATTTAAATTTGTGCAATGGTTTCTATTATTGTGCGATGTTCTCATCCGCATGCATCAGGTTCAAATTCCGAGAAGGAAGAAGAAAACAATAAGAACAGTTCCTTATGCCTAACCTGAGAGTAAGTCCTGGGTGAAGTGTTAGCGGCCTTAAATTTCTTAACCTCGGCATATAAGGTGTCCAAGTTATTTTTCCATTGGTAGGCCCTATATTTGATATGGTCAATTTAAAATAGGAGCTGGATTGCTGAAAATATATGTTTGATTTAATGCATGCTGGATTCACGAAAGTTAATGGAAGCTGGACTGACGAAAATAAACGCATTGGCTGAATTTATAGAACATGGAAAATATATGTTAAATGTGTTTAAGACGAGCACTGTATTCTTCATTTATTTAGCGACATCTTCGGATTCGCCCACGATGCATAATCAAAATATATTTGTGCATTTATTAGGCGCCAATGTCTAGTGACCAAGCATCAATAGATGTCGCTGTGCAATTGTAAGCAACATCTTCGCACTATGGATAATCATAATAATTATAAGTGTTCATTTATTACTCGCCACTACCTAGTGACCAAGCATCAATCTTTGTAGCTGACTAATTATTGCAAGTGAAGGACTTCCTTAAAGATTTCATTCTCGTGCTCAAAACTCAACTGGGTCTTGCTCCAAAATATCTGTCACCAAGTTATCCATCCACTTTCCGCCATGTCATTGCGTCCTCTCATCTCCTCTGACAGGCTTGACCTCTCCCTTGTTATGAACACTACGGCTCAATCCAGCTCCTTTGCCTGCTTTGGTACCTCTCCATGGAATGGACTTCCTCCTTCTCTACGCTCTACCATCATTTCTGGTGGCATCCTTACCTCCTTTTTCACTTTAGAACCGTTCTTTTCTATCGGAGTATACTTCGCACTGGGAGCGCTTCTGAAAGGTTTATGGGGACTTTATGCCATAAATGATCAAATACAGCACAATACAGCGTCACCCTTCCCCGTTATCAAAGCTTCAGACTGGCATCACCCTATGCTACTAGAAAGTTTTTCTGTTCTTTATCGTCATTGTGGTCAACAAGGACCGTTAATGTCAACCTCACACTGATATAAAAGAAATTGCGACGTGACTAGAATATTGTGTTTAAACGAGTTGGCTCAATTTATAGCATCGGAAGAATACTTGGTAAAGGTGTTTAAGATGGGCACTGAATCCCCTAATGTTTAGCGACATTTTGCAAATGGCGCGCGATGCATAATCATACTATATTTGTGCATATATTAGGCGCCACTGTTAAGCGACCAAGCATCAATCGATGGCGCTGAGGAATTGTGATAGCTGTAAACAAAATAAGCGCGCAAAGTTAAGTCATTCAGAACCCAAATATAAATTCTGTCATGCGTAAATTCAGCCATTAAAAAATGCAGTTTTGTGAAAATTCAGAAAAAGGTAATTTCAGTCGTGCGTGAATTCGGTCATGCATAAATTCATTCTCGCATAAATATTGTCATGCGTGAATTCAGTCATGCGTAAATTCGGTCAGGTGTAAATTGTGTCTTATATTCGTAAATGAGCCATTTATTCATTCATTTATACATTCCTCCATTCGTTCGCTCATAGATTCCTTTGCTGTATATGTATGCATGTATCGAAAAAGCTACGTAAAGGATGTGAGCTCATTTACAGGTGCTCACTTAAATTCAAACAGTACGAGCGAATACACTTAGAAACCGCCATATTGAGCTGTAATATGCCAAAACTAATCTTTGCCGGCGGCAACGGCCAATGTTGTCATAAGCTGCCGTTAAACTGGGAAACCAACCAACTCCGCCATTATCCGAGCTGTGGTAGTGCCAGTCCAAGTATGGATAGAGAAGGAGGGCGACGCTAGTCATCTTTATTATGACACAGTATCGTCAAACAGCAACTATCCAATAGTCGGATGCATATGTGTTGGCAGAGTTACGTTTCACTCGAGGAGTACGGTGCCAGGCCGAAGCCCTGATCAAGGAGGAGGGCGACGCTGATCATTTACGCTGTTACATAGCTTCGTTAGACTACGTATACATGGAATAAAATCTCGGCCACTGCCGTATATTCGGGTGGTGCCAGTCTGAAGCTTGGATAAAGGAGGGCGTCAGCTACGTAGTCTAACAAAGCTATGTAATAAAGCCATAGTTGTAAAAAACGTTTTTTTCGTTTTTTATTTTCCTCCAAAAACGTCGTTTTTTCGTTTTTATTTCTCGTCTCGTTTTTCCCCGTTTTTTATTTTTTATGTAACTTTATTTATCTATTAACTGACTGTTACTATTTGTTTAATTTTATTTCTGTCTGATATCCCTTACGTTGTCTCCGTCCTTTCAAGGATTCATCTAATTTACGTCAGTATTTAGTGTCATCAGTTGAGAAATAAACAGCAATGTACAGGAAATAAAATTTATAAAAGTTTTTCTATTTTTAAGTTATCCAAAATGCGAAATGTTGTCTTTGTACTGAGGCCAGGTCAAGGAAAGTAATCAATCGCACTAGATGAAAAACGATTTACACGGCTAGTTCATTGCATTTACACGGCTTCACATTATTGACGATAAACTGACGGATATTACTCCATATCAAGTTCTCATATAAGTCATATAAGTCAGAATTGTAAGTATACCAACAATTTTTAATTAAGTACACTCTATACTTACAAAGTTTAGTTTTTAATTGCTTATGTCAGCATGGATTTATGTGGACCTCTGTATAGGCCTACAATTTAAATTTGAACAGATTTCAATATTTTTAATTTCCCAATTTCTTTCTAAACCAAACTTTAATATGAAAAGAAAATACACCCTCTGATACGGTTACTGTGTAGGGACCTTGTGCAAGTCCTTCACTCACGATTTATCGGCGCCATCGATTGATGATTGGTCATTATAAACTGGCAATTAATAAATGCAAAAATATATATATTATGATAATCCTTTACGCACCAAGCCCAACGTACCGATAAGCAATACATAATACAATGCTCGTCTTGGACACCTTTTACACGCATTCTCCCGATGCTATAAATAAAGCCAATGCGCTTAATCGCTAGACTAGAGTGATCCGGGATCTGAGCTCATAATTATGAAAAGGCCCTTTGCGGCAACCAAGTGGTGATAAACAATGGAAAACCTCTCTGTCATCTGGTGGTGTTAGTCAGAAGGCTGGATTGTTAAGCAGACCTGGATTTTTAATGAAAGTGACGACAATCATCTTCGTGATCACAAGCGTCGTTAAACAGAATTTACACCTTCCAAAAGAAATGTATTCATTGAATAGTGGAAGGGAAGAAACTGGCATCACCTATTGAAATCAACGTCCTGGAACGATACCTTTGCATGCATCCAAGTATGGTATGGTATGGTATGGTATGGTATGGTATGGTATGTATGTATGCATGTATGAATGTATGTATGTATGTAATGTATGAATGAATGTATGTATGTATGTATGTATGTATGTATGTATGTATGTATGTATGTATGTATGTATGTATGTATGTATGTATGTATGTATGTATGTATGTATGTATGTATGTATGTATGTATGTATGTATGTATGTATGTATGTATGTATGTATGTATGTATGTATGTATGTATGTATGTATGTATGTATGTATGTATGTATGTATGTATGTATGTATGTATGTATGTATGTATGTATGTATGTATGCATGTATGAATGTATCTATGGAATGTATGAATGAATGAATGTATGTATGTATGTATGTATGTATGTATGTATGTATGTATGTATGTATGTATGTATGTATGTATGTATGTATGTATGTATGTATGTATGTATGTATGTATGTATGTATGTATGTATGTATGTATGTATGTATGTATGTATATATGTATGCATGTATGAATGTATCTATGGAATGTATGAATGAATGAATGTATGTATGTATGTACGTATGTATGTATGTATGTATGTATTTATGTATGTATGTATGTATGTATGTATGTATGTATTTATGTATGTATGTATGTATGTATGTATGTATGTATGTATGTATGTATGTATGTATGTATGCATGTATGAATGTATGTATGGAATGTATGAATGAATGAATGTATGTATGTATGTACGTATGTATGTATGTATGTATGTATTTATGTATGTATGTATGTATGTATGTATGTATGTATGTATGTATGTATGTATGTATGTATGCATGTATGAATGTATCTATGGAATGTATGAATGAATGAATGTATGTATGTATGTAATATGTATGTATGTATGTATGTATGTATGTATGTATGTATGTATGTATGTATGTATGTATGTATGTATGTATGTATGTATGTATGTATGTATGTATGTATGTATGTATGTATGTATGCATGTATGAATGTATGTATGGAATGTATGAATGAATGAATGTATGTATGTATAGGTACGTATGTATGTATGTATGTATGTATTTATGTATGTATGTATGTATGTATGTATGTATGTATGTATGTATGCATGTATGAATGTATCTATGGAATGTATGAATGAATGAATGTATGTATGTATGTACGTATGTATGTATGTATGTATGTATTTATGTATGTATGTATGTATGTATGTATGTATGTATTTATGTATGTATGTATGTATGTATGTATGTATGTATGTATGTATGTATGTATGTATGTATGTATGCATGTATGAATGTATGTATGGAATGTATGAATGAATGAATGTATGTATGTATGTACGTATGTATGTATGTATCTATGTATGCATGTATGATTGTATGTATGCATGTATGAATGTATGTATGGAATGTATGAATGAATGAATGTATGTATGTATGTATGTATGAATGTATGTATGTATGTATGTATGTATGAATGTATGTATGTATGTATGTATGTATGTATGTATGTATACATGTATGTATATATGCATGTATGTATGTATGTATGCATGTATGTATGTATTTATGTATGTATGTATGTATGTATGTAGTATGTGTGAGTATGTACATTCTTTTATTACAAAAAATTATATAGCTTAACAATGGATGATATTTTGGGCATTTAAGACACCTTTAAAAAGAATTCATCTGAGCATATAAATTCGGCGACTGCTGTCGCTACAAGTATAATTCATTTCTCATGATGGTTGTGTTATCATAATATTATTATATAGGAACGGTGATACATTTTCGAAATTATTACAAAGTGACTGTCCCAAGCTGGATGAAGGTGGAGGGCGACGCTAATTATCTTTATAATCAAACAATGTCTTTAAGCAACATCTGGTCACTCGACAACAACTTCAACACGCCGTTTGACGTCGCTGCAATCCACAATCCTCGAATGACCGTGGTCAGCTGTCTGGACAAGGCGGCTGCTGACCAGATGTCCAGCAACGTCAAGAAGTAGCGGGAGTCGGCCATCCGTGACGCCGAGTGACGACCCAAGCGATTCCAGATGTCACCTCAGGAGATGGAGGTCGCAGGAGCCGGTATGAAGCTCAGATAGAGTCGCAGCTTCCCGTCCAATCTGGATTGTTTTACCCTAAAACTATTCCTAGATCCATTCCAAATATTCCAGATGCATCTTAAAACCATTGCAGAATCATTCTAAATCCATTCCAAATACCATTAAAGAATCATCTCAAGCTCAACTCTCTCTATATTCGAAATCCATCCTTTAAGACTTAAGTTTAAGTATTATTATTGCTGTTATTTATTAGCATAGCTACAGCTATGTTTAATATTACTTGTTTATTAAGCGCCACAGTACAGTGGAAAAAGTGTCGACAGTCTTCCATTGTTTATTTTCATTTCTCAAACTTTTTCCGTATGGAATAAAAATTTGACCTTTTAAGTAGCTGTAGGGGTGTTCATTTACACACGTTTTGAGGTAAAATGTGAGATGATATCTCACACCGTTCAAAAGTTATACCCAATATACCCGAGGCACCAGGGGGTGGATACCACCCCCTAGATTTTCGACTATATCTTATCCGTCATTTAATATTAAGAGTCACAAATTTTACCATTCTATAGAGGGAATGTGGGGCTACATTTCTATGGTCACTGAATTGACCTGAGACAACCGGAAGTGCTCAAAATAAATAATAATACGCGTAATATGCGTGAAAAATGGCTGAATGGAAGGACTCCCCCCTTAGTTTTTTGTCTGTAGCGTATTCATTTGTCTTCCTGGAAGAGAAACAAAGATACCATTCTTTAGAGGGAATGAAGGGCTTCATTTGCATACCTACATCTTTGTCTTTTGAATACCGGAAGTGATCAAAATAAATAATAATACGCGTAATCTGTGTGAAAATGGCTGAATACAGCATTACAACGTAAACCGATATATATGTATGGATATATATGTATGGATGTACATTTATACTATATAAACACGTGTAGGGATGATTTTGTGTATCTTTTATACATAGATTAGTTTCAAAACACACATAATCTTATATTTGTTTATCCAAAAAGTACAAAATGTACGCAATAATATACAATATTGCGAATTAATGGGTTCCGTTGTTAAAAGTGATGTAATTTCGAGGTGCATTCACATAATGTACAACTAAATAAACCATTCTGTGCAGAAATGAATGCTGAATCCAATGCTATATTACAAGTTATGATATGTAAAACCAAACACGAAATCCAGGGGGGGTGGTAACCACCCCCCCTGGTAGTCAGTGTTACAAAAAAAGCTTGGTAGCCCTAGGGTTAAGCGCCACAGTACAGTGACAAAAGTTTCGACAGTCTTCCATTGTTTATTTTCATTTTGATGCCGCTGAGGTCCGTTAACGTCGACCCTCCGTACGAGTGTTCCAAAGCAACAAGCGCCCACCAATTAGACGTATTTGCTGAATTTGTATGGTATGAAGAAATCATTTTAAAGGTGTTTAAGGCGAACAATAAATGATTAATTGTTTAGCGACGTCTTGTGACCGTGAAGGCCATTATTACGTCGACCTTTTTACTTATAATCGAATTAAATTCATTTATATCCGTTGCTTAGTTCCTGTTTAACAACGCTCCGTCATAAGAGAGATAATCAGAGTTACCCTCCTTCAACCGTTGTTCAGACTGACACCACCGGGGAATATTGCAATGGCCAAGAGATTCGATCATAATTATAATGAGTAGTTTAACGACGCTGTGTCACAACGTTAAATGATCAGCATCGCTCTCCTCCCTATTCAGCCTTTGGACTGGCTCCGTTCGATGGTAGATAGTTTTAAAGTTGCTAATCATCCTAATGGAACGCCATTTACGTCGACCTCATCAAATAAAGCGATTTGTTTTTTAATTCCAGAGTCCGCTGAAGACAAAAGCGATAGTAGTAGTAGTTTCAGTTTAACGACACTGTGTGATATAAAAGACCATTACCGTCGTCCTCCTCCTTCACCCAGGCTTGAGACTGGCACAGACAAAATGCGCTCAGTGGCGGAGTTTCCTAAAGAACTGCAGGGACTACGTCTTTACGATCATTCAGGTATGTAATAACACAGAAATAGGGGCCTAACTTTATATAAGCTTTAGAATGCGTGTTAAAGGTGATTAAGGCGCACAAAATATCATCCATTGTTAAGCGACATCTTGCGACCTTGTAATATTATCGACATCTTGGGATTGGAGCGCAGTAGATAATCATAATAATAATTATATTTGTGCATTTTCTAAGCACCACTGTATAATGACCAAACATCAATCGATGGCGCTGAGCACTCGTGAGTCCAGTGTCAAAATCCTACACAGTAACCGTCTCAGATGAAGAGACTCGAACCCGCGTTGCAATCATCCAATCGTCTACTGTGTCAAATCCAATCGATTACTTCAAATGAAACTGATAGAGCTGTGTCTCTACCTGGTGATGATATCGTGAAACTCTCGATAATGCAATGCTCTCCTTAGACAACTTTGATACGTCTTCTATCGATCTTATAAATGTTGCATTCACTTTGTATCGCTAGATTAAATTTAATATGAATTTAATTTAGTTAAATTTAACTCAGCCACAGTTTGTACTCTGACAGTGCCTGTCACAAGCCTGGGTAAAGGAGGAGGGCGACACTGATTATCCTTGTTAACACAGTGTCGTTAAACTGAAACTACTTCTGCGTAACAGATTTCTTAGAGCGCTCGCCTTTTTATGCGTGGAATTATGGGTTGGAGCCTCTTCCTCTCAGAGGCTGAGACGGTTACAGCTTATGGATCATGAGCATGTCCTTCACTCACAATTGCTCAGCAATAATAGTGGCGCTTAAAACTTACAACTACTTCTACTACTACCAATATTACAATTTATTTCTACTACCACTGCTACTACTTTGTGAGAAACTGCGGGCGATTGGTAAGAGCACTTGCCTTGTAACGAGGAGACGGTTACTGTTCAGGGACCTTGAACAAGTACGTCGTTCAACGCCATAGATTGATTCGTGGGCATTATACAACGGCGCTTAATAAATCTATCTATCTATTTACGGACTTATAAAGCGCCTCTCGCAGTACAACCTAATCAGAGGCGCTTCCAGTGCGAAGGGCCCGTCGAAAAAAGATAAGTCTTAAGAGAACGAGCAGAAACAGTGGTACCCCTAGATAACATCACAGCTCGAGTTAAAGCAGGGAGGTCATTCCACAGCAAAGGGCCAACAGAGGCATAGGCACGATGCTGTGCTGTGGCAGTTCGAGACCGAGGAACTAGGAGGTCATGATGGTCTAAAGAGTGGAGAGGACGTCCAGAGGTAGCTGAGATTGGCCGTCTCATAAGATCACAGAGGTAGCGTGGAGCTTGACCTAAAAAACGTTTTACACGTAAGAAAGAGAATTTTCAACTGAATCCGAACAGTTAGAGGAAGCCAATGAATGTGTTCAGTCATAACAGTCGAAATATGGGAGAAACGAGGAAGGCGGGCAATCAATCGAGCAGCAGCATTAAGTACTGATTGCAGTGGAGCCAGGCGGAGTTTTGGTAGGCCTATAAGTAACGAGTTACAGTAGTCAATGCGTGAACAGACAAAGGCATGAACCATGGAAGAAAAAATCGGCAAGGGTACAGATCGTCGAATGGCACGTAGACGCCGCAAGTGATAAAAACTGGACCGAGAGAGATTAGATATATGTGCAGAGAAAGAAAGAGTACTGTCAAGAGGTTACGGACATTTGTCGAGAAAGTAAACTGAGGGAACTGCTTGGCCAGCAAATCGTAATCAAGTTTAATTAGCTGTTGGCGAGTGTTACAAAAATATGTATGTATGTATGTATTTATGTATGTATGTATGTATGTATGTATGTATGTATGTATGTATGTATGTATGTATGTATGTATGTATGTATGTATGTATGTATGTATGTATGTATGTATGTATGTATGTATGTATGTATGTATGTATGCATGTATGCATGTATGTATGTATGCATGTATGTATGCATGTATGCATGTATGCATGTATGTATGTATGTATGCATGTATGCATGTATGCATGTATGTATGTATGTAAGTGTGCATGTATGTATGTATGTATGTATGTATGTATGTATGTATGTAATAACTATGTAATGTATGTATGTATGTATGCATGTATGTGTGTATGTATGTATGCATGTATGTATGCATGTATGCATGTATGTATGTATGTATGTATGTATGTAATAACTATGTAATGTATGTATGTATGTATGCATGTTTGTGTGCATGTATGTATGTGTGTATGCATGTATGTATGTATGTATGCATGTATGTATGCATGTATGTATGCATGTATGTATGTATGTGTGCATGTATGTATGTATGCATGTATGTATGCATGTATGCATGTATGCATGTATGTATGTATGTATGTATGTATGTATGTATGTATGTATGTAATAACTATGTAATGTATGTATGTATGTATGCATGTATGTGTGTATGTATGTATGCATGTATGTATACATGTATGCGTGTATGCATGTATGTATGTGTGCATGTATGCATGTATGCTTGTATGTATGTATGTATGTATGTATGTAATAACTATGTAATGTATGTATGTATGTATGCATGTATGTATGTATGTATGTATGTATGTATGCATGTGCATCTGTACATTTGTCACTAATTAGTAACTTCTACGTGTTATGTGTGGCTGCCAGAGCCTTTCAAGTCAACATCACCTCGCAACATACGGAAGATTTGCGATTCGTGGTGGTGGTGGTTTTTCTGTTTAACGACTAGCTGTGTGGTAACAAAGACCATTAGCGTCGCCCTCCTCCTTATTCCAGGCTTGGGACTGGCACTGTCAGAAAGCAAACAGTGGCGGAGTTTACAGTTGCATTATTTATACCTTCATTGGAATGCGTTTTAAAGGTGTCTAATGAGACAATCGCCTTATCCAGTGTTTAGCAATAATATTATCTTTCGGTTTCCGGGACCGGTGACGTCCACCTTACATCAACAGAAGAGAATAGTAAAATGAATCGGGAGAATGCGTGTTAAAGGTGTTTAAAGAAGCAAAATATTATCTATTGTTTAGCGACGTCCTGGAATTGGCGCGAGATGGATAATCATAGCATATTTGTGGATTTATTAGGTGCCACTGTCAAAATGACAAAGCATCAATCGATGGCGCTGAGCAATCGTGAGTGAAGGACTTTCTAAAGGTCCCTAAACAGTCTGCGTCTCGGACAAGGAGGATCGAACCCGTACTCTCCGCGTTGCAATGAAATCGTCTACCGTGTCCCACAAATCTTATGTTAAATTCAATCGATTCCTGCTGAACAATCCATGCTTCTGATTGATATCACTCGATGTGACCAGACTTCCTTTGTTTATTAACAGGTTGTGGCCGACAAAGACCGTTAGCGTCGACCTTACACAAATTTATAGGCAGTCGAAAGATTGTTGACGATAAAGCGTCGGCATTGGCAGCTTATTACAACATAGGCCGCATTTGCCTTATTTATAGCTGTGGAAGCCACTCTGTTAAAGGTGTTTATGATGAGCACAATATTATCTATTATTAGCGACATCTTGGGATTGGCGTGCGATGAATTTATGCATTTATTAGGACCCAAAGAATAATGACCGTTCATCTATCGATGTCGCTGAGCAATCGGGGTGGGGGGGGACCAATAGCGCATTGGATAACACTGGCATAGAGAACGTGAGGTACCGAGATCGAGAGATCCGTAGGCGGACATAATAATAATAATAATCTTTTCTTTATTAAGCGCCTGACAAACGCACTGCGCTGTACATTTACATGTTATGCAATTGAAATCTTAACTACTGACAGAACAGTCATACTTCTATCGGAATAGTAAAATGAATCGGGAGAATGCGTGTTAAAGGTGTTTAATGAAGCAAAGTATTATCTATTGTTTAGCGACGAACTATCATAAAATCTTAACTACTAACATGCTTTGTAGGCTGCTATTAGCGCCGTGTATTGCAGGCTGTCTGTTCTGTGAGTAGTTAAGATTTAAATTGCATAACATGTAAATGTACAGCGCAGTGCGTTTGTCAGGCGCTTAATTAAAAATAAACTTTATTTTTATTTATTCCTGCTGAACAATCCATGCTTCTGATTGACATCACTCGATGTGACCAGACTTCCTTTGTTTATTAACATATTTTAATATCAGTTTCCAGGGCTGTACAGTTGACGTTGATCTTTTTTCACCAGATTTATAAAGCGCACTAATAAATTTGGCTACGGGATCGTAATAATAAAATATTTTAATATTTTAATCTTTTATTTTTTTTACATAAAGTCAGAAGCGGTTCCAGGTTAAGATCCAAACAGTCAGGGAGGCAGACAATCAGTCGGCTGCGGTGGATGATTGGTGCTTAAGTTAATTAAACTGTTCATGTATCTAACACATTATAATAAAAATGTTCATTAACCCAAAAAGTGTACATGTATGATGTATTATAATTGTTAAAAGTACGCTTTTTAACTGTTAATGTATTTAACACACTATAATAAAATTTAGTTAACCAACAAAGCATACATATATTATAATTGTTTAAAGTATGGTTTCAATATATTCAATTATAACTATAGATCTCTTATTGCAAACAAAAAAAGAAGATATACTAAGTTGCTATGCTAGCTACTGTAATACATTAACAAAACAAAACCATATATATACAATGTTGAAGAACTAGGCTACTAATTTTAACAAAATCGAGGTCATTGCATTTATATCACCGGTATACATCGTTTTAAAGGTGTCTAACGAAACATTGTTTGATTTTCAGCTATATCCTACAGTTTCCAGGGCTGTACAGTTGACGTTGATCTTTTTTCACCAGATTTATAAAGCGCACTAATAAATTTGGCTACGGGATCGACCTCTTTCACAAGCGCTCAGTCAAAATAAAATCGGTGGACAGGTATATACAGTCAGAAGCGGTTCCAGGTTAAGATCCAAACAGTCAGGGAGGCAGACAATCAGTCGGCTGCGGTGGATGATTGGTGTTTAGATTATTGGAGCGAAGGTAGAGATAAGGGGAAGAGGAGGAATCAGAGTTGGGCTTCTAGAAGTGGATTGTCTCTTACTGTCTCCCTGCCTGCTTGTCTGTCAATAGATCTGCTTCAATTCCTGTCTGTCTATATGTTTCCATAATTATGTCTGTCTGCCTGTACATCTGAGGCATGTATATACATGCACAAAATTAATATTGAACTTTCCTTTCCCTTGAACGATGGGTTTTAAGTATACGCTACATAAATTAACCTTGTTTTATTACAGTGTGAACCGGATTTTACTTGACCGTCTCCTTTCGTTGAGCTGTGTTGTCATCAGCGCAGAGATTCCACAATGCTGCTGGAAAGGGATATACATGATTGTGGTCCTGAGGGAGGGCACTTGGAAGGACTATGACCGATCGGACGACAAGGTCATGACCCCGACCATGTGGGCAGCTGCATCGGGTCACGTGGAGGCATTGAAGATACGATTTCGATGACGATGATGATGACGATGACAACTATGATTATGATGATAACGACGATGATGATAGTGATGACGAAGTTGTACCGATGTAGCAATAACAGACGTCTCTCACAAAAGCCTCGTTGCGTTGTTGACACATATCTGCACAAACGTCCAAAAACCGTGCATAAAATCCACCCAGATGACACAGTTCAGCAGAAAAGCGACAGAAACGATAGCCGCGGGAAACGACTTTTCGGAACGCCAGATACAGGCGGAGCGCAGATGGCTGGGTCACAAAAAGTAAGCGGAGTGGCGGAGCAGAAAAAGGAGAAGAAGAAAAATTAGACGAAAGAGGAGGAGGAGGAGGAGGAAAAGGAGGAGGTGGACGAGATGGAGGATAAGGAGGACGAGGAAAGGCGGAGGAAAAGGAGGAAGTAGAAAATTATATGAAAGAGAGGAGGAGTGGATGAGGAGAAGATGATAACGAAAAGGAGGAGGAGAGGGACGGAGGAAATGGAGGAGGAAGAAAATGAGATAATGGAGGAGGAGGAGAAGGAGAAGGAGAAATGGGAGGATCAATATAAAGGGGAGACAGGAGATGTCGAGAGAGAAGAGCGAGGAGGAGAAAGAGGAAGACGAAGTAGAAGAGGAGGAAAGAGGAGAGGATGACGAAGAGGAATTTATTAGAAAAAAGCAATTCCTCCTCCTCTGAGATAGTTACCGTGCAGGGGTCTTCAGAAGTTCTTCACTCACGAGTGTTCAGCGCCATCGATTGATGCTTTGTCATTAGATAGTGGCGCTTAATAAATGCAAAATATATTATAATTATCCTTGGCGCGTCAATACCCAGATGTCGCTAAGCAATAGATGATACAGTGCTCGTCTTCGACACCTCAAACACTAATTCCTCCGAGTTATAAATGCAGCCAATGCGTTCAATCGCTAGACACCCTGATACCGCTTCTTATAGGGTAAGGTGGACGTGAACGGCCATTGACGGCCACAAATGGTGCTTAACTCATGAGAAACTGCATAGCATCGGGTGGTGCCAGTCCGAAGGCTGGCTTATTAAGGAGGGCGACGCTATTTATCTGTCGATGTTAACGGACCTTGCCGGCCACAGGATGTCTCCACACAACACAAAACCCACCTACCATGGAGAAGTGCCAGTCCGAAGGATAGAATAAGGGGAGACGATAATCAGCTTCGTTATGAAACAGCGTCGTTAAACCGAAATTGCCGCCTTATTGGACGTGCTTTAATCTGCGCAATTTATTTGTATAGGTGTTCGATGTGCTCATCCAAAAGCATCAGGCTCAAATACCATGGGAGCAGAAGAGATGAAGAGCAGTTCCTTATGCTTAAGCTGAAAGTCAGCCATGGGTGAAGTTTTAGCGGCTACAAATTTCTTAACCTCAGCATCTTAGGGTCGTTGACCAGTTCTCTCTCTCGCCGTCTGATCTTCTCACCAACAGCTTACGGCCAGAGAACTCATAGCGGAGTTGGATAGAAGGAGCAAGACGCCCAAATCTCGAATAAATTAAATTTTCTGCCCCGCCTGGGATTTGAACCTCTGAACTCTCGATTGACAGTCCAGCACGCTTATCACTAGACTGTCACGCGTTGAAGTTACTGATGGCTTCCTGATGAAATCTTTGAATTCATTGTATGTATCATGACATTTAATATAGCGCATTTTCAGTCAACATAGAATCGATTGGCAGGTAAGATGACCAGTCTCCGTCACAGTCGCCGAGATATGAGACAAGAGATTTCTTTGAACAACTTCTCTCAAACGATGCCGCGCTCGTGAATAAGTTGGTGCCCTGCGCTTAGCTGCCAAGTGGCGCTTTAGTAATATCGATATAACGATTAGCAGCAACAGTGTTTAACTGTTACGTTTGGCTAGAGGAGCCTTTCATGTCGAGTTCACCTTACAATAATACATTTATCAGATTCAGTGACAAAACGCTGATTCTGAATTTATACAGGTCGACAGAAGGCCTTTAAAAGGTGTCTTACGACACAATCGCACTCACCATTCTATAGCGAAATCTGACGGTTTTCAGGATCTGTAACGTTGCCAGTGTATGTATTTATTTATCGTAATCGTAATATCGAGATCGAGCAACGCCCGATAAAGCTAAGTAGAGGGAACGAACTTAGTCACAGGCGCTCAGTCAAAACAGAGTCAATAGGCAGTTAAGGTAATCAGGCTGAGGCAAACTCAATGAGACAGAGAGCAAGCGTTTAGTATGTAAACATCAGCTCATGTTGTATTCGCTTTAAGCGCTATTTTGCGGCCTCTGTTGAAATGTACATTGTGTTACGAGAGTACAGGATGGGATCTGGCGATTAAATTAACATGATTTAAATAATTTAACTAATAAATTAACAATGTTACGAGTAAACCGACATCTTATGGAATAACACACAAGACAACAATTTAATGCTTTTGTTATATATAACCTCGGTTGTACGCGTTTTAAAGGTGTTAACTACGCAATTGCATAATCCAATGTTTATCAGCATCTTACGGCTTTTACGGCCGTTGACTTAAAATTTTATCTTAGCAGAATAAACGTAATTTCCGGATTTATACAACGCCCAAAGCAGCAAATTCGAGATTATTCATAGGAACTCAGACAAAACAAAGTCTATAGACATGTATTGTATTAAACGTCCAGAATCGGGTCAAAGCCTCAGAAGACAGATAGCCAGAAGTGCCTCCAAATCCTTCAAACCATGGAACAAACCGAGCATAATCACAAACGCTCAGTCAAAGCAGAATCAATAGACAGGCAAACTGATGAGGCTCGGAGAGTGTCATTTAGACAAACGATTCGTAGTAAACGGTGTTTTTACTGCATGTTACGTTTTGGCTACCACAACTTTTTCAAGTCGACTTCACCTTAAAAGCATTTAAAACCCGTAAAGACTGTACAGTAGTGATTATGGATCCAGAGTTGAACAACATCCTGTGGCCACAAAGACCGTTTTAGTCGACGGAAATTATTTGGACACTTCCCGACATTCGTATGGCATAGTGCAGCTAATGTAGAACCACTCTTTTGCTTTCACTTAGAAAATTATCATTACAAGCGATCAATTGCAATCGAGCGCGGCAAATGCTAAGCCCTAAACCATGAAATATGATTACTGAAAAGTTACGCTGCTTTCTCTTATTAAAGGGTGAATATTACACTTAAAACACAGTATACAAGATATAATAATTATGTTTGCTTTAATAACATAATACTTTTCCATTGTTAGCTACTGTTTTCAAACAGTCAATGTCTGCTTGTCTGCTTGTCTGTTAATGTCTGCTTGTCTGTTAAAAGATTTACTTCAATAGCGGTCTGTCTGTCTGCCCATATGTTTGTTCGTCTGTTTGTTTGTTTGTCTGTCTGTCTGTCGTATGTATATGGGTAGGTCTATGAAAATCTTGAATTTTTCCTTTACTTTCAACGCTTGGTTATAAATATGCGCTACCTAAGTTCGTGACCTTGGGGTGACACTTGACCAAGAACTTAGTCTTTAGCGGCATGTCAACTTGGTCACACGAAGCTGTTACTACCAGATCCGTCAGTTGCGTGTTGCCCTGCGGTCTTTCTCTCATGATGCTGCTGTGGTACTTGTCCACGCCTTCGTTACGAGCAGAATTGATCACTGTTGCTCGGTTCTTGCTGGTCACCCATCTGGCTTAATAGGGCGTCTTGAGTCTTGACCGGGTCCTTCGTTCTGCTGCTCGGCTTATTGGTCATAGTGCACCTGCGTCCTGCCTCACAATGCATATCCTATAGGATAGCAGCACTTGTCTGGCGGTGTCTCACTAGTAGTGCTGCGTCCTACTTATCTGATCTCTGTCGCCCGGTTTCAGACTTAGCCGCCCGTCGAATTCTGAGCTGTTCGGTTAAGGGAGCTATTGGTCCCTCGGGCCCGCTCCTCGGTCAGACAGAGTCGAGCCTTCAAAGCTGTTGGCCACTTTACTTGGAATGGGCTCCCGCTTGCGTTACGCTTACTGCCCCGGAATAATTTGCCTGCTTTCTACCAATTGCTGAAGTCATTTCTCTTTGGCCGTGGCTGGGCTGGGAGAGCCTCTGAGAAGGCTTCTTGAAGAGGCGCTATATAAATTTCCTGAAAGAATGAATAAGGATATGGCCTAGAGTCTCTTTCATGTATACGTATATCTAGGATTGCTGTGTACTGTAACAGCGTAAATTATCATCGACACCCTCCACCTGTATTCAGATGGCAGTTTTTTCCGTTGTTTATCGTCATGTTTTGGCCGCCAAGGACCGTTAACGTCGACCTTCCCGACGAGTATAATATGAACCTAGACAGATTCTAGCGACTAAACAAAATTGCAGTATTAATAGCATTGGAAGAATACGTGTTAAAGGTGTCTAAGACGAGCACTGTATGATCTATTGTCTAGCCAACGCCAGTAACTGTTATTAAGACCTCTCATTTATTTATATTCTAATTGGGCATTTTACATCCGTAGAGTAATAATTTCTATCAAACAAGAGATAATATTAGCGTCGCCCTCCTCCTTCACGAAGGCTTCGGACTGTCACCAACCCAGAATACGACAGTGGCCGAGTTCTTTTTCATATAGGCGCAGTTTATCGACGCTGTTTAAGATAAGTTTCATTGTTTAAATATCATAGATGATATTCGATTATATCCGCGTATTTCTCCACTCACATACGTTGGTTCCATTCCGTATCTCCAGCCTCCACAGTCCGTCCGCTGTCTCTCCCAAACTGTGTGTCGTCATGTACGCCCAGTTGCTGAACCCTTCAGTGGACATGTCCCGTGACCTTCGACCTAGGAGGGTCGACCGCGTACCCACGGGTGATATGAGGGCGATGTCGATGTCCTCACGACGAAAGGCCAACAGATTAACGATCTCTTGGACGTGTTCCAGAAAGCGAATCCATGGTTGAAGTCATAGTCTATAATGATTAAAATGCCATAGGTGGAAATCCCATTGGACAGGGATGACAATGTAATCTACATGTAATGCTATGGAATGCAAAGTAATGTTCCGTAAATGCTCCGCTATCTCCGAAATTTCTCAGCTCGATTCAATCGCCACTTTCTAATAATCAAGCATCAATCGATGTCGCTGAATAATCGTGATTTAAGGATATGCACGATTTTGATGTACCTACGTTTATGTGTTTGTAGGTATAATAATAATAATAATAATAATAATAATAATAATAATAATAATAATAATAATAATAATAATAATAATAATAATAATAATAATAATAATAATAATAATAATAATAATAATAATAATAATAATAATAATAATAATCTTTTCTTTATTGAAGCGCCGGACAAACGCACTGCGCTGTACATTTACATGTTATGCAAATTAAATCTTAACTACTAACAGAACAGGTATGTATGAATATCTAGTCAAGATGTGTCTGTGTATGTATATGTGTATGCATATGCAATAATTTCTGTCGACGGCAACTGTCTTTGTTTTCATAAGCTGTCGTTAACACTAGAAGGTCGGCTGTTTTCTACCACCTAAAACGTCGGAGTGGGTCATTTTTGACACATACAGTTTCATTGATAGAAACCATGTATTTTTGAAGGATAATTCTTCAGCAGCGTAAAATTCCGCCCCAGAAGTAATATTTCTTATAAAATTTTCGCGGCAGAAGACCTTTGCGCATGCGCAACCTTCGGTGCATGCGCATTGCCCAAACTGCATTACTTCTATCAATTGGCGTCGTGAGGGTCGGTTAGGGTCAGAGTAGCAGTTGTGAGGGTCGGTTAGGGTCAGGATTACGATTATTTCGTCATTAGATATAATGCTGAAACTTTCCGCCGCAGAAGTAATTTCTGCATGCGCTGCGTGGCGGAATCTTCCGCCGTAGAAGCACCACGCATTTTTTAACGAGTCCTGAAAATAACTGAATGATTTACTGATCTCATTGTAATAAGCTGTCGGAATGTTAAACTTTTAATTTATTTATGCTGCCCTATATAGTACCTGAAGGTAGGCCTACTATTTAGAGGGGTCAAGTTATTCAAGCGACACTGACCATGAGACGTCTCCCAGACGAACACGTCCTTGGTGGTGGTTTTTCTGTTTAACGACTAGCTGTGTGGAAACAAAGACCATTAGCGTCGCCCTCCTCCTTTATCCAGGCTTGGGACTGGCACTGTCAGAAAGCGAACAGTGGCTTCCATCCTTTGGTGCCAGTCGGAAGATTGGATAAAGAAGGAGGCGACGCAAACCATGCACTTTATGACTCACCGTCGATGAAAAAAATGCTAAGAAGAGGTCGACATAATTGGCTTTTATAACAAGAAGATGCCGCTAAACAATCGATAATGTAGTGTACGTATTGGACACCTTTAACAAGAAATGTTCCGAAGGTATAAATGCAGCCATAACGTGCCAAAACGTTAATCATTTACATCAAACATTAGCCAATAATATCCTGGACAAAACTTTAAGCGAACAGCCAAAGCCTACACATTTTTGAGTTTTCTCTTTCTTGTAATCGCATTGCGTTCTGACAATGTTTTATGAATAAACGAAGATTCTATAATCGCCACTTGTTGTAGAGCTGTAATATGCCAAAAAATAATCTCCCGTTAATCTCTAATATGCCAAAAAATAATCTCCCGTTAATCTCTAATATGCCAAAAAATAATCTCCCGTTAATCTCTGGATCCATAGAAATTTTGTGTAATTTGTGTTATATAATTATATTACAATATGCTTATCATAGACAGTGTTTGATACATTACTTTATGTTGATAAACAATGAATATCAATGCCGTTATAACTGTTCACTTTGACACTTTTTAATGGGATATTTTGGAAGCTATAATTATAAGTTTCTCGTTTTTCACAGTATATAATTCTTTGCTGTTCCGTTGATGCCATAATAAGACGATAAACTTTGAAATACCGTAATAATAAATCTCCAGGTTAAAACTACGAATCCTCTCGATATGAAAGGTCACACAACGGAGCAAGTAACTGCCCACCATTGGGGTAGTGCCCGTCCGACGGTGGAATAAGGAGGAGGGCGACGCTAATCATCTTCGTTATGACACAGCGTCGTTAAACAGAACTTACCGAATTATAAGAAGGGTTTGAATCTGCGTAAGGGTTTCTGTAGTTGTGTGATGTGCTCATCCTAAATCATCAGGCTCAAATCCGGAGGAGGAAGAAAAAGAAGAGAAGTTCCTTATGCTTAATCTGATAGTCAGCCATAGGTGAAGTGCTAGCAGCTTCAAATTTCTTAACCTCGGCATATGCGCGAGGTTGGCCAGTCCTCTCCCTCGCTGTCTCATCTTCCCACCAACAGCGTACGGTCACTGTAACCATTATAATGGAGTTGGCTAGGGGATACATGGAGACCAAATCTCCAACCAAATTGCTGTCCCTGGTTAACATACGACCTCTCGGTTTACAATCCATTAGGCTAACCACTAGACTATCACGCGCTGACGTTACTGATGGCTGCCAAATGAAATCATTGAACCTAATCTATGTATCAGGACATTTACATAGCGCATTCTCAGTCAACACAGAATCTATTGCCAGGTTAGATGAACACTCTCCGTCACAGTCACCAAGATATGAGACAAGAGATTACTTTGAGCAACTCCTCTGAAACGACGCAGTGCTCTTGAATAAGCTGGCGCCCTGAGCATTGCTTTCAAGTGGCGCTTTAGTAATTTCGAACTTACGATTAGAAGCAAACAGTACTTAACTACCGTTACGTTTGTTTGCAAAGCCTTTCGAATTGAGTTCACCTTAAAATGATCGACGACAAGCCTGTAGCCTAGGTGACGAAACGCAGTTTCTGAATTTATATCGACGGCAGAGAACATTTTAAAGGTGTTTAACGACACAATAGGACTATCCATTGTATACCGAAATCTTACGTTTTCATGACCTGTAACGTTGATCTTCAATAACCAGATTAGTGTATGGATGCATGCATCGTAAACGTAATCTTGAAATTTATCAAAAGTCCTAGGAAGTTAATTAGATGGAACAAAATAGTCACAGGCGGTCAGTCAAACCATAATTGATATTCAGTTAAGATGATCAGGCTAGGCAAACTTACTGAGAAATCGTTTAGTAAGTAAACATTGATTCAAGAAGTATAGTTTTTTGCGCTCGCTATCTTGCGGCCTCTGTGGGAAAGTTGAGATCCGCCTTGCGTTACGAGAACACAGGGATGGATCTGGCGATGAAATTGACAGAATTAAATTAATTTAATAGAATAAATTAACACTGAGAGTTAAAGAACATCGTGGTTGGCGAGAATTGTTTAGCGATTTTTCAGGCTTACAATTATTATTATTATTATTATTATTTTTATTATTATTATTATTATTATTATTTTTTTTTTTTTTTGCCCGAGGTATATATGATCCCTCAGGCTTTAGAAACTATCCGAAGAGTTGTTTTTTGTTCTGGAGTTAGCGGTCCTCGTTCTCGGTCAACTGTGCGAATGTGCCTCGAAAAGCAACAGCGTTATATCGTTGCGTGCATATTGATAGGCGCTGGAAAAGATGTGTGGTCTCGAGTGGGTCTCCCGTTACTATGGTCAAGCGCCGACTTAGCTCTGTCAAGAACTCCAGGCCTGATCTGTTGATGGGACCCAGCGTTTCAAATGCAATGGGGACAAAGTAATGGGTTGCGGGGAGGTCTGCGTATTTTGCATTTTTCCGTGTTTCGGCCAATTCGGCCGCTGCCCCGGGTGTTGTCGATGTCAGATGAATATACGATGCGGCGCATGTGTGGATACTGGTGGCGTCCCAGGCGATGTATTTGCCTCTTGTCCACGGGATCAGCGTCGCTCCGTCAGGGCGTTTGCCGTCGCTGCGGAACAGGCCAGGCGGTTCTTTGGCGCTTGGCGTGTCTGCTCTCTGGAGGGCTCTCCATACGATGTCGTTCAATGCAAAGTGTCTGCTGGCTCGCCCCCAGATTGTTTGCAGACCAGACCGTGGTGTCCTCCCTGATCCGCCATCTCGCCACATTGGCACTGGTGTGGCGCGCTGAGATCCAGTCCCAAGCGTAAGCCTATCGCCACCCTGACGGCCTCGTTACTCAGGCCCAGGCCACATGATGTTATGGGCACTGTAGCCATCCAGTCCCCGGCGTGTGCGGATGTCACTGCTCCGAGTCTTGCTCGGCTGAGTGGGTCGTTGAGTGAGGGCCACAATTCTGATCTCTCTTTGTCTATCAGTGGTCTGTCCCAGACCTTCTGTCTGGTCAGCGTGGTCTCATCACCAGTCGGAAGTGATGTGCTGCGGGCCTGTAAAATTTCCTCCCTGATGTCGTCCGTCCAATCTTCGCTGCCGAGAATTGCGGCCCCAAGATTTCTGGTTGATGCAGCTGACGCTATATAAGCAGAAGATGCCAGCATAGAAACCCTTCTAATCCCGAGACCGCCATCTCTAATTGGGAGCGTGGCCTGTATCCACTGGGTGTCGTTGAGCTTGATGTTAACAATCGCTTCCAATCCGAGTCTCATCTGGTCATCCAATATCCCCAAGAGGGGATGACCCCAGCATGGTGCGGCCCTCAGTAAGTATGTCAACTTCGCCGCCCCAAAGCATGACCGCAAGAGCATCAACGCCCCCTGTACTGACAGTCTCATCAGATCCTTCACTGCCTGTTCAAGTGTGTCTGAGTGGACTTGGAGTGCGTCATCCAACGCCTTTCCCCTGAAGAGTGGTGCCCCAAGGAGTATCATGGACTCTCGGTTTATTCGCTGAAAATCGTCAAAGCCTTCTTCCGATATTTCCTTCTCCGCCAAAATTTCACATTTCTGTCGATTCAGTCGGATTCCTAAGGTTGATTCCAGGTCAGCTATGATCGCCAGGTCATGGCGAACATCCTCTGGTCTTCCCCCCAGCGAGAGGTCATCCAGGTACCCCACTCGAAAGCCAGAGATCATTGAACGCAAAGCAGGCTGAAGCGGCAAGCAGAAGAGCAGGGGACCTAGAGGGTCACCCTGCTGCGGCCCCATCTGTGACCGCACCTCGAACGATCCGAACTGGAGAAGGGATTCTGCGGAATACGCCTGGTGGATGAACGCGTACAGTTCGGGTATTGTTTCATGAACGGCTTGTAGCATTACGTCCCTTCGCAAGGTGTTAAAAGCGTTGGCGAAGTCTAGTTTGACGAAGACGTGGTCCTGTGGCATGTTCGTGACAAAAGCTCTGGCGGCATGAACCGCTGCCTCACCCCCATCCGGGGTGGCAATGCCTACCTGGAGAGGGGCGAAGAAGGAAGCCAGTCTGCTGACCGCATATTTGTTGGCGCATTTCGCTGCGAGTCTTCTCCAGACGTACCCCACTACTATGGGTCTGAGGCCTCCGGTGTTTTTGGAGAGAGCAATCAGGGTGCCTCCGAACATCAGCCTTCGAATCTCCACCGGGCATTCCCCCCTCAGCATGACGTTGACGAATCCGGTCAGTGCCTGAATGAGCTCCTCTGATGACTCTCTGTTGTTTAGCAAATCCAGGAGGTGCTGAGGACGAAGGCCGTCCGGGCCCCCGGCTGACCCCACGGGGAAAGATCGCACCGCCTTCTCCATCTCTGTCTCTGTGACCTGGTATGGGGTGGTCTGCGCCGGATTCGGAAGACTCTCTGTAGTGGTCATTCGATCATCCGTCGGGTGTCTTTCTTGCATGGCTGCCCAGGTTTCAGCTGTAGCTCTTACTGGATGGTCTCTGCTGCATAATATGCGAGTTGCGGCCCTTAAGTTGCCCTCTTCCAACTTGGCGTTTACAGCTGCCAGCAGCAAGTCTCTATTGCTCTCCCTGTCTTTACCCGCCACGTGATCGCTCTCATCCCCCTCCTCATATTGCAGGTGAATCTGTCTGTCTATTCGGTTCTTGACGACATTTGCCAGGTTTCGCCTGCGGCACGCACGTGGCGGCTGCGCCAGTATGTTGGACGCAAACCACAGTAGTTGACGCCACGGTCCGACCGCCCCCGGTCTATCGATGATGGCCCTCAAGATGGACGTAAGGGCTCGCGAGCATGCGAACCTGGCTCCCCTCGGAATGTGTTTTAGCACCCTCCCTCTCCGGTGACTAGGGTGCTGCAACGCCTCTGCATTTTCTGTACTCTTCACCTGGGTCTCGGTTGTGGGACCTGGTATTTCTGCCTCGTCTCGAACCCCGGGTCGGTCCCCTGTCAGGGTGTTCGCGCTCCCCGTACCCTCCTTTGGCTTCTCCTTTGACTGTCCAGCTTGCAACGGCAGTTGACGCGACCCTGGGCATGGGCTGCTCCTTGGGCCGTGAAGATGTACAGTTCCGTCCTTGAGGTGTAGCTGTCTAATTGCCAGACAGTGGCTGCACGCGCCGCTGGCTTTGTTTACGTTGTTCGACTGGTGTGTGGGCGGCTTTGATTGGCTTGAGCGCCTACCCTCCCCGCCTGCCTTGTTGGCCTCATTGTTCACGTTGTACATCTGGTCTGTGGCGACCTGATCTGTGGTCGCCGCTGATTGGCTAGCGCGCCTCGACATGGGGTCAGCCTGTATTATCGCCCATCCGAGAACCACATGCAAAGATGGCCAAAAGTGACTCAATAAACCCCACTCGAGAAATAGTCTTACCAGCTCAAAGGTCTATCCGTGTGCTTATCGTGAAAAAAGTTATCGTCTAGTGCTTATACAATCGTAAACAGCTTAAAACCAATTTTAGAGATCTGACCGTAAAACATTATTATTATTATTATTATTATTATTATTATTATTATTATTATTATTATTATTATTATTATTATTATTATTATTATTATTATTATTATTATTACAAGGCCGTGATGTCGAATTTACCATACCAGAATTAACGGAATCTCGATATTTAGAGAGCGCTCAAATTAAGCTAAATCGCGGTAACGAGATTATTCACAGAAGCTCAATCAAAGCAAAATTAAAGGTCAGAATCGGGTCAAAGCCTCAGGAGACAGATAGCAGAGTGGCCCTTTAGTAATTTCGCAACCAGTGTTTAGCGGATACGTTTGGCTGACAAAGTCTTTCAATTTGGGTTCATCTTGCAATGACTAATCAATTCGGTGACGTAACGCAATTGCTCAATTTATACCAAAGGCATAAAGTCTTTTAAAGGTGTCAAACAACACAATCGCATTATCCATTGTTTTGCGAAACCTTACGGTTCCCAGGACCGGTAACGTTGACCTTGCCTTACCAGAGTAGTGTATGTATGCACATATGGTATTCGTAATCTCGAGATTTCTACAGCTCCTTAGAATGTTAAGTTGAGGCAACGAATGTAAACACTGGAGCTTAATCAAAAGAAAGTCAATAGGCAGTTAGGTGATCAGGCCTAGGCAAACTCAATGAGACATTAGGAGTAAAACGACATCTTATGGCATAAAAGATCGTTGTAGTCGAAATCAGACACTTTTTACAGTTTAGCAAAGCACGTTTAAAACAACAATTAAATGCTTTTTACGCATATATAGCTTCGGTTGTACGCGTTATAAGGGTGTTAACTAAGCAATTGCATTATCCATTGTTTAGCGACATCTTACGGTTTTGAAGACCATTGACGCCAAATTAACCTTGCCAGAATAAACGTCATCTCGAGATTTATTCAACGCCCAAACCAGCAAAGCGGCGAGAACGAGATTATTCATCGGAGCTCAGTCAAAACAAAATCGATAGGCAGGTATAAAAGTTGAGAATCGGGTCAATCTTTGTGTCAGAATATAGAAATCATAGACAGAATAAGATGAACTACCTTATGTTAAAAAAATATTGAACATTAGTGAAATTGTAAAGCTCTGTTTCGACACATTTGATGGTGTCATTCGGATGCTATAAGTTTCTTGTTATCATTGAATTGTATCTTTCCTGTAGGCCTATTGTCGTCAACGGCCTTTGATGTCGTAAGACGACGTTAACGTTGGTATAATAATAATAAAACCTCTGGAGAGAGATTGCTAGATCCCTGCATAACACTTCAAACCATAAAACAAACCGTTATTAACCCATTAGTGCCCAAAGTTGTAAAACTGAACAGATTGAGTTATAGTTTCAGTAATCTCAACAACTTAGTGCAGTAACATTGCTGACAACTTATTTATTGGTACCTACTTCAGTATGAGTACTTTACATACTGTCCGTTATAACGGACGTCGGGCACTAGCCCAGTGATAACCATAGCTTAGTTTACAATTACAGAATCAAGCCTGCTAGCTCTTTCATACAATATTTCCGGAATGTCACATTTATATACTATTATGAAGTTGATTGTAATCATAAGCTTCGCATTTCTAAAGTGCTAATCTATAGCTAAGTGCTAGGCACCTGCTATTCACGAACGTATTATGCAGTGTGATAGTAGGCTACTTGTGACAAAGGCCAGCGACACATATCTCGAGCCTTGCAAGGACGGTTTGTCTCTCGTGATTGTTACCATCATACCATACATCAGACAGTACTGCATATGCATGTGTACCTTGAATAGATGGTACACCATGGCACTTGAGTAGACTTACAGCCAGCTGTCGACTGAAGTCAAACAAACTTTCGCCGGCTCCCTAAACTTTGCGAGAGAGATGCCATGTATTGACCACTGTTACGCCAAGCAGGTAGAAAAAGATTGACCATCACCTATTGCCTGATCCGTAGTCTGTAAAAAGCAACCTGCTGATCTTGCTTATCAACACCACCTAGACCTTGATTGTAGAGGTGGAACAATTGCGTTTGAGAAACACAAGAGACTTTCTTCTGGCTCTATACACACGACTTTTGTCTACCAAGCTTTGATGCAGTGGAAACGACACTGTTGTCATGCCAGCAAATCATCAGCACACGATCTAAAGGCATATCATCTTCTTGGTTCTTTTTTACTGGCTGCCATATATTTCAGGGTAAATAGCCTCGTTCAGCTCCTCTGATTCTACCTTTTGCTTCGTACCCAAATGCATGGAAGTAGTGCAAGAGTCTGTAAACACATTGTCAAAATGAACTCTGAATGACTGTCACCTTGTTTCTCAGTTTCTTCATGTCAGCATGCAGGCCCAACATTGTCCATGCATGTGTGACTGGCATTTGGATCTGTTGGCATGATCTGTCTGCAGACTTCATATGAAGTTGATAACAATTTGCACCTCAAAATGGCATAGACTGCTAGAAAGGTGCTCTTTCCTTGGGCTGTTTTGCTTTCTCTGCGAATAGTTTTCCTATGAAGCTCATTGTCCACAATGTCCAGGGACTACAAAATAGTGAGTAGCTAGTCTAAAATTAATAGATTTCAAGCTAACGGTTACTTCATATTGCAAGTAATACAATAACAAGAGCAACTGTGTATATAGTCGTCATATTTCGAAATTATTTCTAGAGCATATTGTTTTAGAATTTCAGGATTATCAGCTTTCTTATTAACACATTTCTTCAATGTCAAGTCAACTTCTATTTCTTTATTACACCAAGGAGGAGAAGCAGGGAAGGAGGGACCAATAAATGATGTATCAAGTGAAGAGAAGAATTCAGAGGTACGAGTATAGATTGAATGTGCCCTACTACAAGATGTCCTAAAAACATTTGTCCAGTGATTTTCCATGACTCTAGTAAGGGGGTGAAATTTACTACCCCTGATTTTAACTCCAAACTTTATTGAATTTTGGAGTCGCCTTAAATGAAGTGGTAATTCTCCACATTCATTTTGAAGTGCTGAAGCTGCAGTACCCTTTGGAACTCCACAACATAATCTAAGAGCCTCAGTTTGAATACATGTTAGTTTATCCAAGTAAGACTTGCAGGCTGAAGAATATGCAATATCACCATAATCAAAAATAGACCTTATTAATGCTCTATAAATGGTTAGGAGTGTTTTTTACAGGCTCCCCAACCATAGCCACTTATGGCTCTTAAAAGGTTTAACCTCTTTTTACATTTTTCAACAATATAATCAATGTGTGGTTTCCAACTCAATTTACTATCAAAAATTACACCCAAGAATTTTACTTTATTTTCTATCTTAATATGCTTTTGATCAATCTTTATAGTAACCCTTGATAATTTTTTTCTCTTTGAAAAGAGGACTCCAGTCGTTTTATTCATAGATATTCTAAAACCATTTTTATTGCACCAATTTTGTATTAAATTGATCGATAATTGAATTTTATTTTCTAAGGTTTTAATATTTCTATGTCCTAAGTAAATAGCACTATCATCAGCAAAAAGGGACATTTCTACACCATCCACACCTATGGGAATATCATTTATCATTATTAAGAATAAAAGAGCTCTATAACAATAGACCACCAAGGTGGTAATTGTAACGTAGCCTAACCCCATAAACTAAGGCGTTTCTAAAATCAGGAATAGTCTAATGTTAGGGTATCTGTAGTCTGTACTTTATGCAATTCAATAGAAGGCAGTCCTACCGTTAGACATGACAATCTATAAATGGCAAATCTAATAGTTATTTCAAAGAAACCGAATAAATTATAGGAAATCGAAAAATTATAATTTAAGGCATTCGCTAGAGGTCGCTAACGGTTAATTACATTTTCCATTTCTATTGCAGAAATACATTTTCATCGGACAAGCCATTTAACTCACAATGTAAACAAAATGCACGACAAACCCGTAGAAACAACACAAATTAACTAATAATTTATCAAAAAACTTTAAACCCCTTACTAGGAAAGTGGAGCAGATATACAAATTAAAAATATAACTAATCAAGCGGTAAGGTGGGAGTTAAACACGTTCAAACGATATAGTGTGTTACTAAGACAAGCCATGTGAATAAAACTAGATTATAAATTTAAATAAACTGATCGAAAAGACTATCTAAACTAATAAAGTTCAAAAAGAGAGTCAAAGTCAGAACATAATAAAGAGGAGGGCAATCCAACAGTTGGAGAATAATTAATATATGTTATAATAAACCAATTAAAAAATAAAAATAAAATATTTATTTTACATATTTGGCTGGTATTTAAGACTAATAAAGGACCCAACGAGAGTACGTGTCAGGAAACAATAGCTGAAGAAGTTCTGCAAAGGTAGAGCAAGGTTGTCAAACATAGTCTAATAAGATATATCATTAAAGTTAGTATGACCATAAAATAGTAAGTAGAAGATAAATAAATAAATGAATTAGAGGTCTATTACAGCAAAGACAATTACATACCCATCTTAATAGTAAGTCCAAAGCAATGTACAAAAAATAGCTATCGTAGAAGCTAAAGAACCTTTAGGTCTATTATAGTCAAGACAGTAATAATCACATAACATCAATATTAAAACCATGACACCTATGTCAAATTACTAACATGCAACAATATTATAATTATGTCTATATTAACAAGCATCAGCAGTCATTCATTATCAGCAAATTATTTAGAATGTATGTATTTCAACAGTATAAAATGTAAATAATTGTGTTACAGGTATCTAAATGGCTAAGACAGGCAAAGAAAAGGGACACTTAAAATATCTACACCGGACACTATTCAAAAGTTTTCTAAGATTAGAAATTAAAAGGGTAAAAACTATCTATATAATGGAAAATAAAAGACCCGTGACAAGTTGTTGGATTATATAAGGGTCAAGTCAAGCCAAGCAAAGACAAGAAACGAGTAAAGTGTCAACGATGTGCATATTTATAAAAAAGATCCATCACAATTGCTATAGAACCTCTTTCACGAGGAGTCTTCAGTGTTAAGCAATAGTGCAACCAGGTTCTGTAAGTTTATTGTATCTAATGACCTACTATTATGTCTGAGTTCTTGTTTAAGGTGCCAAGGGGCTGGATATTTAGTGCTAATAAGTGTCTTCTTAATACTTTTACCGTTTTTAAAGGCAATCATAGGTTTTTCTTTAAAGTATCTATGTATCTCGGGTATCTCGCTAATTAACTCATGCCAAAGTTTATATATGGTTTTTCTAAGGATGTTCTTTTTATTAAATTTATTTTCAAAAATTATGACTAGGATGGGTCTATCTATACTTTTATTTTTAGTTTTATATTTAAATAGAGTCTCTCTATCAACTTGACTAAGATTAAGGAGAGCTTCACTTAAAATCTGTTCTGAATAATTTCGTAACTTAAATGAATTAGTCATCTTAATTACCTGGGCTTGCAGATCTATAGGGTCTGACACTATCCGTTTCAATCTAAGAAACTGGCTGAATGGAATAGACCTCTTAGTGTGCAAAGGATGATTACTATGGAAGTTTAAGTACAGCTTTTTGTCTGTTGGTTTAATGTAGATGGTAGTTTGAAGACCACTATCTGTTTTAATTACCTTAACGTCTAAAAAAGGAATTTCTTTGTAAGATTGGTTGAGAGTGAATTTAAAGCTGGGGTGAAAACTGTTAAGTAAATTGAAATATATATTTAATTCGTCTAAAGTTCTTGTCCATATCCCGAACAAATCATCTATAAACCTATCGTGATCCCATTTATGGTTAGGGTAGGTATTGTTGAATTTCTCAAAGAATTTAAACATGACGATGTTGGCTTCTTGTACTGAGGATCCCCCTCCCATCGTTAAACCTTGGATTTGTTTATACAAATTGCCTTTAAACATGAAAAAACAGTTTTTTAGGGTAAATTCTAAAATCTTTTTGAGCAAGATTGGGGGGACAGGTTTTATATCTATTTCAAATTCTTTCCAGCATTTAAGGGTTTTAATGTAATGCTCAGTGATATATACGATACCTAAGTCCAGTGGGATATTAGTATACAGTGCTTCTACATCTAATGTAACAAGTATGGTATCTTCTGTAATTTGGTCATTGTATTTCTTTATTCTATTAAGGAAGTCCGTTGTGTCTCTAATCAAATTAGGTATCTGTGATTCTCCAATTTTTAGTAATTGCTGTAAGTAAGTGTGCAGTTTGTTGGTCAGACTATTACATTGGGAAATGATAGGTCTAATTGGATTTCCTTTTTTGTGAATTTTTGGGAGACCATAAATCAAACCTGGTTCATTCTTGACATCATTCAGCCAAAAATACTGTTTTTTCGTTAAGAATGGTTTAAGTTCATCAATTAAAGCTCGATATTCGCATATTAGTTCATCTTTTTTTAGAGGGTTCTCAGTGACTTTAATATAGGTAGAATTGCTAAATAGGTGGGATAATATTTTATCTTCATAATCTGCCGAGTTCATGACAACAATTCCACCTCCTTTGTCTGCTGATTTTAAGATGATATCTCGATTCTTTCTAAGACGTTGTAAGGCTTTCATTTCTTCCTTATTTAAGTTAGGTATATTCTTATGTTTATTAGATATATTTTTTATTTCGTGTTTAAGTCTGTTGCAAAAGGCGCTAATGTAAGGGTTTGGTTTCGGAGGGTACCAGTTGCTAAGGATTTTAATAGGTTCTATTTTAGTCTTATTTAAATATATTGCCCATTATTCCGAATTCTTTAAATTTCTTTAAAAGGGTAGGGACATGCAACATATCATATGCTCTTTCGAAGTCGATAAAAATGGCTAAAACATGTTCTTTATTTTTAAATTTTTTAAGAATAGTATCTTGAAGTTTAAGAATTTGATCATGTGTACTTTTATATTTTCGAAAGCCAGATTGATTTTTTGAAAAAAGGTTATTTTTTTCCAAAGACCACTGAAGACGTTTAGATATCATTGTTTCCATTACTTTGCATATGGTAGGGGTCAAAGATATAGGTCTATAAGATTCCGGGTTTGATGCTTCTTTATTAGGTTTTAATAAGGGTAGAATTATGGCATGATGCCAATCAGTAGGCAATTTCCCTTCCTCCCAGATCTCATTATAAAAGAATAATAAAATTTTAAGAGCATTCTTATGAAGATGTTTTAATAACTCATAAGGTAGTTTATCATCACCAGGTGATTTATTATTTTTAGCTGATCTAATAGCCTGTTTTAATTCTTTAAGATTAAACCTTTCATTTAGGATTTCCATTTCATCAGCAGAATTATCGTAAATTGGATTTGGGTTATTTTTCAAATTATTATTGTTTATATAATTTAAAAATTTTGCACTATAATTTTGAGTGTTACTAGTATTCGCATAATTCCTAGCTAAAATATTTGCTTTTTCTAAGTTTGTTTCAGCTATCAATCCATTATAATTCAGAGTAGGAATGGAACTATAAGTTGCAATACCGTTCATTCTTCTTGCCCAACTCCAAACAGAACCCAATTTCGTTTGATTTGTAAGTTCAGAGCAATATGCTTGCCAACAAGTTTTTGCTTCTGTTTTAAGGGTCTGTTTAACAATGGCTTCTTGCTTTTTATATTCTAAATAATCATTTAATTCTCTTGTTTTAGTCATTTTATTCCTATACTGATTTCTCTTATAAATGGCTTCACTACACTTATCATTCCAATAGGGTAGAGGTCTAAATTTCTTATTTTTATTCTTTCGAGTTTTAAGATTTTTACTAGTATTGATTGGTTGGCTATAGATGTAATGCAATCTACCAAATTATTGAAAGTATCATCACAATTTTTATCAACCAAAACATCTTCTGTTAATGAGAATTTACTTATTTCTTTATACTTTTTCCAATCTGCCTTTTTTAATTTCCAGAGATGCATACTTAAGCTATATTCTATTATGACTTCTTCATTGACAGTAGTAATGGTAGCATAATGATCAGAGCCCATATTGCTGTTAGTGACATTATGCCTAGCATTTAGAGCTATATCTTGTGAACTTATGCTTAAATCTATAACGGAATTGGAATTTGATTGATTTGATGTAATATGGGTAGTTTGACCTGTATTAAGTACTACTAAATTATTTTCAATTAATATTTCTTCTATGATTTTTCCTCTTTTATTTGTTTCAGAACAACCCCATAGTTTATTATGAGCATTAAAATCTCCAACAAGAATTGATCTTTTATGTGGAAAAATATCTTGAATGTCCTCTTTATTAAATTTATATGAAGGTGTTATATAGGAATTAAAAATCTTTAAATGGCCATTTAAAGTATTAATTTCAATACCTTGAATTTCAATATTTGGAATTTCTACTATTTCTATTTCTAGCGATTGGTTGGTTCCCCAGTTTAACGGCAGCTTATGACAACATTGGCCGTTTCCGCCGGCAAAGATTATTTTTGGCATATTACAGCTCATATAAACGAAGTTTAAAAAGTTATAGCACCGGAACCATGCTTCTCACAGGTGTTTAAGACGAACACCGTATCATTAATTGTTTGGTGACATTTAGGGATTGGCCCGCGAAGGATAATCATAATATATATTTGTGCATTTATTAGGGTCTACTCGATAATGACCAGGCATCAATCGATGGCGCTGAGCATTTGTAGTGAGGGACTTGCTTTAAGTTCCTCTACAGCAGTGTTTCTTAACCAGTGCTCGACCGAACCCCTGGGGTTCGGTGATCCAGTGCCAGAGGTTCGGCAGAGGTCCTCTGAACTATATACATATTCAGGGTCAGTGAGTGTGAGTGAAAAATCAAGACCAAGTGCTGTTCATCTAAGACTTAGATGAACAGCACTGGGTCTTGATTTACAAGCATACACATTTTGTTGGTACGGTTAGTTAACTGTTAGTAGTTCATGTATTGAATGTATTAATATTGTATCACATTTTGATACAATTTTTTATTTCCTTTTGTTCCCAGTAGTTAAAAAATTATTGCTCAAACTTAAGGGGTTCGGTGAGTGGTCATGGATTTCTCTTGGGGTTCGGCTCCCTTGAAAAGGTTAAGAACCACTGCTCTACAGTAACCATCTCATTGGAGGAGCTTGTTAGGCGGTCACCAGGTGGACACAAACCGCACGATCAAAGCACATCTCGGCAATTTCAAGTTCGAACAACGAGGACCAATAGAACACAATAACCTTTAACCCTGGTCACGTGACTTTTTTCTGTTTTAACGTGCACTGTTTTGCTATCTGATGTACTTAGTCTTAGTTGTAAATGACGTTTAGCAACATAATTTATAGGCTAGCGCAGAGAAGGCGCTTTGTGACATACTTATAATGTGATATATTAAGTGTCCTGATACGTAAACACATCTGATCTTCTCGATAATTGATATTGATTACGGCTTAGTTTTGGTGCGCCATCGCTCGATGCCTTATGCATTAGACACCGCAGTTACTAATCAAGTAGTAAATTTACTATTTCAATTCAATTCAATTCTTTTATTGAAGCCATTAACGTGACACAAAGGTAACATGAATATTTGCCATTGTTAGCATCACAACACAGTAGCAGCATGATTATTTTTTCATCACTAGCCACAAAATGGAACCCCGAAAGGACAATAGTCCCGCTAGCTAGAGTCACCTAAGTTACTACTATTATCGCAGTACATGAAAACAACAGGAAGGACAAGTCAATTTTGAATGTAAATAAATGAACATTAAAGGTTCGCCTGTTAAAGGTCCCCCGACTGTCATCCCTTAAGCTATGTCGCTCCAAACTACAGTTTCGTCCTATATATTGCATTAAAACTCAATATTTTCATTGTTATTTGTTGTTATTATAATTATTACGCATTTATTAAACGCCACCATGCAATGGCCGAATACAGACAGTTTTTCCGTTGTTTATCTCCATTTTGTAGCCTTCAAGGCCGTTAACGTCGATTCTACCCTATGACTTGGCATGGCATGTCCGACTAGCGATTAAACGCATTGTCTTTATTTATAGCATTGAACGAATACGTGTTAAAGGTGTCTAAGACGAGAATTGTACTATCGATTGGTTAGCGACCTAAATTGTTCGCCAACACCAGTATCTTAGCCCTCTCATTGACTTATATTCTAATTAGACATTTAGCATTGGTATAGTAATTGCTCTCACACAAGATATAATTAGCATCGCCCTCTTCCTTTATTGTCACTGTCACCTACCGAGGATACGACAGTGACTGAGATCTTCTTTCACATCATGCGCAGTTTAACGACGCTGTGTAAGATAAGATTAACTGTTTAAATCTCATAGATAGGATTCGCTTAGATCCGCATAGGTCCACTCACAACGCTGGCCTCATTCCGTATCTCTAGCTTCCACAGTCCGCCCGCTGTCTCTCCCCAACTGTGCGTAGATTAGTATTTAGTTGTAAACGGTATTTATCTGCATGTTACGTTTGGCTACCACAGCCCTTCAAGTCGACTTCACCTTATATGCATTTCGAATCCGTGCAGTCTGTAGTGATTATGGATCGACAGTTGAACAACATCTTATGACAACAAAGGTCACAAATTATTTTTGAACACTTCTCACCATTCGTATAGCATAGTACAGCTACGCTCTTCTTCTATTTCTTAACGCAATCACTATTACTTGCGATCACTTCCAATCGAGCAGAGCAAGAACCTGATCTTCATATTTATTAGTGAAACGCTTTGCTGCTTTCTCTTATAGCGCGAATATCACACTTAAAACAGGTGTGGAGTTATTTTGAACAGTTCCCACCGTTTCTATGTCATAATACAGCAATTAGAGAAAAGTAAATGAATAAAATGATATAGCGATAAGTAGTAGTTTCACTTTAACGACACTATGACCAATTGCGTCGCCCTCCTTTTTCATCCAGGCTTGGGACTGGCACCGGCTGGCAATCCACGGTCGTGCGGTGGCGGAGTTTTTCTAGCGATAAATTGGAGACCCTGAATCGGTTGAGAGCGTTTAGAGTCTTGCCAGATTTATACATACATACATACATACATACATACATACATACATACATACATACATACATACATACACACATAAATACATACATACATACATACATACATACATACATACATGCATACATGCATAGTGCATGCGTACATCCATACATACATACATACAAACATGCATGCAATAAAAATTTCTGTTTCGGGATCGCCCTCAAACACAGGCGCTCAGTCAATACAAAATTGATAGGCAGGTAATATAAGACCGGAATCGATTCCATGTTAAGATCCAAAAGGTCAAACAGTCAGTTGCTTAGAATAATATTGGAGCGATGAGAGATGTTAAAGGCAGATGAGAAATCAGGGCTTGGCTTCACGAAGTAGTCTGCGTTCCTGCCTGCTTGACACTGTGACTGGCTTTCTATATTTCTGCTTCTGCCCGTATATCTGTCTCCCTGTCTATCTGTCTACCTATATGTATGTATGTATGTCTTTGAGCTATGTATATAATTATATGCAAAACTTCTGAAATCTTCCTTTCCCATGAGCAATGTGTCCTACTTAAATATGCGCCACATAAATTAACCTTGTAATTACAGTGTAAACCGGTTTAACTTTACAGTTTCCTTTCGTTGGGATGTAGTGTCATCAGCGGACAGATTCTACGACGCTTTTTGAAAATGGAAATACCAGAAGGACAATGACCGATCGGACGAGAGGGCCAGTCACGAGGGCATCTGCATCGGGTCTCGTTTGGCGTTGAAGATATTTGTCGAGAAGTTGAAAGTTACTGGGAGTTTGGTAAGAGTTAGTAGTTAACAAAGGGTAAGCGAAATAAGTTTGGTTTAAGATTAGTAAATTAGAGCGGCTATAGGTGACAGAGGCTGGTTTAAAATGACTAGTTACTAGGGCTAAATTCATAGGGTGTTGTTTTAGAGGTACTGGTGTGGCAGGGTTAAATGACGGGTTCAGTTTTAAGCTACCAGCTGAAATGCAGTAAATGTCACACATGGTTTACCTTCTAATCACTAGCATCGTTGATAAATGTATGCAGGATTTTTCCTACAGCGATCATTGTATAGCATCGTCCATGTTCAGTCTTCAATGAATAATTATTTATCAGATGAGGTCCGTTACGACCCTACACCCCGGAATGGGTGCCACGCCCGCATAGTTCCACTTTTAAATTGACGTTAGCTATATTATTAAGATTGTTTTTCTAGCGCCTGTTTAATTCGTTGCGATTACTTCGGTCGAACGGCGCTACATCATTCGGCTGAAAATGGTCACGTGGGCTGCGTGATATTTCTCGTCGCATTCGGGGTCAACATCTGGTCAGTCGACAACAATTTAAACACGCCGATAGACGTCGCTGCAATCCACAATCCTCGAATGATCGTGGTCAGCTGTCTGACAAGGCGGCGGCTGACCAGATGTCCAGCAACGTCCGAACCGTCAAGAAGCAGCGAGAGTCGGATATCCGTGACGCCGATAGACGAGCCAAGCGATTCCAGAAGTCACCTCAGGAGATGGAAGTCGCAGGAGACGATGGAATGAAGCTCAGATCGATTAGTAGCTTCCCGTCTTATCTTGATTTTTTTAAACGATTCCTAGTTCCAGTCTAAATATTCCAGATGCATCTTAAAACCATTCGAGAACCATTGTAAATCAATTCTAAATACCATTAAGAATCAACTGAAGCTCAACCCTACTCCACATTAAAACTCCATCCTAATATAAATATTGTTACTTATTGTTATTTTCATTTTTACTATTAGGCATTTAGTAAGCGATGGTTGGCATTTTCCGAGTCTTTATCATCATGAGAACCCATGGTCTATCTCCCGAGGCGCTGTCCACCGTTGCCAAGGGCACGACAGTCTCCCGCCTCCCCTACGCATCGCCCGCATGGTGGGGATTAACATCGGCAGAAGATCGCTCGAAACTCGAACGCTTCCAGAGGAAAATGCAACAGATGGAGTTCCTCTCATCCGACATAGAGCCACTCACGGTTAGACGCGCGATTGTTGAGAGCGGTAACAGTAAATGACGCGAACGTCTTGCGTAGACTCTTTCCGCCTACTGCTCAGCGCCATTACAACATGCGCCCCAGGTCACACCCCCTTCCAACTTCCCATAAAAGACGACAGAAATTTCATACCTAGAATTCTTTATAAATTACGGTAGCATATACATACTCTAGTTTAGGCATTTCAATGAACGGTAAAGAACCTTCAGCTACTGTACCCCATAACATAATATTATTAGATTTGTCTGACTTTCTATTATGTAACTCACTGCGCTTTGTCAATCTGTTTTTATTAAACGAAGATATATATATATATTTCGTGGTCGCTAAGGACCGTTAACGTCGACGTTTCTTAATGTTTGTGGGCAATTTTCGTCTGGCGAATAAACGCATTTTGCGTGTATTTATAGCAACTGAAGGAAACGTTCTAAAGGTGTCTAAGTCGATCACTGTATCAGTTAGTAGCTTAGCCATATGTTGTGGTCACCAAGGCCAATTACGTCGACCCTCAGCTTATTTTCCAATTAAATAGCTTTTTATCCGTGGTTTAGTTCCTATTTTACGACGGTACTCCAGCATAAGTGAAATAATCAGCGTCGCCCTCCTTCATGCAGGATTCAGACTGACACCACCAGAGGATATGGCAATGGCTTTCAAGTATACACGTTGTTTAACGACGCTGTGTCACAAAGTAAATGAACAACGTAGCCCTCCTCCATTATCAAGGCTTCGGACTGGCACCACCCGATGGAAGGCAGTTTTCCCTCCGTTTATCATCTTTTGTGTCCGCCAAGAACCGTTTACGTCGACCTTACCCTGTGAATGCTGACACTTGATTTCAAACATCGTGATGGATGGATGGATCCACGGTTTAACGGCAGCTTATGACAACAGAGACCGTTGCCGCTGACAAAGATTGGTTTTGGTATACCGTATATTACAGCTGGATTGGATCCTCAGTTTAACGGCAGCTTATGACATCATAGGCCGTTTCCGCCGACAAAGATTAGTTTTTGGCATATTACAGCTCTTATTGCTGGATGGATCCACAGTTTAACGGCAGCTTATGACATCATAGGCCGTTGCCGCCGACAAAGATTAGTTTTTGGCATATTACAGCTCTTATTGCTCTTTACAATGGCTTTATTTAAAGATTGAGAAGTATTCTTGTTAGAGGTGTTTAAGACGAGCATCGTATGATTCATTTACGTATTATTAATTATTTAGTGACATCTTAGGGTTGGCACACGATGAATAATCATAATATATTTGTGCATTTATTAAGCACCACTGTTAATGACTAAGAATTATCCTTTGGCGCTGAACAACGGTGAGTGAACGATTTGCTCAAATTCCCTACACAGTAACTATCTCAGAGGAGAAGGCTCTAACACGTGCTCTTCGCCTTAGAGCGCTTCTGAATAGTTATTCTGAGAGAGGCGCTATTTAAATCTTTAGATACAATGCAATACAGTGCGAGCGTTCTAACCAGTTGCCTACAGTGCTCCTAGATAACATTCAGTTGAACCGATGCTCTTCGCATTACAACGTAACCACTCAACCAATCTACCACCGTGTCCCCCCAATCCGAGGTCAAAATCAGAAAATACATTCGATTATTTGACAGAAACTGATCGAGCAGTGTTTCCACCTGGCGGTGAATGATGGAAGTAGTCTCTTGACGTCTGGACGTTGTGCTGTGAAAAGGAGTTGACCATTGAAGCGAACAGAGGTTTGACAAGGGTCGCCACACTGTACGGTTGTTTGTCTGTTCCGTAGGTGATGATAAAGCAGCGGTAGCGATGTAGCAATAATAAACGTCTATCACAAAAGTCTCGTTGCATTGGTTGCTTAGGGTAGATTATAGCATTCCTTTCCTGTATCGGTTCGTTCTGCTCAGTCGCTTATGTCACCTCGTTCTCAACTTAACCCTCAGACTACCAGATTTTTTTATACGCTGAGTACCAGTGGGGTCAAAAATGACCCCAACACAATTTTTACAATAAGTTCTTTGTTTTTTACATTTTTATTTATTGCCATGAAAACAAATATTAGTAAAGTATTTGGAACATGATTAGGCTGTTGAAATGCATAAAATTTTAATTTAATATTTTCAGATCAGTGTTCAAAGTGTTCGAGTGTTTTATGTTCAAAACTAGCGTTGACAATATCCGGTCATTACAGTAACTGTTTACAGTTTATGCAGGTATACTCGGCAAGAACGACATAATTGCGCTTACTTTTTGCACAGATTATATTCGACTTCTTATCATTTTCTTATGATTTTGTCCACTTGTGAAATAAGTGCAAGTTGTTTAAGATATTGACTTTCTATTCTGCGCACCACATCGTCAAATCTAAAGGCACGTGATATTTTCTGGAACCGATTTCTAGTCATGCTGTCGCTGAAACAACGTCTAAACTCTACATTTTTGCTGTACTGCTTCATTTCTTGGCTTGTCAGATATATCACTCCATGTTTCACCATAGATGGCACTGCCTTCCTTATTTATCCACTTCCGTTTCCTTTAGAATTGGGTTTCTCACAACTAGTTTGAACATGTTAGCAGACTGTCAATATTTTTGGCAATAAATTTACTAAATAAACAATATATAATAGTTTATCCTTGTTAAAATACATTTAAAATCAATGTTAGCTCAATAAAAATGTATTTTGCTATTTTTGCATATGTCAGAATTGTTCAGTTTACACTGGGGTCAAAAATGACCCCACTGGTACTCAGTGTATAAATGGTATACCAGCGCCATCTGGTGATAGAAAATGTAAAATACAACTTTGAATTTTGTACAAAACAGGAATACCTATAAAGTCATAAAATTTCATTGAGATATCTCTTATGGGGGGTGAGCAGCACTAATGCAAACTACCTCTGGGGTCATTTTTGACCCCACTGGTAGTCGCAGGGTTAAGACTTTTTGAAATTAGGATAGGATCCAGAGTTTAACGACATCTTATGGAAACAAAGTTAGTTGATGTAGGCAGAAATTATATTGAACATTTCTCACAGTTCGTGTGGTTTAATATAGCTCCAAATAAAATCGCTTTGTCCACCATAGGCTGCCTCTCTCTCTCTGTCCTGATTGCGATTTGGATTTGGTGCGTCATCGATTGATGCTCTGTGGTTTAAAACACCTACGCTAAATAAGTTCATTGCATCTCGCAATATTACGTAGTTCACAGAAAAAAGCCAGCAACTAATTGGCTCGTTACGAAGTATGAAGTAACCACCTTTGTAATAATGCAGCCTTTGAATCCTGATTCTCATTATTCGTAATAAACACCGCCACTCTGGCAGTGCCAGTCACATGAATATTTCATATGCACCTTAAATTCACCATTCGAGAACTGCTCTAAATCCATTCCAAATACCATTCAAGCATCAACAAGAGTTCAACGATCTGTACATGCAAACTCCATCCTATTATTTATTATTGCCATTAAAATTACGCATTTATTCAACGGCAGACATTGTTTATCACCATTTTTAGCCTCCAAGAACTGTTAACATCGTCTTTACCCTATGCACCAAAATGCCAATTTCACGCTATCGATTAAACGCATTGGCTAAATTTATAAAATCAGAAGACTGCATTTTAAAGGTGTCTACGACGAACACTGCATTATTCATTGTTTAGCGACATCTTGTGGCTGCGAAGGCCAATTACGTCTCTTTTTAACTTTAATTCCAATTAGATATAATTTCCATCCGTAGCGGTGGTTCCATTTAACGATGCTGCATCATAAGAGAGATAATCAGCGTCGACCTCTTCTGTTATAAAGGCTTCGTACTCGCACCGTCCGATGTTACGCAGTTTTCAATTGTTTATCACCATTTTACGACCGCCAAGGGCTTTTAACGCCGACCTTCCCTAAAAGTGAAATTGTGCAGTTCAAATTCGAACGATTGGATGGATCCAGAGTTTAACGGCAGCTTCTGACAACATAGACCGTTTTCCGCCGACAAAGATTATTTTTGGCATATTACAGCTCTTATTATTATTCCATAGTTTTACGTCGTCTTATGCAAGATCCGCTCCACTTGCGCCCCTAGCCGACGCATCTACACTGTGGTTCAATAAAAAAAAGTAAGCCAAACTTTATAAACAAATATTAAAACTTGAACCGTATTTTATTAATAATAATTTCAAAATAACAATATGCTCATTTATTTTTATTTTGATGACTTCCTGTTTATATTTCCTACTCAAAAAAGCAGACGATAATACGATTGAAAACATAAACAAGAAACTTGCAATTTCAGAAAAAATGCCTTTAGATTTACACATGACGAAAGGTTTGAGGGATTCCAAGAATTACAGAAGCCGTCAATTTCTACAAGAGTTTCCAGAAAAACACTTGACCAGAAGCGGATTAGATAAATTGTTTCGAAAAATTAGCGTAACAGGGTCAGTCGACCGCGTCATTGGTAGTGGGCTAGTGGCAGACGAAGGTCATCGCGCACTGAAGAAAACGTTGCCCAGCGCCTCCAGGCTTGCGTGCAAGCAGAAGGAGGACATTTTGAACATCTTCTTTAATTAAATAATCAAACCATACTACTGAGAGTTTCTTCACAAAAATATTAAATACTGTTTTCATGTTAGAAGTACTTATATGAAATACAAAGTTTGGCTTACTTTTCATTGAATCACGGTGTATATATAATATATGTTGGACATTTTACAAAACGATTATTGCAGCAAAACAGTTTAATATCTTGATTTAGCCTTTTATTTAGATTTAATTTTGATTTTCTTCAATTTATTACATTCTTATATGTAGGCAAGCCTCGGCGATCTCATTGACCAAAGATGTAACCACAATAGCTAAATGACCAGAGGGTTTCAGAGTGTTGCAACCAACCCCGGGCAATGCAGCCTCAGTTGATTAATTATACTACTTTAAATACTGTTGCAACCTTCCTCCAGGGTCGTTGCAAACAACACCGGCCCGGGGTTGGTTGCAACACTCTGAAACCCTCTGGTCATTTAGCTATTGTGGTTACATCTTTGGTCAATGAGATCGTCAGTATAGCTTGTTTGGTGCTGAGATGTAAAGGATATATGGACTAAAATGGATGTAGGTTGTTCCAAAAATAAAAATATGGCACACGAAATTATGAAAATTGTTGCAACCAACCCCGGTCTCCCCTACAGCTCATACAGCTAAAAATACAGGGATTCAACGCAATACAGGGGTTTATTTATTTGTCCATAGTTTAACGTCGTCCTATGACATCAAAGGCCGTTGACGATATACAGGGATTAAACTCATTTGCTCTATTTAATTATGATTATCCTTCGAGCGACAATTAGAGCTCTGCGCCGACTTCATAGCGTCGGCGGCGGCGCGCCGGTCATTTTTGGTCGGCGGCGGCGGCGCGCCGCCGACCAACAAAAATCGGCGGCGGCGGCGGCGCGGCGCGGCGTGGTCGGCGCCAGTGACGGATCCAAAAGTTTATGAGGGGGTCAAATGGGCGTCCGAACTTTTGAAATAGTTAGAATTTCCACACTCTAATTCTAGCATTTTAAGCTGTCATCTGAACAAATTGCTTTATTATTTCACTGCTGATAGAAATCAGCTGTCACTTGTAGTTAAGATGTAGTTTGAGTCGTGTTTGAGTTTGACTACAGACAATACTAGCAAACCAGACATTTATTGAAATTAATATAAATACTACAAAACAGGGCCTACGTTCAATTTCCAAGAACGCCATAAGCCTTTAGTAAACGAATTGCTGACTATGAGACACAATTATAAATATAATAATCTTCGTTTATTATTTCAAACTGAAACACCGCATTATAATTACAATTCATAGTGTGAACGGCTTCTCACAAGTTATTAAATAAATCGAATTTAACTGTTTGGCAGCCATGAACGGCGCCCATCACGTCCTACTTCTCATTTTACGAGCGCCATATGGCGAATGAAAGGCTGAGTCGACCTTAGGAGGGGGATAGCGGGAATTGATCCCGCGTTCATGCTGATCTTCTACTTTTTGTGACAAAGTGTTATCATTTACCATAAACCCCTTCACGGCGTATCACAAGTAGGCCTAATTCATTTTAATTATTTTCAATTTGCTAAATCTTTTGTCAACGTAACAGGAAGAGTGCATCCTGTAGGCCTACTTATAGATTAAAGAATCCTGTGCCATCTGTTTTTATATCAATAACTGCTTAGCCTCAGACATCGCGATACTATTTACAATTATATCCAATTTATCACAATTAAAGTTAATGTTATTTATTTCAAGAACGTGAACTGATTTTATAAATACCACATAGTCTGTGTTTCATAGCAGTTTAATCCATAGCAGTTTGAAATGTAGATCGCCAATCCGAAAACCACTAGTAGGCTACTGAGCGATTTGCAATTTTATAAAATGCATGCCTATCCTATACGCTGTATGACTTGGATTTAGATGCAATAGAAATCTGATATATACTAAACTGTTGGAGCATGAGATGTGCTAATTTGATGATGGATATGTTTAAGCCTGCCTGATGATCATATGGGGTATCATATCAAGGATGACTCATTCACTGTGTGTGCGTCTTGTGAATGGATGACTCTTTAACTGTGGAACTTATAGGCAAAATCCTGAGAGAGAGAGGACATTTTGTTCACTCGGAAATGAGAGTCAATTTACGGTCATGCCAATCTACCGTGGCATGTCGATGTTGTCTGTCTTTCCCTCCGGCCCCTCCCTACTTACATACATTAAGATAGACAGAACAGCAATACTTGGAGAAGCACATTATTTGGGTTAAGAAAAGAACTAAACCTCGCCCATGCCAAAACCGTGGCCCGTTATAGCAGCGCACCATGAAAGGCGGGTCTGGTCGTGAGGGGCGACGGCATACAACCAGGAGGGGTGCGAGGGCGGTTCGCCCGAGACCTATGACTTAATACTGCCAAGATTGTATAGATTATAATAAAGTATTCTTTACATGTACGGCCATTCACTTAGAGCTGCACTGAGGGGTTAACTAAACCCCACAGATAATTTTATGGAATTAACTGGAGGGGTTGAAAACGAATTCGGGAGTTGAACACTCCCAACCCCCGACAATTCAATCATCGTATATAAATATATATATCCTCTGTCTTACATATATGTAGTATGCATGTAAAACAGAGGACGTTTTCGTTCTTCTCTCATTCCTATCCGTCTATTCAATCTATCTATCAGTCATTCAATCCAACCATCCATCCAGTTATCCATCCAACTATCCACCAAAACCATCCATCTATCTATCTATCCATCCATCCCATCATCTGTCTGCTGTATGCCTGTGTCTCTCTGTCTCCGTCTCTGTATGTCTGCCTGTCTCTGTCTGGCTGTCTCTGTCTGGATGTATGTCTGTCAGTGTATACTTCTATTACCCACTGAAGCAACAAGTTATCGCGAAATCATGCAAAACATGAAAAATGAAGAAAACAATTAAACACTTCACCGTGGCATCGGCGGCGCGCCGAGGAATTATCGGCGGCGGCGGCGTCGGCGCGCCGATCCACAAAAATCGGCGGCGGCGGCGTCCAAAAAATGTCGGCGGCGGCGGCGCGGCGCTCTAGCGACAATACCTTGGCGCATCTTAAACACCTTTAACATGCACAATTACCAGGCTAATACATGGATTAAACGCATTTGCTCTATTTATAGCCCGGTAAGTAAGCATGGTAAAGGTGTTTAAGATGCGCCAAGGTATTGTCCTACTATTAGCGACATCTAGGGATTGTCGCTCGAAGGATAATCATAATATATTTATGAATTTAAAATGCATCACTTAATAATAACAGAGCATCAGTTTTTGGCGTTGAGCAATTGTTAACGAAGTATAGTTGCTCAAAGACAATACACAGTAACTCTCTTAGAGGAGGAGTATCGAACCCTTACTCTCACAAAGCTGTTGCAAAGCAAGGACTCAACCAATCTTCCACCGTGTCCCACAAATCCAAGGTCAAATTCAATCGATTCGTTCAATGGAAACTGAACGAGCAGTGTATCTTCCTAGTAGCGGGTGATGGATATGGTCCATTGACGTCTCATTGGACAAAATGGAAGATGATTAGATTAGAGATATTATAGGCTAGAACTACATTTACAGAGATCAGATCATAGTAGCCTACACTAGATCAGAATGATAAGACCGGGTGATTTGGTTAGATAAGATTATAAAAGATTAGATGATTAGATTGCATGATCAGAGATTAGATTATAAATAACGAGGTCAAATTTGATAATGTGATTAGTATAGATGAACAGGTGACATTCGCTTATGTGATATTTGCTATCACTCAGCGTCGTTAAACTGAAACTACTACCACACACTTGGATTAGATTCGATTCTGGTCGCTAGATGGCGTTAAATTCTCGGTATTGCTATCCTTGGACACCTTTAATACGCGTTCTCTAAATCTTCAAAATCTGTCAGTTCCGTTCTTTCGGTAGTAACACCCAAGTTTGTTAAGGTATCGAATATAAGGTGAGGGCGAAGTTAAGGGCCGACAACGATGATGATGATAACGACGACGACGACGACGACGACGATGATGATGATTATGAAGTAGCGGTGCCGATATAGCTTTAAAAACGTCCTTGACAAAACTATCGTGCAATTGTTGACACAGAGCTTGACTAACTTCGAAAGCCTTCAACGAGGATGAGTCCAAAAATCCACTCACTTTGTGCAGCTCAGCAGACGTTCATGGAAAAGCCACAAAAACGGTAACAGCGGGAACCGAGTTTATGGATCGCCAGATACAGACTAAGCGCAGATGGTGGAAGAGATTCTGGGGTCCTGGAGAGAGTTTTGGCTGCGGTGCAAGGGTGGGTTAACACGGTTGGAATGCCGGAGATATGGATTGTAGTTGGCAGCACTGGCTGTGATGACAGGGAGTTGGGAGTCGTTTTTAAGAATTGTGGCCCAGAAAAGGGAGGACGTTTCGGGAGACAGAACTTGAGGCCCAGTAAGTTTTCCCACTGGAATGGGGTAACAAAGAGGAGGCGATGGGACGCAGGAAAATAAGGAGGAGGAAAAGGAGAAGAGAGAGGACGTATATTAGTGGGATGAAGAAGAGAAGAATGAAGAGGACAGTTCGAAGCCCTGATAAAAGAGAATGTCGAAGCTGATACTTTACGCTATGACACTGCATTGTTAAACAATAATACATGAAAAAAAATCTCGGCCACTGCCATAATTTATTCATTCATTCATTCATTCATTCATTAAGAGCATTTATATATAGCGCCCCTTCAAGAAACTACTCAGGAGCGCTCCCGGCCCAGCCACGACTAAAGAAAAAGACTTGAGGGACTTATAGAACCCTGTCAGATGGCTTACAAGTAAAAAACGGAGCTTAAGTGGTAGGTCATTCCAAATGGAAGGGCCAACAACCGAGAAAGCACGGCGCTGCCTAATAGCCAAGCGAGTCCGTGAACAAGGAACTCACCCCTCGTCGCAGAGCGAAGCACCCGACGCGCTGGAACATCAGACACTGGGCGGCAAAGATCACGCAAGTAAGATGGAGCGCAGCCAAGAACACAACGAGAAACAAGAGCAGCAATGCGATATGAGATACGCTGAGACACAGGCAGCCAATGCAACACATCACGCATGTATGCAGAGACGGGAGAGTACTTAGGAAGCCGTCCAATAATCATATAATCGGTTGGTGCCAGTCTGAAGCCTTGGTAAAGGAGGGCGACGTTTATTTGTCTCTCTTATGACGTAGCGTCGTTAAACAGGAACTACAAATGATACGGATGGAAATAATATCTAATTAGAAGTTAAAGGCAGACGTAATTGGCCTTGGCAGCAACAAGATGTCGCTAAAGAATTAATAATACAGTTCGCGTCTTGGACACCTTTAACACGCACTCTTCCCACGTTACAAATTAAGCAAATGCGTTGAGTTGGCAGTGGGTCTCTGAAGCTACCTCAAACAGCAAGTATGACGTTAACGGTTCTTCGCAGCCACAATCAGTTACTTAACAATCAGTTTATACGGTTGTCGTCTCAGACACCATTAAAACTATCCTACACACGCTATCAATTCATCAAAAAAGCGTTTTATCACTACACACAAGCTAAGCCAATCATTAAGACTTTTTCAAATTACTATAATAATGATCCAGAGTTTAGCGACATCCAATTGCTTATCCACAATGGGCTGTGTTTCTGTCTTAAGGGATAGATCTTCTAGAAGTTGACTTGATTGCCACTTCGTTTTAGAAACAGGCGCCATAGTAAATACATTACGAAATATTACGTAGTTCACAGAGAAGCCTGGATTTGTCTCGTTACGAAGCAGCCTCCTTTGTAATTATGGAGCGTTTAATTTCTTACTCTCATTATTCGGATTCTTTACATAATTTTGTGGCCGCTAAGAACCGTTAACCTATGAATGTTATAGAGATTAATTTTGTGAAATGCAAGGATTAAATGCATTGGCTGAATTTATAGCGCGTGAAATTTGCGTGATAATGGTGTTTAAGATGGGCAAATGCATTATCCTTTATTTAGCGTCATCTAGAGCTTGGCGCGCGAAGGATAATCATAATATATTTGTGCATTTATTTAGCATCACTGTTTAATGATCAAGCATCAGTCTTTGGCGCTGTGCGATTGAGAGTGAAGTATTTGGTCAAAGTCAATGCATAGTAACTTTCAAAGGAGGAGTTTCGAACCCAAACTCTCCGCGTTATAAGTCAATAACTCATCCAATCAACTGCCGTGTCGTACAAATCCTAGGTAAAATTCAATCGATTCCTTCAACGGAAACTGATCAGGCAGTGTCTCCACCTGGCGTCGAATGATGGAAGTGGTCTCTTGACGTCTGGTCGTTGTGCTGTGACGAGGAGTGACCCTTTGAACTAGACAGAGGTTAGATATGGGTCGCCAGATTTTATGGCCCTTGAACCATACAAAGAAGTTTGACAAGGGTCTTCAGCTGTTTGTCCGTTACGTATAGCACCAGCGTCCACCTGGTGAGCTATGTTTCATCGCATTTAACGGTAGAATGCAGGTCGCTGGAGTCGTTTTTTCCCGCGTCTTCAGAAAGAAGAATTTCTAACACCTTGTAGAAGTAGACACAGTTTGCAATTGGGGAATAAAGCATTTGGAATAGGGATTTCTGGGTTGTTTAATTTAACGGATGAGAGATGTAACGATGCAGCGTCATAACAGAGATAAATAGCGTAGCCCTCCATAGCAATCCAGGTTTCCGTAGTTTATAACCATCTTGTGGCCTCCAAGGGCCTTGCACGTCGACCTTACCGTATTCATGAGCTGGGATATACTTTGCATTCTAGCGATTATTTATTTAACCACAGTTTAACGTCGTCTTATGACATCAAAGGCCGTTGACGACAACACGGAAAATATACAATACAATCAGAACCATAAACTTATAGCATCCGAACGACACCATTAAAGGTGTCAAACGGAGCTTTACAATTTCACTAATAACGCATTGTCTGAATTTATAGCATCCAAAGAATGCGCGTTAAAGGTGTTTAAGGGAGCACGACAGCTAATAGAGAACCGCGCATCAGCTTTTATTTGACGCATCCACCATCTGAAGCGATCACTTACAATCGAACACAGAAGACACACCGTTTTGATTACATAGATGGATCCAGAGTTTAACGACAGCTTATGACAACATAGGGCCACAGGCCGTTGCAGTCGAAAAAAATTCAAGGACTGAAGCGATTCGATGGATGGATCGAGAGTTTAACGACGTCCTATATATACGGCAACAATTTCCGTCGACATAAACAATTTGGAACAGTTAATATCGTTCCCAGTGCATAATTACAGCTAATACAGCTTCAGCTTTAACTTAACGCAATCACCACCTGAAGCGATCACTTACAATCGAACACAGACGACACACCGTTTTGATTACATAGATGGATCCAGAGTTTAACGACAGCTTATGACAACATACGCAGTTGCAGTCGACAACAATTATTTTGTCGTATTACATCTCAATTGTTACATCCATCTGCCTGTTTCAGACGGTACGTCCATCTTAGGTATGTATATACATGCTAAAATGCTGAATATTCCTTTCCCATGAACGATAAGTTTTAAATAGACGCTAGTTTCATAACATTTCAAACCGGTTTTACTTTACAGTTTCCTTTCGTTGGACTATGATGTCATCAGCGGAGAGATTCCACGATGCTGTTCGAAAGGGGGATATGAGAGCCATAATGGAGGACATTTAGAAGGACTATGACCGATCGGACGACAAGGGTATGACCCCGGCCATGTGGGAAGCTGCATTGGGTCACGTGGAGGCGTTGAAGATACTTGTCGAGAAGGGCGTTTGGATAGAGTTAGTGGTGGATTGAAGGTGAATAACAGACATTTGGTTTACGATTAGCAGATCAGAGGTGACAGGGGCTTGTTAGGAAGGGCTAAATGAATAATGTGTGGTTTAGAGTTTCTGGTTTGACGGGGTTAAGTGAATACCAGCTGAAATGCAGAAAACTTCATACGTGGTTTACCTTCCAATCATTATTATCATTGAGTTGTTTATGCTCGATTTTTCAAATGGCGATCGCAAATTGATTCGCCCATTCTCAGTCTTCAAAGAATTTATCGAGTTACATACTTCACCATCTCTCCCCTTGTTGGCAACAAGCCAAGTTTACTCTTAAGATTGTTTTTTTAGAGGCAGTCAGTACTTTGGTCGAACGGCGCTACATCATTCGGCTGGAAACGGTCACGTGGGCTGCGTGGTATTTCTCGTCGCATTCTGGGTCAACATCTGGTCACTCGACAACAACTTCAACACGCCGCTAGACGTCGCTGCAATCCGCAATCCTCGAATGACCGTGGTCAGCTGTCTGGACAAAGCGGCGGCTGGCCAGATGTCCAGCAATGTCAGAGCCTTCAAGAAGCAGCGAGAGTCGATTATTCGTGACGCCGAGAGACGAGCCAAGCGCTTCCAGAAGTCGCCTCAGGAGATGGAGGTAGCAGGAGCCGACGGAATGAAGCTCAGGTCGAATCGTAGCTTTCAGTCCTATATTTATTTTTTCGCCATGAAGCGATTCCTAGATCCAGTATAAACATTCCAGATGCATCTTAAATCCATTCGAGAACCATCCTGAATCATTCCAAATGCCATTCAAGAATCAACTCACGCTGAACCCTGTCTACGTTCTAATTCCATCCTAATATTATTATTATTTATTAGTTTTACTACTACAATTCATAGGCGTAGAGGAGGTAGTTTCCTCCTCTTGTTTTTTATATACTGGAACTTCTATTGACCAATGACACCAATAATCAGGATTTTGCCAATAGTCTGTGAAGTTGCCTCCTCTTTAATTTAGGTCTGGCTACGTCCCTGCTACAATTATACATATTACGCCTTTATTAAGTGCCACAATCTAATGACCGATGGTAGGTGGTTTTCTATTTTTCATCATAATTTTGTGGCCGCTAAGAGCCGTTAACGTCGACATTACACTATACGCTGGTGCTATTGGGAGCTGTATAGCGACTTAACGCATTAGAATTATTTATAGCGTGAGAAGGATACATTTTAAAGGTGTCGTAGACGACCGCAATATCATTAATTGTTTAGCGACATCTGGTGACCGCCAAAGCTAATAATTACTTCGACCTTCAAATTATGTTCCAATTTAAAATATTTCCATCCATAGATTAGTTCCCGTTTAACGCCGCTCCATCATTAACCCTCAGGCTACCGAGGTGTTTTGTAACACTGGCTACCAAGTAGGGGGGGGTTGTGGTTACCACCACACCCTGGATTTCGTGTTTGGTTTCACGTATCATAACTTGTAATACAGCAATGGATTCAGCATTCATTTCTGAACAGAATGGTATATTTAGTTGTACATTATGTGAATGCACTTCGAAATTACATCACTTTTAACAACGGAACCCCTTAATTAGCGATATCTTATATTATTGCGTACATTTTGTACTTTTTGGATAAACAAATATAAGATTATGTGTGTTTTTAAACTGATCTATGTACCCAAGAACATTTTAAACATAATTTGTAACAATAGCCTACAAACTACACTGTGTCCACGATAAGGTAGATCACTAGACTTTGTTAAATATCTTGGTCAATTGTACTATTATAGGTATTACATTTGGTGCACATGAACTTCAGTCTATTCTATCTATACCCTGCAAATTTTATTACAATTGATGCAACGGTTACGAGGATATACCCTTATGAAATTGGGTGGTTCAGGAACCAAGTTACCAACACGTAAAACGCATAGAATTACGTCATTTTTCTGGCTACCGCAGGGATAGGCTGTTGTTTATAAGCGTCATTTTCGGAAACAATTACACTACGAGACCTGTTTTACGTAACAGTAGTTGGTTGTAAAGAAATGGTTTTCAGTGCAGAAGACAAGATTTTAATCAAGGAGTTGAGAGAGACGAAGGGGTATGGCGTAGGAGACTCATTACAGAATTTCCAATAAAAAATTGGTCCCTAGCTGTTAAAAAGATTGCCACAACCGGATCAGTTGCAAGGAAACCACGAGACGCAAACAAAACCACGGACGCAAACAAATATCAATGCTGTCGGAGAACTGGTGCTGAGTCAGGATGATCAGCCGCGCACGCATCTGTCGATGCGTTTTACGTGTTGGTAACTTGGTTCCTGAACCACCCAATTTCACAAGGGTATATCCTCGTAACCGTTGCATCTATTGTAATAAAATTTGCAGGGTTTAGATAGAATAGACTGAAGTTCACGTACACCAAATTTAGTACCTATAGTACTACAATTGACCAAGATATTTAACAAATATCGTGGACACAGTGTAGTCCATAGTCTGTTTAGTTGTAGCGAAATCTAAAGGCAACATGAAACAAGACTTTACGTTACTGTTCACGGCAGTCAAATATGTTCGTGGTCCTTGCATTTTTTGCAAGTTACTCCCGTTGTTTTGTGCGAACTGGCTTCTCACTTCATCTTCAGTATCTGTTTCAGCTGATATAAGTTCTAACTCTGTAGCTGTCGACAAACGCTTATGTAGAAATATCGGTTTAAGTTGTGATGTTGCATCAGCCATTTTCAGACAGATAACGTGTATTATAATTTATTTTTATCACTTCCAGTTTTCAAAAGACAAAAAAGTAAGCAAGCAAATGTAGCCCTGCATTCCCTCTACAGAATGGTATACTTGTTTCTCTTCCAGGAAGAAAAATGAATACGCTATATTAAAAAAACTAAGGGTGGTGGTGGTAACCACCACCCCTTGGTAGCCCGAGAGTTAACAAGGGTGGGATGACGACCGGAAGAATGAGTAGCTCACATCCCAGAGGGTTACAGCTTGCATCTGGCACCACTGGCTGTGGTGACAGGGAGTTGGATTCCGGTTGGATGCCGCCTCTAAGAATTCGGAACATGGAGAGGGACAGTTTCTTAGGAAGACTGATCTTCAGGCCCAGTAGGTTTTTCCACTGGAAGTCAATCACAGAAAGCAGGCGGATGGGGAGGAAAAGGAGGATGAGGATCATACAGAAGAAGAGGAGGAGCGGATTAAAATAAAGAGGAAAGCAATGAGACGGGAGAGGCGGAAGAAACAGAAGAGGAGACAAGAAGGAAGAGGATGAATATAGGAAGCGTCGCGAGAAAGGAGAAAAGTCAGTATAGGAAGAGCCAGTTGGTTAGAGCACTTACTCTGTAACGTGGAGAGTCCGGGTTCGAGCATCCACCGACTACTGTGTAGGGACCTTGAGTAAGTCCTTCATTCACGATTGCTCAGCGCCATCGGTTGATGCCTGTCTATTACACGATGGCGGTAAATAAATGCACAAATACACAAATCTATTATGATCGTTCATCGAGCACCAAGCCTAAGATGTGGCTAACCAATAGATAATACCATGTTCAACTTGGACACCTATAACACTCATTCTTCCGACGCTATAAAAGGAGCCAATGCGTTTCATCGTCAGCATTATTGTGATTCACAAGTTGTAACTGGATTATTATACTTTGATTTGAGTTGTATGTGTGCGTTTTGGTTGCTGAAACACTCATAGATAATATCTTTTCAATTGTTAATTTTTAAATATGTTATGTCATATAACATTTATAATAAAATTCTGATGTTGGAAAATTATAAATATTAATTATTGGTTAATGAATATCGATATTGCCATATTACTATTATGCAATGTTGGTTGCAATGTTGGTTGCTATGCTGGTTACTATTATTCAACTCTTGTTCTTCAGTATTATATATTATAAATGGTTTGGTTTGGTTGCTGTATCAGAGTGGCTGCTGTGTTGCATAGTATTGCAGTACTGTGTTGCAATGCTGGTTACTGAAATAGCTATAGACAACTTCTTTTCAACTGTTGATTTTTGTTTAAAATATGTTATGTCATAATAATAAGAACCCGATGTTAGAAAATTATAAACATTACTTATTGGTTAATGAATATTCATATTACAATATTACTTTCATTCAACTTTGGTTCTTAAATATTGCATATGGCTTGGTTAATGTACATGAACAGTTTAAAGGAATACCTTAATCAATTATAATACATGTAATGTATGCTTTGTTAGTAAATGACATAATAATCACAGACAGTATGATATGAACTACTTTATGTTGCAGAGATATTGAATATTAGTGGAATTGTAAAGCTCCGTTTCGACACATTAATTTTAATGGTGCTGTTCGGATGCTATAGGTTTCTTGTTCTGATTGTATTGTATATTTTCTGCTATTGTCGTCAACGGCCTTTGATGTCATAGGACGACGTTAAACTTTCGAGAAATAAAAATAACATCGTCAGCAGCGACCACTGCTTGGGATTTTTCCCAAGATCTTGGGAATTTGGGGTCCGACTTGGGATCTGGGGAATTTGCCTAGCAATCTTGGGATTTTTCTAAAGTCTACAGACTAGTTTTTACCGTACTTAGCAACAGTGGCAGCGAATCAGATTAGAAAAACTCGCTCAGTCTGAAAGACGTTAATTTTTATTATTACCCTGTAAACATTGTTAATTCCGGCTTTTTCTTTGCGAGTTCTTAACCTAGATAGTTTTTTTGAAGAATTGTGATTGCTAAAAGTTAATAACGCATAATACACATTTTCATCGAAACTGGTAACCTTTTCAGTAACTTGGGATTTTTTCGGAGGCTATAAAAGGAGCCAATGGGAATTCATTGTCAAGAGTCTTCCGGGATTTCAGAAAATGGAGAGTGGTCACACTGTACTACACACAGGTCATTGTAAGCATACTATCAAAATGCCAGATTGGCTGTCGCAACAAAACTCTGATACGTTACAAACATTGGAAAATTGCTCTTATAGCCTAATATCGAGTAGTGCCATTCCGGAAGTAATTTTATAATAATAATAATAATCTTTTCTTTACTGGAAGCGCCCAGACAAACGCACTGCGCTGTACATTTACATGTTATGCAATTTAAATCTTAACCCATATATGCCTAAGTGTGAATTTGCATGTTATGCTGATATGAGTTGTTCTTCATACAAGTCTTATTGAGATATTAAATCACTCTTGAAAATATTTTCACAATTAGTAGTATTTTTTGTTATATAAAAAGTGATCCTTTATAAAGGATCATAGGCATACAACAGAACTTTTACTTCGGCAAAAAAAACATTCTGCCTCAACATATATACATATACATATATGTAAATTTATGTATATGTTAGAGCCCCTAATCCTAGATATCGACTATGTGTGAGTATATATATGTATATATACATATATATGTGTATATATATGTATGTATATAACTATATATGTATTTATACATATACATACATAAATATATGCATATATGTAAATTTATGTATATGTTAGAGCCCCTAATCCTTGATGTCGACTATGTGTGAGTATATATATGCAGATGCAGAGAAGCTTGAAGCTTTTGAAATGTGGTTATGGAGAAACTATATTATACAAGATTAGACGGAGCAACTGTAAACAAACGAGAAGGTGCTGCAACTGGTGCAAGAGGAGAGTTCAATGGTCACCACATTAAAGAGGAGACAAATTAACTGGATTGGCCACACACTATGTGGAAAATCGCTCCTGAAGACCGTGCTTGGAGGAGGAATTTAACGGAAGAAACGACCTGGAAGACCAAGACATACAATGTAGGAGTGGATGATGGATAAAAGAAACAGGCAAGGATTAAAAAGAAATAAAGGAATAGGCACAAAATAGAGGAGAATGGCATCGCTTCATTCCTTTAGCCTAAGAGCAGAACACTGAAGAATAAGAAGAATAGAAGTCGGTTTGGTGAAAATAATTCTTGCGTGAAAAGGGAAGTTGGTTTAATGAAATGAGATTTTGCATTGAAATTGAAGTTGGATTGATGAAAATAATACATACGTAAATAGGAGTTGGATTGATGACAGTAATCATAAAAGTCATTGAAATAAACAAGAATAAAATATGCTAAAATAGAGGTTTACCTGTAGATATCCTGTGGTAGAACTAACGGTAAGTGTAAGATTTTTTAATTGCCCAACCTTACATTACTTATTTAGGTAAAAGTATTTTTTAGAGTATTTAATTATGGCCATTGCATGGGTTTCAGTGCTGGTCAAACACAAGTTGCACTGATGAAAAGAATTCTTACTAAATAGAAGTCGGATTGATGAAAATAATCTTTTTAAATGAAAAGAATCTTGCTTAAGTTAAATAGAAGCTGAATTGATAGAAAATAATTCTTAATTAAATAAAAGTTGTATTGATAAAAATAATTCCTGCTTTAAAAGAAGCTGAATTGAAACGAAATTTGGCCTAATTAATGGAAGCAGGATCGATTGGAAGGATTCTCGCCAAAGTAGAAGTTGGATTGATGACAGATAGGCCTAATAATGCTACTTGTACAACGGGAAAAATAATAAATACGTTAACATAACCTTTTACCTTATTTTACAAGCTAAAAAGGACGATGCACGACAAGGAACTGAAGTCTAACGACATCTAGTGGTCTGAATAACTTTCCGGCATTACCATAGAATCGGGGACCGCTAATTTCGTACAGATAGAATATAATTTATGGTATCTTCTGGCATACTCTCATTGGATGGAATAAACAACTTCCGGCAAATACTTCACCCGAATAAATTTCTATGCCTTTCTTCCCTATTAAGCAACGCGGGACTTTTTATCTCTCTTTTATTGACGACACTAACCCTAACACTGACCCTAACCGACCCTCACGACGTAAAGTTTTCTAGTCCATGTCGGTTACGTTGAGGTTATTTAATTAAATGTGTTTGTCCACTAAATTATATGCACAGAGTTTTAGAATCTAACCAGGTTTGGCTTTAAAGTAGAATTTCTCCATATTGTGATTAAATCAGTACAAAATGGCGACGAATAAAGTGTTTCGCTACAGTGAGAACTGAGCTGAAGTTTTAGAGCGTATAATACTGTCATCTAGCGAATACATCGAACGCGCTTCAACCAAAGATATTCTATGCTTATAAAAATTACTATTAACAGTCATTTTTCTAAAATTGCTATTCATGACATTTATATAATACTAGAAAAGAGAAGTGAACAGACTATTGAAGTACTGGTTCATCATAGCACCATAGCATAGGATGATGGATTCACGATTTCTTAAAACTTTCATGTAGGCCTACACCAAAGTGAAATTAGCAGTTGGTTGAATAAAATGATATACTTACTTTCTTACTTACTAACTTACTGACTTAGTCATAAACGCAATATTGTATTGTATTGTATTTGAACACTTGTTATAGCGCCTCTACCAGATTTCCTATTCAGAGGCGCTCCCGACTACTGCTGTAGTCGGAGTTTCACGCCGATGCGCATGAGCAATTGCGAGTGAAGGACTTGCCTAGGGTCCCTACGCGACGGCTTTGAGGTGGATTCGAACCCGCAACCCTCCAGCTGCAAGGCACCGAACATACCCCTATACCACCGCGCCCCAGTATATTGTGTTGTGTTGTGTGTTGTTTTGTACTCCACGTTTATAATGCGACCGAGCCACCCGCAGTAAAGATCCGAGAAATTAATCTCTGATAAACCGACCCGACCGGGAAGCGAACCCGGGGCGCCGGCGCGGTGAACGGGCACCAACCCACTCGGCCACTCAGGATCCTTATATGCAATACCCGCACGCTTAATAAACAAACCGTGATATCGTAATCACGATGATCTAATTGACACATCGATATTAAGCACTGAGAACCATCTTACTCATTTGCTCTGCTGTCTACTTCTCCCTCCATCCATCTGTCTGTGTCAATCTATCATTGTGTTTCTATGTCTGTCTGTCTGTCTGTCCGTCCATTCGTCTGTGGGCCTCTTTTATAGCTTCAAAAGAATGCGTGTTAAAGGTGTCCAATTCGAACATTGCATTATCTATTGCTTAGCCACATCTCAGGCTTGGTGCGCGATGGACGATCATAATAGATTTGTGTATTTGCGCATTTATTTACTGCCACCGTGTAATAGTTGTAATATGCCAAAATAATCTTTGTCGGCGGCCACGGCCTATGTTGTCATAAGCTGCCGTTAAACTCTGGATCCATCCATCCGGGCGACGCCAATCACCCACTCATTAAAAATCAACAAACTGATTTTTAACAACACTGTTTCAAGCATAGATGATTAGCGTCTTCCTCCTAAGCAACTGCCTTTAATCGATATATTAGTTGAATTGAACTGTAAAATACCAAAATAGTGAATAATGAGGACTGCTCAAAATGACGTCAAAGGCCTTTGTTGTCATCAGTTGTCGTTAAACTCTGGATCCATAGCCTACATATATATACTTTGTGTCTGATTTAAATTAAGGCAGATCAGTTTTAGGCTTTGTTTCGACAAAGGCATGATGAAGTACAGATTAAATGCATTCTTCATTGTGATCGATTGCAACTACTACATTATTAATGATCTTGATTAATTTCGTTAATAGCCGTCCGCTATCCAGTCACGCGTAGGAATTCTCTGCGTCTTAAACCTCCGCAACGGAATGAAATTCCAGACTGACGTTAAGCCTAGAACTATAAGAACGGATATAAATATATAATAATAAAATAAGGGAATCACAAATGAGACGTCGACTTAATTTGCTTTGCCGGCCACAAATATGTATATAAACATATCGATAGATACAGTTCTCAAATATATATGACACCTATAAAACGCAAAACAACTACGCTATAAATTCAGCCGTTTAATCGCAATTTTACTGACCTTGTATTCTCTCCACGATAAGATCTACGACAACGGTCCTTATATATATATATAAATATCTATATATAACGGATATAATATATATGGAGACAATAAAGTGGTGCCAGTCCGAAGGCTGGAACCTATTAAGGAGGGCGACAAGGCTATACAGTCTGAAGTGACACAGTATACATTACCCGATATTGATATACTATAAGTTATCCTAACCATGTATACCCTATATAAGTATATAGGCCTCTACCAAAAATGCATCTCCATGGGAATAGCACAGTTCGCCTATTCTACAGATCGTAGCCTACTTTCCAATTTCCATGCAACCATCCGAGAAGTGGAGGTTGAAATTAAACCGTCTCGGAGGTGTGACAGATATTGTGATAGAACACTCTGAAGGTCGGCAGGGGCCTGGTCGAGTATACTACAGGGTACCATCTCCTAGGAAAGGCGGTCCCTTAGCATTGTGACTATCAGTGTATACGTCCCAATACATGAAAACGACAGACGCTGTGGACTCCATTAATGATGACCAGACGGTATTTGCTATATCGGCCATATATATAGGGCATGGTCTCTCTATATCTTAAAGGTGTTTTTTACTGTATTATCCATTATTTAGCGACATCTTCGGATTCGCGCACGATCATAATATATTTGTGCATTTATTAGGCGCCAATGTCTAGTGACCAAGCATCAATAGATGTCGCTGTGCAATTTTAAGCAATGGATAATCATAATAATTATAAGTGTGCATTTATTATTCGCCACTACCTAGTGACCAAGCATAAAATGTACAGCGCATATGCGTTTGTCAGGCTATATAAAGAAAAGATTATTATTATTATTATTATCAATCTTTGTCGCTTACTACTAATATTTAAGTGAAGGACTTCCTCAAAATTTTACACGGTATCTATAAGGACTCGAACCCGCACTCTTCGCCTTACAAGTAAGCACTCATCCAATCCGTGTCCCACAAATTATAGGTAAAATGCAATGTTTATGTTGGGAATATCGATTGATTTCACCATAAAGTCAGGGATGACGACTTGAAGGTAATGTGCAATGCATAAAATGTAAGGTAATGTTCTACTGTCAGGCTATAATTACTAGTAATGTCCGGTCCTCGTGTGTCCTCTAGCCAATGCAGTTATAGTTAGTAGGGCCTCAATCAATATCTCGGAATTTCGATAGCGCCTCTTGAAGTTCTCCACCCATAGGGGCCCCCGATCCAATCGAAGCGAAAATGAACAGTGTTGTGCAACTGGGGAACAAATAGGAGGGAACCATAGGTAGGAGACTCGTCTCCAGGGAAAGCCGTTCCATAATTAAAGTTGGGTCGATCACGGAAAATGCTCACCGCTGCATGCCGAGCGACATTAGTAAGATCTTAGGAGCAAATTCACCTAGGGAGCTAAAACTCCTATGTGTAATTCTTTGCATTCCTGTTCAGCAAAGTATGTGTATCAAATTTGGACGGATAGTGTATAAAACATTGAACTTTGGTCGCTAGATGGCGAAAAATGATATGCTCTGAATAAACACCTTTAATACGCCTTCAATCGATATTATAATTTCGTCATTTGCGTCATATCACTCGATCAATTTCAATGTATCTCAAAGGTGAGGTCGACGTCAATGGCCTTATTATTATAAGAATTTACATGTGTGTTTTAAAGACACAAAAACCGAAAAAAGTTTCTTTAAATAATTAAAATTATTCTTATTAATGTAAATGTATCTATTAGTTTCGTAGATAGCGAGAATAAAGGCAGCTGTCAGATCGAAAATACAATACAACCACCAAGGAATCAACCAGAAAGGTCAGACGTCAAAAACCTTTGCTGTCACAAGACGTCCGTAAACCGATTCTCTTGTTTATCGCAAGAAAAAACAATCGAGAAGTTTCATTCTACGTGACAGAGACCCAAATGGGTACTCACGATTTCTTATGCGTACGTTGGAATTATATTAACATCGGTTATACCCTTGAAGACAGAAACCCATATGGGTGCTTAAATTTGTATGGAATGGTATGAACATCGGTAATACCTTGTAAGTGTATGAGCTAAGGTGTAGTAGAATGCCGGACTGTCAACCGACAGGTCAGGAGTTAAAACCCAGCCATGGCAAAAATTTCTTTCTAAATGTGCGCTCCACATGCCCCCTTTAGCAAACGCAGCTATAGCGAGTACACTGCCACCCAGTGAGAGGATCACGGGAACTAATAATATTCACCTTTTAACCAGTGTGCAATATTCATTGCAATGAAGAAATTGTTTTGTAAAGTTAAGTAAGTAAGTAAGTATATCCTTTATTGAAAAATCAACTGCTAACCGCATTTTGGTGTACAAAGATCATCAAATATAAAAAAATTAAGTATAAAGCATCCGTGTGACAAATGTTTTACGAGATAGAGAGTTTGCCTTAGGTATTATTCTATTGTGGGTTCTGGGGCGTAGCGAGTATGAAACAGTTTTCACGGGAGGCAGTAGTTGATGTAATACATGTGCAGGGTTGCTGATGATGGTAGAAAAGAGGTTAGAGTCTGCTTTTCTGCAAAGTTGCTCGAAACTTTGGTAGGATTCCGGTAGATAACGAGACCGGACCAGTCGCCGTATAGTTGCCTGAAGACGAGAGCGTCCCTCTACCCCCACAAAGCCCCACCACGCCGGGGCCGCATAGAGCATCCGCGACACTGTGGTAGCATTTGTTACATCACACAGAGATTGGCCCTTGAACCCATGTGCTGTTAGAACGCGGAGGGCATACATTGACTGTCTAGCCTTAATGACAGTTATCACAGTTCGGGTGGCTTTATGTAGCTCAATATCAAATCGCCTATCGGCCATAAGTCTTAACGGACTGACCTTCTGGATGTTGACTTGACTGGAACTTGGATTTGGGTTTTCTGTCTCTCTGCCCATATGTTTGTCTGCCTGTCTGTCGTGTGGTTTAGACACCAGCGCAGTAGAAGTTAGTTACCTCGTGAATTATTACACAGTTCACAGAGAAGCCTGGAATTGGCTCGTTACGAAGCTTATAACTGTGGAGTCTTTGCTTTCTGATTCTCATTTTAGAAATGGATACAGTTAGTAATGAGGGAACAATGCGCCTGAAATGTGTTAGTAATATAAAACTGCACTGGCTTCCTCTCTCTGCTCGCCATTTGTGCAGCGCCTATATATAATCTCATAAAAGCAGATAGGTCAACATCAACGGCTGAGCAGTTCGCTAGGTGGCGTTGAACCCTGCTAATGTAATGTTCTCTTTAGACACCTTTAATACGGTGTCAATTGACCGTATTAATAGAATGCAATGAACGTAAAGTTATTAACTCTAATCAGCAATTTTTCATCCCCATACAAAAGCCAACGACGACTTATACGATGACAACAATGATGATGAATATTATTGGAGCGCTACTGCATTGCTACGGCTGTGAGCGGCGCTATGTAAATTGCTAATTACATTACATTACAATATTGTGACTTAAGGATTTGTTCAAAATTCCTACACAGTAACCATCTCAGAGGAGGACGATGGAATTTGGATGTATATTATGTGTTTGCTACGGGACCTTTCCATGACGCTCACCTCTTCCAATGTACTTTAGCCGATAAACTGAAGACATCGATGATAAAGTGAATACATAGTAGTATCATGGATTGACTCTATATTCAAGTAGGCGGTGACTTTATGCCGAGTACTGTACATGTATCTTTCTGAGTATCATTAGTTCATAGAGGGGTAGAGATTTTGTGTGTGCGTAAATATGTCGAACTTATTGAAACAGAGATTGGTCTCAGCTATATAAACGAATGTAAATGGATAGTCTGTGGAGTTTGGCAGTTTTCGTCGAGGTCTGTTGCCTGTTCGTTTCCTAAGTAGTTCAGCCAAGTCTTACAGTGTGTAGTTAATACGCTTATGATACTAACAAAGAACTTATACAGTTGGTTTCGAGTACTGCGAGGCCAACCGATAGTTTTTTTCGTGTCGTTTGTACAACGGTCGTTTTACTGAAAGAGACGTTATAGGAACTGGTTATACTATTACTTTTATGTTTTCAGTATACTTTGCTTTTACTTCATGAGTTTTCCTCGTCTTTCAGTAGTAGTAAATTACAGTATATAATATTACGTATGTAAGTTTACATAATTATATCTCCAATTTCTTCGGTTAAGATATTGTCGAAGTTGAAGTAGGTTAAGAATCTTGTGACGTGAGTTCAGGTCGACGTCAGATGATCAGGATGTCGTTAGATGGCGTTACAATTTGGCAATTTTATGCTCACCTTATACACCTTTAAAACGTTCTCTATATAAATTATAAATTCGTCAGTTAAGTTTATCAGTTAAGTTTTATCGCCGTGATATATTATTATTAACGTCGAACTTACCCTACAAGAAGATGGGAGCGTCAAACCAATTCTTATAACGCATTGGTTGAATTTATAGCACAGGAAGAATACGTAGTAAAGGTGTTTAAGACGAGCACTGCATAGCCTGTTAATTTAAGGATCCTGAGTGGCCGAGTGGGTTGGTGCCCGTTCACCGCGCCGGCGCCCCGGGTTCGCTTCCCGGTCGGGTCGGTTTATCAGAGATTAATTTCTCGGATCTTTACTGCGGGTGGCTCGGTCGCATTAGAAACGTGGAGTACAATACAACCCACAACACAACACAATATACTGGGGCGCGGTGGTTTAGGGGTATGTTCGGTGCCTTGCAGCTGCAGGGTTGCGGGTTCGAATCCACCTCAAAGCCGTCGCGTAGGGACCCTGGGCAAGTCCTTCACTCGCAATTGCTCATGCGCTTCGGCGTGAAACTCCGACTACAGCAGTAGTCGGGAAGCGCCTCTGAATAGGAAATCTGGTAGAGGCGCTATAACAAGTGTTCAAATACAATACAATACAATACAATAATTTGACGACATTTTGTGAATGGCGCGTGAAGCATAATCATTGTATTAATTGTATCTAAAGATTTATATAGCGCCTCTCTCAGAATAACTATTCAGAAGCGCTCTCACCACGAAAACCCCGGGGAAAAGAAACATCTTTAAAGAACGAGAGACCAAAGAGGAAAAACTAGTCATTAGTTTAGCCCTTAATGAGGGGGGAATGTCATTCCAAGTAGAGGGACCAACCACAGCAAATGCCCGGCGTTGAGCCAAGGCAGTCCTAGTCCTAGGAACAAAACGATCTAGCCAATCAGCAGAGCGCATGGAACGAGATATGGTCGCAGATAACGGCTTCCGCATATAGTCAGAAAGATACTTTGGGGCACTGCTCAGCATTTGTGCATTTATTAGGCGCCACTGTACAACGACCAAGCAGTAATTAATCAATCATTCAATCTTTTATTTGTAGCCAACCAACAATAAACAATAATAATTTTTTTTTTATTACAAATCAGATTGCACTTTTAAGTATGGATTGTTGAATGCCACAAGGGAAGGCCCTGGAGGGATCACAGATCCCGCTAAGTATAGTTTCTGTATAGTATACCTCTGCATAGTTTCAATAGAATATGTGGCGGCCGAAAGATGCGTTACTTAGTATAACAGTTGGTGACTTGATTAACATAAAAAATCTTAACTAGGCTAACCTTAACTAATTTAAACTAAATAACGAAAGTTAAAGGAATGAGTGGGAAGTGCAGTTAAACACATGGAAATAAAAGATTAATACATCAAAGCATTTCATTATTACCTTCAACTATATAAGTGCGAAGCTTATTCTTAAACAATGTGAGTGAGGGAGATTTTCAAATTTCTTGAGGAATTTTATTCCAGGTGGTGGCGCCAATAAATTTTATTGAGAACTGACGAGTGTTTGAGCGGGCCAAGACACTTCTATAATTTACGAATTTTCTTGTTAAGTGGGAGTGAACCTCTGACGCAAGATTAAAGAATCCCTTGTATACTGGAGGTAGTAGGCCTCGGTCGTACCTGTACATAAATTCACCGATTTGGAACAGCCTGAGCTGCTCTAATTTTAATACTTTAAAGTTTAAAAATAGAGGGTTGGTATGCGATCCATAAGTAGTACCAGCCACTATTATATACGGATCACCCGTTTTTGCAAAGTTATCAGTCTTTGTAACCTTGTAGAGTAGGTTGAGGCCCATACTAAATTGCAATAGGCTAAATAAGGATAATATATTAGAGAGTAATACAATTTTAAATGAATGAATGGCGCTAAGCAATCGTGAGTGATGGACGTGCTAAAGGACCCTACACAGCAACCGTCTAAAATGAAGAGTCTCGAACTCGTACTCTCCGCGTCACAAGGCAAGCAATCATCCAATCGGTTACTGTGTCCCACAAATCTTATCGATTGATTTGTGATATTTTATAAATGATCAAGTACAATGCAATACAGCGTCGCATTCCCAGTAATCAAAGCTTCGGACTGGCATCACCCGATGCGAGCCACTCTCTCTTATTTATCGTCATTTTGTGGCCAACATGAGACCACACACACACACACACACACACACACACACACACACACACACACACACACACACACACACACACACACACACACACACACACACACACACACACACACACACACACACACACACACACACACACACACACACACACACACACACACACACACACACACACACACACACACACACACACACACACACACACACACACACACACACACACACACACACACACAAACACACACACACACACACACACACACACACACACACACACACACACACACACACACACACACACACACACACACACACACACACACACACACAACAGGACTATATGCATGTTCTGCCTAGCAGATGTACGGGCAAATTAGGACACATACATAATTATACATAGATGTGTGTATGTATGTATGTGGGCATGGGCGGAGTTTATCAGGGGCTAGGGGGGGGCTAAGCCCCCCCATGAGCCCACAGACTTGACTGTGCTTCATTAAGGTATAGTGATAAATCTCATAGCATTGCCATCCCATCTCTACCAGTTCCTGCCAGCACGTGTGACTCTGGTCCAAGTGCACAAGACATAGTAGCCGCAAGAAGTCAGAAGACAGTTAAAACTGCGTCATCTCTTCGAGACTTCTTCGTTGCTTCTACATTTGGACAACGTGAATGCATTGATGATTCAGCACGTGCCACAACGAACGTATATTTTAAGCTGTAAAATCCTTCTCACCACAAAATTAGTACAGAGTATGTTCAAAATACATTTGGCGGCTGGGGCTTCGCCCCAGACCCGCCTATAGGGGCTCAACTTGCCTCCAAACCATAGGCGCAAACACCCTATGGGACCCGTAGGACGCGTCCCCCCCAAACTTTCGAACAGCTTGGGACCGTCCCCCAACTTTTGAAAACTGTGAGGCAAACAAGAGCTCAAAAGGCACTCCATTTGGCATCATATGCTCAAAATTTCGTCGGCTTCAATCCCGGAGCCCCAGACCCCGATGGGGGAATTTACGACGCTCCCCCATGCCCCTATTTTCATTAGGAGCTTCTTGCCTTCCGAGATCTCTTCCCTCTGTACCATTAATGCCAGAGGGGCCTATAGTACAAGGCTCTGGCCTTGGACCTGCTGATTTTGTCATAGCCATTTCTAGCCTTAAACCTAAATAGAGTGAAAAACGTCTCACTAAATATGCCGACAATAGCTAGGCCTACTTGCTGGTCCCTGCTTCCTGCATTGACATCACTCTTTCTGAACTGGACCATATCTCTAAGTGGGCATCCATTGGGAATCTTAAATTAAACCTTGCTAAGACCAGAGAAATGGTTGTCAAACGACCGAGGTCCAAACCTATTGCCCTCCCTCCTCTCATCCCTGGCATCGAGCGGGTCCAGGAGATGGTTATTTTGGGTGTCACCATCTCTGATGGGATTGGCTTTGGGGCACACATGGACAAAATATGCTGCAAAGCCCGAAAATGCATGTTCGGATATACGTGTTTTGGTCGCCCACGGTCAACGTCTCTTTGACGTTGTTAGGGCTATAGTATACCCTCGCACGGCTACTTTATGCCTGCTCTATTTGGCGGGGGTTTGCCACTGTACAGTAGGGGAACGTAAACGCCTTAACGGTATTCTGAGAAAATTGACCCGTTCAGGCTTCCTCCCAGCCGATTATCATAGTTTTGACAAACAAGTAGCCTACTGTTCTAGAGCTTATTCTACTCTTTTCCGTTCAATTCTCTTAAACGTTTGTCACGTCCAGTTTATTCATACAATAAAGTCACATTTTCACAGATCTAGATGCTTTAGGTACTTTATATCGAAATCATCGGTGAAAAATTTGAGGTAAATTAAAGCCCAAAATGTACTCCATTTGGCATCAAATGCTCAAAATTGCGTCGGCTTACAGACCCCGATGGGGGAGCTTACGACGCTCCCCCATACCCCCTTGTCGTTAGGGGCTTCTTGCCTTCGGCAATCGCGGCTTTGCGCCTTCGGCGCTCGCAATTCCACCCCCCACTCAGACATTCTAGTAGGTCCCCAACTTCTGGACCGTGGTTGCGCCCCTGCTCCAAACCCCTCTGTTTAAAAGGGGGACCGCTTTGCGACAGGGAACAGAGAAAAACGAGGGTATGCTTTAGCCCCCCCATGAACTAAAACCAAACTCCGCCCATGTATGTGGGTATGTGTTATGTATGTATGTGTACGTATACGTTAGGTGCGAATTAGTAACCTCTGCGTGTTATATTTAGCCACCATAGCCCATGAAGTCAACTTCAGCTTACAATTATAGAGGAGGATGTGCTCACGTATTTGCGATTAAGCGCAGTTGTTTTATCTATATCTTTTATTCAGACCGTTTTAAAGGTGTTTAGCGACATTTTACAGTTTCCACGACCGGTGACGACCTTACATCAACAGAAGAGAGTAATAAGATTATAATGGCGAGATTTATACAGAGCCCGCAGTAAGCTAAGTCCGTGGTAACGAGCTTATTCAGAGGCGCTCAGTCAAAACAACATCGATAGGAAGGCAATGATCAAGTTCTGTTGGATTCACTGAAACAAGCGAATGTTTCTGGACATTTAATATAGCGCATTGTGCAGCTGTGGTTGGTAATTGCTGTCCAGAACTATGAATGGTTTTATTGAGAGAGGTCTCATCATGCGATTACCTGAATTGCCAAAGGAGAATATATGCAGACAGCTGGGCAGACAGGTGAACAGTTTTAGTGGTGCTTAACAATTAATAATAATAATAATAATATAATAATAATAATAATAATAATAATACTTTCTTTATTGAAGCGCCTGACAAATGCACTGCGCTGTACATTTACATGTTATGCAATTGAAACAATTCACAAGAACTTAAATGACAGAAGACATAAATCTTAACTACAAACAGAACAGACAGCCTGCAATACCCGGCGCTAATAGCAGCCTACAAAGCATGCCCGCCCTACGGGACTCGAACTTGGTACCTCTCGCTCTCTATGCCAGTGTGTTATCCAATTTTTTATCCAATGCACAAATGTATTTTGATTATCTGTGGCGCGCCAAACCCAAGATATCCCCAAGCAATAGATAAGACAGTGCTCGTCTTAAACACCTTTGAGATTCATTCGTCTGACACAATAAATGCAGCAAAAATAATGCGTTTAATTAACTGGTATATTAATTTTTACTCTACTCACAGGATAGGTCGACGTAAACGGTCCTTGGCGGTCACAACTCACAAGACGTTGATTAACAAAGGATTATTATCCAACCTTGGGTGGTGCCAGTCCGAAGCCTAGATTAAGGTGGAGGGCGACGGTAACCATCTTTGTTATAAGACATCGTCGTTAATTAAGCAGCACATAAACAACAACCAGTCACTAGAAGTCATAAATCTATTGATAGATTGAGGTCGACGTTAGACGTTGATAGACAAGGGGAGGAATGTCTACCATCGGGTGGTGCCAGTCCGAAGGCTGGAATAAAAAGGACCGCGGCGTTAATTATCTTTGTTATGAAACAGCGTCGTTAAACTAACAATAACATAAGGAAATAACCAAAGAGAGGTTGACGTAATTGAACTTGACGGCCACAAGATATCCTTAGCTATTGCTGAAACAGTGCTCGTCTTAGAAACCTTTAAAACACAACACAGACGTTACATATTAAGGAAATGTGTTCAACTCCGCCACTGCTCGTACTCTGGCAATGCCAGTGCCAAGCCTGGATAAAGGAGGAGGGCGACGCTACTGATCTTTGTTATCACACAGTGTCGTTAAACTGAAACTACTATCGCCAGACCAACACTGCTGATCCCGCTCCCTATTGCTCTTAACGCCAATGATGTTACCACTACACTAGGGTGTACTCCTAGAATGAGTAGGCACAATCATTCCATCACTTCGTTGTAATAGTCAATCTATCCAATCCTACGATAATGCACCCAATCTTACCCTAATCTATCATCGTATTCTAATCCTACAAATTCTAACTTTCAAAATGTATCTGTCTGTTTGTCTGTCTGTCGGTCGGTCTCTTTGGCAACCGGGTTTGAGACTGCCCTAATCTCCTCACAGAACTGTATACATTCCAGATTCATCCTAAAACGATTCCTGGAACCAGTTCAAATATGCCAGATACATCTTAAAATGAAATCACAAGTCGAGTATTATTCTAAATCCATTCCAGATACAATTGAAGAATCAACTCGAGCTCAAACTTCTGTACATTCACATTCCATAACAATTTATGTTACTATTATTACGCATTATAACGCGCCACCATCCAATGGCAGAAATCTACCCGTTGTTTATAACCATTTTGTGGTTACCAGTCATCGACAAATAGCCGTTAACGTCGAATTTAACCTACGTAGTTTCAAGGACTTGACAATATTATCGATTAAACCAATTTTGATGAATAATTATTTATAGAGTCAGAAGAATGCGTGTTAAAGGTGTCTAAGAAGAATACTGCATTATTCATTGTTTGGTGATACTTTGCGCCTGCCAAGGCCAATAACATCGACTTCTAACTTATATTCTAATTATATACTATATTAGATAATTATACTTCCATCTGTAACGCCAATTTCTCTTTAACGATGCTTTATAATTATGGATCCTTTGATTTTTGACTCTAATTATTTGTCTTCGTTATATGCCTTTAGTATCGGGAGCCGGGCAGCATATTACGAAAGTACACATGGTAATTGATCCAAGGGACTCTCACAGCCAATCAGACGATGAGCGTTAATTTGCCTAATGAATATTCATGCACATCTGTCTCTAGCGGTTTAGCCAGACATACGATTGTGCGAAGGGTCACGTGGCACACGGTACAGTCGACCTTAGGCAATTCACGTGGCTTATAGGCCTAATTATAGAAGTTGGACTGATGAAAAGAATTCTTCCTTAAATAGAAGTTGGACTGATGAAAAGAATTCTTTCTTAAACAGAAGTTGGACTGATGAAACGAATTTTTGCTTAAATAGCCTAGAAGCTGGATTGATGAAAAATAATTCTGAATTAGGCCTAAATTGAAGTTGTATTGATGAAAAATACTAAAATAGGCTAGTTGTTGCTAAAATTACGCATAATAGAGACTGGATTGATGAAACGAATTCTTGCTTAAATAGAAGCTGGATTGATGAAAAGGATTCTTGCCAAAGTAGCCTAGAAGTTGGATTGGTGGAAAATAATTTCTTAATTAGACCTAAATATAATTAAAATTTGGCGGTGATTTAAAAAACAAGTAGGGCCTAGGCTACCAATTATGTTTGCTTAAATAGAAGTGGGATTGATGAAAAATTATTCCACCTTAAATATAGAAGCTGAATTGATGAAAGGAATTTTGGAGAAAGTAGCACTGCTATGTAGTTGCTCGACAAGATGGCTCGTCCTTTTCAAACAGGTGGTTGATGATGGAGTTGTATGAAAGAGAGTCGAGGTATTACCTAGTAATTCGTCCATTAATTTCTTCGTATGTTAACAATAGACTATCGGTCGCCAGGGGTCGTTTTTTCTCTGAATTCTTTAGATTTAATTAGAAAAATAACACATTAAAGAAATGGATACAGTTTGCAAAATGGGAATAACACGCCCGAAATGTGTGAGTAGGGATTTCTATAGGTGGTTTTAATTAAATAGCCCTCACTAGAGGTCGATTGTTTGTCTTTAACTATAAAACAAACTTCTGAAAATTTGCACACCTCTTTAAAGAGCGTCAAGGTTTATATGAAAGATTAAATCGCCTCGTTCGTGGTTTTCTATGGCCTTAGGATGCAAAATTACATGGACGGTGCATAATTAATCAGTAACAGAAAATCAATGGCTTTAGATTTTCCTAGATCTTGTTCAGCAACGCCCATCGTCCTTGTTATGTATAGCCTACGACGTTAGTTCTTCGGTGGCCATTAATTATGCTGCGCTGAAACTCTAGACGATTTTCCCATCGACGTTGACTCCAGGTCATGCCACAAGATGTCGCTAAACTGTAGATATCGTATTATTATTAGTAGTAGTATTGTTTAATTAGCTCATGGATCGAGAGTTTAATGACATCTTATGATTATGTCATTTATGCCTCAGCGTCGTTAAACAGGAACTAAAGGTACGGATGAAAATATATCTAATTAGGACATTAGTTAAATGTCGACGTAATTGGTCGTGGAGGCCACAAAGTGTCGGCTAACAATAGATCGCCAATTAAGCACTATCGCTCGCTCGCCAAGTCCTACCGCTACTGCTACTCTTGTCCATTATAATCAGACTTGACTACTGCTGCTCTCTCTAAGCTGGCCTCCCGGCTGCCCGACTTAGCTGTCTGGATCACGTCTTACGCTCTGCAGCCGCTGTATTGGCCGCATACCCAAATTCGACATCTAAGCTATATGCGTGACATTCTTCACTGGCTCCCCCTTAGGCAGTGAATTGAGTATGGGATAGCTGCCTTAGTTTGGTGCTGCCTTCTAGGTCTCGTTCCTGCCTACCTTATCGGGTTTTGTAGCCCCTCCATCAGTGCCCTGGGCTCGCGTTCTCTCCGTTCGGTTGAACATGGTCTTCTCTGTCCCTTTTGCTCGCACCTCCACCAGTCAGAGACGTGCCTTCTCTGTGGTTGGCCCCTCAACCTGGAATGACCTCCCTCTGACACTCCTCTCCCTTCCTAGAACCCCTTCTCAGGCATTCCTCTCTCAACTTAAAATGGTCCTATTTGGCCGCGCTGGGGTTGGGAGCGCCTCTGAGTAGTTACCTTGAAGAGGCGCAATACACATTCAAGTAATGAATGAATAAAGGTTTCGTCTTGGACACCTCTAACACACATTCCACTCACGCCATGAATTGAGAAACTGAGCTTATTAGCATGAACACTCTGCCATTGTTCGTACTCTGACAGTGCCAGTCCCAAGCCTGGATGAAGGAGGAGGGCGACGCCAATGATCTTTGTTATCAGACAGTGTCGGTAAACTGTAAATACTACAACAGCATGAATTGGTTACGTACCATCCAGTAGAAGGTCGATGTGGGGCCAGTATAAAAAGCCTTGATAAAGTCAGAGGGCCACGTTAATTATTTCTCATCGCTGAACACTTAACAGTAATTGGGATACGGACAATTCGCCCCCGGAAGATTCGCCCCCGGAAGATTCGCTCCCCACATTTCACCCCCGGAAGATTTGCCCCCGGAACTATAGGAATGAAGCATCACATATTTATTGAATTGTATTGGAAGTTTAATGTGCAGTTTATTTTCATCAATCCCGCTTCCATTTACGCAAAGAATTATTTTCATTAATCCAACTTCCATTTACGCAAAGAATTATTTTCATCAATCCAACTTCCATTTACGCAAAGAATTATTATTTTTCTTATCTGGCTGTGCAAATGGAAGTTATATCATTACAAATTAAGACAATCAGGGGTAGCCTACACATAATGGGCCTTTCCGTCAGAAGATGTCAGTATAATAATGGAAATACCGTGCTCCTCTTACACCTTTAGCCCAGTGGCGGCGCCAGACACTTTTTGTAACCAGGGCATAGCCAGGGCAGTCATACAAGTAGTCAGTGTAGAGGTGATTTATGGCAAGGTGGCAGCGCGAGCTTATATGGTCACCACACAAACACACACAGTGGCGTCTAACCCCCTTCCCACTTGGAATTGGAGAATAAACCCCCAACATTCTGGCCGACTTATATATAATAGACTCAGAAGTCACTCATACATGTAACTGTAAAGTAATAAACATCAGCATAGTCCATTACAAAAGTTACTATGTACACGCAGCAACTAAAAAAAGCGGTACAAAGTAACTATTCGTATATATGTAGGTATCCTGCACTTCCATAGTGCTCATCTGTTCATTATAAATCTACAATTCCAAATGTTTTCCACTGCAATTACCCGGATTCATAATTCAGCACCGGTCAGCAACTAAGTCGTCAGGTGGAGAAAATCGATGACTAGAACAATGCTCTAGAAATTCCTTCTCTCTTTTAAACATATCGTCACATATACCACATCCAAAAGATTTTGACTGTTTTGCATTCATAAGAGATTTCAATTGGCTAATATACAGACATTCTCCATCTCTAATTTTCGGCAAAGGACCTGCAATTCCACTAGAATGCGGATGTACGTTCGTTGAGTAACGTTCATTTTCTTTATCAATAACGCCTGGAATACTAGACCTGATGAAGTGATCAGAAAGGTTAGCAATTACTTCACTTCCCATTTTAAGATCCTGTTTCGGTGTTCCTGCATGGAGTTTAAAATGCTTCGCTGAAGAACTGCTCTTGGTATTATAAGGTTTGTTGCGCGAGTGTTGCTTCTCGGTTGCATGAGTTTCTCTGTGACTCTTTAGATGCCCAATGTCTTTGAATCCTTTATTACAAACCTTACATATGTATGGTCTAAATCCTGTATGGGTTCTCATATGCACCGTCAAGGTATCTCCTTGATTAAATGATTTCTGACAAAGCTGGCATCTGTATGGTTTTTCACCAGTGTGGGTTCTCATGAGCTTTTTCGGAGTACCACCGTGACTAAATGATTTCTTACATAGCTGGCACCTGTATGGCTTTTCACCAGTATGGGTTCTCATGTGCGTTCTCAGATTACCACCGTGATTAAATGATTTCTTACATAGCTGGCACCTGTATGGTTTTTCACCAGTATGGGTTCTCATGTGCATTTTCAGATGAACACCTTGATTAAATGATTTCTTACATAGCTGGCACCTGTATGGTTTTTCACCAGTATGGGTTCTCATGTGTGTTTTCAGATGAACACCTTGATTAAATGATTTCTTACATAGCTGGCACCTGTATGGTTTTTCACCAGTATGGGTTCTCATGTGTGTTTTCAGATTACCACCGTGATTAAATGATTTCTTACATATCTGGCACCTGTATGGCTTTTCACCAGTATGGGTTCTCATGTGCCTTTTCAGATGACCGCCTTCAGTAAATGACTTCTTACATAGCTGGCATTTGTATGGTTTTTCACCAGTGTGGGTTCTCATGTGCTTTTTCAGATTACCACCTTGATTAAATGATTTCTTACATAGCTGGCACTTGTATGGCTTTTCACCAGTATGGGTTCTCATGTGTGTTTTCAGATGACCGCCTTCAGTAAATGACTTCTTACATAGCTGGCATTTGTATGGTTTTTCACCAGTGTGGGTTCTCATGTGCTTTTTCAGATTACCACCTTGATTAAATGATTTCTTACATAGCTGGCACTTGCATGGTTTTTCGCCCGTACGGGTTTTCGTATTCTCCATCAGGATAATCGTAATCGTAATCTCCAAATTTCTAAAGCGCCACTCTAAAGCCAAGCGCAGGGCACCAGCTTATTCACTAGCGCTGGATACTCGATTAATTGTCAATTTCAGTGTTTTATCCAGTATCGGTTCTTTGATGAGCTGTGAGATGATCACCTTCAGTATACAGTTTCTGAAATAATTAACATAAGTGAATAAAAGTTACATTATAATCAGTCACCTGTGGTTCTCATTGAAGACTAGAGTGATGCACTACTGGCACACACACATTGACAGTACTATGATTGATTATATATATTCCAAATAATAACAAACTCAGTCACATATACCACATCCAAAGGATTTTGACTGTTTTGCGTTCATAAGAGATTTGAATTGGCTAATATACAGACATTCTCCATCTCTAATATTCGGAAAAGGATCTGCAATTCCACTAGAATGCGGATGTGCGTTCGTTGAGTAACGTTCATTTTCTTTATCAATAACGCCTGGAATACTAGACATGATGAAGTGATCAGAAAGAGTAGCAGTTACTTCACTTCCCATTTTAAGATCCTGTTTCGGTGTTCCTGCATGGAGTTTAAACTGCTTCGCTGAAGAACTGCTCTTGGTATAAGGTTTGTTGTGTGAGTGTTGCTTCTCAGTTGCATGAGTTCCTCTGTGACTCTTTAGATGTCCAATTTCTGTGAATCCTTTATTACAACCCCCACATACATATGGTTTAACTTCTGTGTGGGTTCTCATATGCACCGTCAAGGCTTTTCCTCGATTAAATGATTTCTTACATAGATGGCACCTGTATGGTTTTTCACCAGAATGGGTTCTCATGTGCGTTTTCAGATGAACACCTTGATTAAATGATTTCTTACATAGCTGGCACCTGTATGGTTTTTCACCATTATGGGTTCTCATGTGAGTTTTCAGATTACCACCTTGATTAAATGATTTCTTACATAGCTGGCACCTGTATGGCTTTTCACCAGTATGGGTTCTCATGTGCTTTTTCAGATTACCACCTTGATTAAATGATTTCTTACATAGCTGGCACCTGTATGGTTTTTCACCAGTATGGGTTCTCATGTGCGTTTTCAGATGACCACCTTGATTAAATGATTTCTTACATAGTTGGCACCTGTATGGTTTTTCACCAGTATGGGTTCTCATGTGCCTTTTCAGATGACCACCTTTAGTAAATGATTTCTGACATAGCTGGCACCTGTATGGTTTTTCACCAGTGTGGGTTCTCATGTGCTTTTTCAGATTACCACCTTGATTAAATGATTTCTTACATAGCTGGCACCTGTATGGTTTTTCACCAGTATGGGTTCTAATGTGCCTTTTCAGATGACCACCTTGATTAAATGATTTCTTACATAGTTGGCACCTGTATGGTTTTTCACCAGTATGGGTTCTCATGTGCGTTTTCAGATTACCATGGTGATTAAATGATTTCCGACATAGCTGGCACCTGTGTGGTTTTTCGCCCGTATGGTTTTTCGTATTCTCCATCAGGATACTCACTTAATTGCTAATTTCAGTGTTTTATCCAGTATCGGTTCTTTGATGAGCTGTGAGACGATCACCTTCAGTACACAGTTTCTGAAATAATAAACATATGTTTGTGTCTTTAAATGATTCGTACATGCCTCTCCAATCGAAAGATTCTAGACAAAGTCGGGATCTGTATATGACTTTTGACAAGGATGAGTGTTGGTATGCGGTTCAAAGCAATGGCCTCTGTAAAAGGTTTTTGCAATTGTTGTTGTCATAGTCTTTCCAAGACCAGCAGTGTCCAGTTTCACACATTACCGATTACTTCATTTTAAGTTCGCCTTTCAGATGCTTACAAGAAGAATTCATGTTTCATGTTTAAGTAGTAGTTCTTTTCGAGTAAGACGAGAAATTATTCACACAGAAAAAACTTCATGACGAAATACTGAAGCTATCCATCTGTTGCATAAAAGCACACCTTCATGCTATTATTTAGGATATATTTAGTGAAGATAAAATAGCTGACTATAGACAAAGTTGGAGTAAAAGAAATCCACTCTAATATTATTAAGATGAAAGCCTTGTCTTACAATTAGATTTTGAAGCTCTGAAAGAATGTTGCTCGTCATTTTCATAGACTGCCTAAAAAAAGTAAAGCAAGCATTAAACATGTTTATAGAACATAATTTCATCGCAGCTCAATACAGTAGGCACCCTTGATCCCTAGGCACCCTTGATCCCTCAGTAATTTTGCCTTAATTACTGATGTATTAAAAAAAAGCAGTGAACCATTCTATTATGTTTATTGGCTTGACCTTCTTCTTATCTTTTAGTCCCAGGTTAGAGTGAATAAAAAAAATTATCACAAAAATTAAATTTTGAAGGTAAAAAGTAATTTTTTCAACGTCACAACGAACTCTGTAAACCAAGATTTTAAAGTAAGTACAAAATTTGTTTATTACATTTATGAAGTTAATTGATTTGTTTACTTGTTGCATCTGTTTTGAGACACTTAGTGCGTGTATTAAAAATGATATTATTCAAAAAGTGGAAACTGAATGGTTTGGCACCCTTGATCCCAGCCTGTATAGGCACCCTTGATCCTGGTATGGGCACCCTTGATCCCAGGATCAAGGGTGCCTACATAAAATGTTGAATATATACCACATATTAACAAGACGTTTGTTTTGAATTTTATTTATGTATAATTGAGAATAATGTTTGTATTGATATATTTTATGTTTTCATACTTATTACTTGCCATAATTAGTTTTCATATTTATTATAAAAAGAGAAAGACAAACAGCCTAGACCACGAAGAGGTAAAATTTCTGAATATGAAATGAAGGCAGTGGTGTCAACACAGTTGATAAAGAAACTGGCATTAATCGGATGACATTGAAACGCTATGTAAGAAAAACGAAAGTCAACCCGGATAGTTTGTAAAGCCAATTTGTGGCAAATCAAATTTTTCCCAGTGAAGAAGAAAAGTCTTGTGACAAAGCAAATTTTTACCAGTGAAGAAGAATTTTAAGTCTTTTTCAGTCTTTTCAATCTTTTTCAGTCTTCTTCATGCTTCAAAGCTACATGATCTGTCAACAACTACCTCCTTCCCGACTACCTTATTACTATTGGCCTACACTTTCTGACTGCAGGCCTAATTAGATGAAAAAATGCATTTATATAAATATTATATATATATAAGTTTAGGCTGTCAAAATGTTGCGAATTGCATTGTCTTCATTATATCCAAAGTAACGTTTGCACTTTCATCATTTAAAAAATCGTTTCCAACATTTCCTTCCTGTTGCAGACAAACAGATTAATGGCGCCCATTGGGGATCAAGGGTGCACATGGGTGGGATCAAGGGTGCCAACGGGTTGGCACCCTTGATCCCTTATGGGTGCCTTGTGTTTTTTGCCTGTAGATTTTCGTAGTTCGTATTTGTGAAAACCACTTTATGCAACTTAGATAGAAAAAAATAATTGCTATTAAATGGAATCTAATAAAACTTGATAGCGATTTTATATTTTTTTTCAATTTGAATAATTCAATAAAAGGATCAAGGGTGCCAAGTCTCCCCTACACTGAAGCATCACCATATGCATCAAAGCATCACATGATCACTCCCGTTCTTAAATCACTCCACTGGCTGAAAAATCCTTGAGCGCATCCACTTCAGAGTCTTATCTCTAACCTACAACTCAATGCAATACTAGTAGCCAAAGTACCTTCGCACACTCTTCACCATCCAGTCAACCTGGTCTACCCGTTCGCCCTCATATCTCACTCTCCCGTCCACGACTCATTAATCGCCTCAAGTTCTCCAACCAAATCATATTCCACACTGCACCTCAACTCCGAAACAAACACCCTCTGAATCCCAAATATTACCAGTTCCTCCAACAAAACTGCCACTCACTCACCGTCACCTGCCTCAGGCTCCTCTACTCATCATACCACAGATTTTCCAAACTGAAGTCTCGTCCTCTTCCAGAAATCTTACCCTGATCCATCCGATCCTCTGCCTTCCAAGCTTTCTCGTCCTCGACGATACCCCCCATAACAGCTGATCTCTGTCTCTGGTTTGTCTGGCAACCAGACTCCAACCTCCACTGGACATCGATCTCTGGACAACTCCTCTGATAGCGCTCGTGAATAAGCTGGCGCTCTGAGCTTAGCTTTATAGTGGTGCTTTAGAAATTTTTAGTCTACGATTACCATTATTACGATTCGTAGTTGAGTGACTATAGTTAACAATAATGCTTAGGCACAGTACCAGGAATTCTTTGAGTAATTTTCTACTAACATTTGTCTAGCTTAAACCCTAAATGTTACAGATCTGTCCCAAGACAGAATGGCCTGACGCCTGTACCTAGAAATACACCATTCCATGAATCTAATATGTAATTCTGAAGGTTTGTCCTTCCGGTGTCCCACTAAAGGCTCCTCTTCTCTTTGCTAAACACTCGGCGTCTGGTCACCTCTATGCTGATGATGTCCAGGCCTTTGTTCATGGCTCCTCTTCTCACCAGCTTGCTCTTTCCCAATCTATTGAATCTTTTTCTGCTGATCTCAATTGTTGGATATCCTCTAATCGTCTTTCGCTCAACTCTTCCAAGACTCAATTGATCTGGCTTTGCACTCGCCAGCAGCTAATTAAACTTGATTACGATTTGCTTGCCAAAAAGTTCCCTCAGTTTATTTTCTCGACAAATGTCCGTGACCTGGGTGTTACTCTTGACAGTACTCTTTCTTTCTCTGCACATATCTCTAATCTCTCTCAGTCCAGTTTTTATCATTTGCGGCGTCTACGTGCCATTCGACGATCTGTCCCCTCGCCGATTTTTTCTTCCATGGTTCATGCCTTTGTCTGTTCACGCATTGACTACAGTACTGTAACTCATTACTTATAGGCCTACCAAAACTCCGTCTGGCTCCACTTCAATCAGTACTTAATGCAGCTGCTCGTGATTGCCCGCCTTCCTCGTTTCTCCCATATTTCGACTTTTATGACTGAACACATTCATTGGCTTCCCTTAACTGCTCTGATTCAGTCTAAAATTCTCTTTCTTACGTGTAAAACTTTTTGGGTCAAGCTCCACGCTACCTCTGTGATCTTATCACACGACCTATCTCAGCTACTTCTGGACGTCCTCTCCGCTCTTTAGACCATCATGACCTCCAAGTTCCTCGGTCTCGGACTGCCACAGCACAGCATCGTGCCTATGCCTCTGTTGGCCCTTTGCTGTGGAATGATCTACCTACTATAACTCATGCTGTGATGTTATCTGGGGGCACTACTGTTTGTGCTCGTTCTCTTAAGACTTTTCTTTTTTTCGGGGAGCCCTTCGCACTGGAAGCGCCTCTGATTAGGTTGTACTGTGAGACGCGCTTTATAAATCCGTAAATAGAATAGAATAGAAAAGAAACGGAACGGTCGCGCGATATGAATATTTTAGAAAACGTTATTATAGAAATTTGTAGGTCAACGCGACTATTTTCAGCTCGCAATTTACTTTAAATGCCGATATGTGGACATTTAAAATTTCGAAGTGGTGACTACCGTTGCAAAATTACGCCGCCATTTCCGATTTCTCACAATGTCAAACGGCACACGGCCTCCTAAATTGAGCATTCCCAAGGCATTTCGGGACTTCTTCGACAAGCAAAAAACGTCATCTAACTACATTGGTAAGAGCGGCGTAGCCTATGTTGCGTGTCATGCGCCTCTGTCCTATTACAGAGAGCGTGCGGATCGCGGTTCGCTTCCAGATGCCGGATTATTTAAGAAATAAGCAAGACTAGCACGGTCCTTGCTCATGGCGTGGCGTCCATTCAGACGGGCGAGCGGTGGTGAAGGGTTGGGACTCATCCGATCAATTCATTGAAAAATGAGCAGGGTCGAGGCCAAAAAATTAGTCCATCGCTATAGAAATAAAACAACGTCTACATTTTCAAATCCAGGGGCGTACCCGGTCAGCAGCTAAAGCAAAGTTAACCATGCATATCAAGCGGGAACGATATATAAAGGTAGAGATAACCCGTGCGAAGCCGGGTAACTACATCTAATAGACGAAAAAACCAAGCCAATTTTAAATCACGCCATCTCAAATCTTCAAAGCAATTTCCAAAAGTAGGAAAGCTAAACGTTGGTCTGGGTCTCGATGTAAATAAAGAATGTTATAAAGTCTCATATGGTGCATCACACTATATGGATCGTAAACGTCGTATTCGAAATCTCCGAATTTCTAAAGCGCTATTCCAAAGCCAGATTATACATGAGTGGAGACATGGACAATATTGAAAATGCCGAGATGGAGAAGCTTGAAGCTTTTGAAATGTGGTTATGGAGAAACTATATTATACAAGATTAGCAGAAGCAATTGTAAACAAACGTGAAGGTGTTGCAACTGGTGCAAGAGGAGAGTTCAATGGTCAACACATTAAAGAGGAGACAAATTAACTGGATTGGCCACACACTATGTGGAAAATCGCTCCTGAAGACAGTCATGCTTGAAGGAAGAATTTAAGGGAAGAAACGACCTGGAAGACCAAGACATACAATGTAGGAGTGGATGATGGATAAAAGAAACAGGCAAGGAATATAAAGAAATAAAGGAATAGGCACAAAATAGAGAAGAATGGCATTGCTTCATTCCTTTAGCCTAAGAGCAGAACACTGAAGAATAAGAAGAATAGAAGTCGGTTTGGTGAAAATAATTCTTGCGTTAAAAGGGAAGTTGGATTAATGAAAGAATTTTTGCGTTAAAATGAAGTTGGATTAATGGAATGAGGTTTTGCATTGAAATTGAAGTTGGATTGATGAAAATAGTTTCTTGTGAAACTAGAAGTTGGATTGATGAAAATAATACATACGTAAATAGGAGTTGGATTGATGACAGTAATCATAAAAAGTCATTGAAATAAACAAGAATAAAATATGCTAAAATGGAGGTTTACCTGTAGATATCCTGTGGTAGAACTAACGGTAAGTGTAAGATTTCTTAATTGCCCAACTTTACATTACTTATTTAGGCAAAAGTATTTTTAGAGTATTTAATTATGGCCATTGCATGGGTTTCAGTGCTGGTCAAACACAAGTTGCACTGATGAAAAGAATTCTTACTAACTAGAAGTCGGATTGATGAAAATAATCTTTTTTAAATGAAAAGAATCTTGCTTAAGTTAAATAGAAGCTGAATTGATAGAAAATAATTCTTAATTAACCCGTTTTGGACCAATGTTCGTTTTACGAACACATTTTTTGATGACCTCAAATTGGTTGAGGTCATCACTTTAGTTTTCTTTTCATGTGCTCTTATGTCAGCGAAAGGTTTGATTTGTCGGATAAATCGCCAAAAAAATTTGTTTTGAAAGTTTTGAACTGTTTTTGTCTTATGCTAAATACCTCAAATCCAGGTATGTTCACCGTCTTTTGTTTGAAAATTTGTAATTTTCGGTTGATGTGTGATATCGCACGAGCTAATGGGCATTTGACAAGTGCACATATTTAGCACAAAGCACATGTCATTTGCATAATTATACTGTAATAAATGGAGTCGTAAATTTTGCATATCTGGGTCATGTTCGTTTTACGAACATTGGTCCAATATGGTACTGCTGGGGTCAAGTCAAGTCAACGTTGATCAACCAAATCATATAAATATATATAATATGTGGGTGTGCGTGTGAGTGCGTTTGTGTGTGTGTGTGTGTGTATGTGTGTGTGTGTGCGTGCGTGTTGGTGTGTGTGCGTACCCGACATACGCTATGACGGTGACGGCCACAATCTGGAGAAAGGCAAGACTGAGGACCGTTGCAAACTGTGGATGGCTGTAGCAAAAACACACTGCACATGTGCGTGAAGTGCAACAAACGCCTTCATCAGCAGTGGCGGCGCCAGGATTTCAGGTTTGGGGGGCTAAAGCTCGAAAAACCTTCCTTTTGTCCCCTCCTCGCTGTGATTTGCAGTGATTTCCCACTTTTGGGGGGCTGAGCCGCAGTTAGGGGAGGGGCTAAGCACCCCCTAGCCCCCATGGCGCCGCCACTGTTCATCAGAAGTGTTTCACAGCTTTTCATATTCCAGCAGCCTACCATCTATAGTGTCGAACACATGAACAGTGAGAATTTTTACAATTTCGATGCCACTGGGTACAAATCTTAGTCATTTCTTTCTGATATACCAATAGGTTGATGCTGAAAACATTATATTTCAGACGGTTTTAACATCAATTATCCATTTTTATTACGTTATCGTAAAATGTAATTTTATACATGTTCAATATTTCACATCTTGTTAGTAGCCTATTAGCCCAATGTTCGTAAAACGAACATATGCAAATTTGCATATGTTATTTGAGAAATGTCAAAAAACATAATACATACGTTCAAACATTGCCATCAAGGCACCAATAATTATCACAGTTCATAAAAAATGTTCTTAATAAAGTTTTGGTCCAAAACGGGTTAAATAAAAGTTGTATTGATAAAAATAATTCCTGCTTAAAAAGAAGCTCAATTGAAACGAATTTTGGCCTAATGGAAGCAGGATCGATTGGAAGGATTCTCGCCAAAGTAGAAGTTGGATTGATGACAAATAATAATGCTACATGTACAACGGGGAAAATAATCAACATAGCCATTTACCTTATTTACGCTTGTAGACGTATACGAGTTATAAAGAACAAGTTAAAAAGAACGATGCACAACAAGGAACTGAAGTCTAACGACATCTAGTGGTCTGATGTTCATCTGAATGACTTTCCGCCATTACTATAGAATCGGGGACCGCTAGTTTCGTATAGATAACTAGTATATAATCTATGGTATCATTAGGCAAACTCTCATTGGCTGGAATAAACAACTTCTGGCAAATACTTCACCCGAATAAATTTCTATACCTTTCTTCCCTATTAAGCACTTTTTATTGACGACACTAACCATAACCCTGACCATAACCGACCCTCAGGACGTAAAGTTTTCTAGTCCATGTCGGTTACGTTGAGGTTATTCGTCGTTGTTACGCGTCGTGAGAGTCTAACCGGGTCAGGGTTAGTGTCGTCCTAAATATACCGTAACTAGCGGTCCCCGATTCTATAGTAATGCTGACTTTCCATCTATCGTCTACGGGGGTTCAAAGTCCGACCCGAATGAACATAATTAACTAAATAAACATTTGAATAAGCAGTATACAGGCAAGTAAACATCGATATTCATCCACGCTAGGTCTTTGTCATGATTACAATTTAACTTTAAATAGCTCGGCCGCTTTCTAGAAAACTGTTTTCGGTAAATTGTGCTTTTGTCTATTTTCAGCGTTTTCGGGGAGTCAGGTTGACCCCGTCTACGGGGAATTAAAGATTAAGATCAAACCACGATTATAATTATTAGCAACTCTCTCGTTGACTTTGCTGCCGTTAATTAAATGTGTTTGTCCACTAAATTATATGCACAGAGTTATAGAATCTAACCAGGTTCGGCATTAAAGTAGAATTTCTCCATAATACGGTTTAAACTAACATCAGCACAAAATGGCGACGATTAAAGTGTTTCGCTACAGTGAGAACTGAGATGAAGTTTTAGAGAGTATCTCCTGTCATCTAGCGAATACATTTAACGCGCTGCAAGCAAAGAGAATCTAGGCTTTTAAAAATTACTAGGGCCTATTAACAGTCATTTTTCTAAATTGCTATTTATGACATTATACAATAATTAGAAAAAAGAAGTGAACAGACTTTTGAAGTACTGGTTCATCATAGCACCATGGCATAGGATGATGGATTCACGATTTCTTAAAACTTTCATGTTGGTCTACACCAAAGTGAAGTTAGAAGTTGGTTGATTAAAATGATATACTTACTTTCTTACTTACTAACTTACTGACTTAGTCATAGACGCTAAATATTCAGGAAATGTGTTTAATCGCAAGACCAACACTATTCTCGCCTATGGAGTAATCTCGACGTTAGCGGTCCCTGGTGGCCACAAGCTGTTGATAAACAACGGGAAACTGCCGGTGACAGTCCGAAGATTGATTAGGAGGAGGGCGACGTCAAACACCCTTGTTATAAAACAGCGTTGTTAAACAGAAACTACGAAATGTCTGTACGATTCTTGACTTCCATTTCCTTTGATGCGACCATTGACCGATACTGCGTGCGTTAAGATAGAAACTCAATAGAAGTCACTGTATTAGAAGATTAGATGATGCAGAAGTGTATGAAGCGTTAATTTTTTTTCCATTTTGACTGGGTACCGTAGATTGACAAACAGTTAACAGAAAATGTCCATACAGTTCAGCATGACTTCATACCATAATAAATAATAACCCGAAAGGGGTCAGGATTATTTACTCTAGATCAGGTGACACCGGATGAATAGATTAGACAGGATTTGAAAACATTAGATTATTAGTTAAAATTAGTTTATATAATTATGTTACATGATGCCTAGATTAAATGATTAGATTAGTAGATTAGATTAGACGGTTGGTTTAGATCAGATGGTTATTTTAGGTAATGATTAGATTATATTATTAGAATACTAAAGACTAGATTATACATTAACCAGATCAGCTTCGATAGGCCTAATATGATTAGATTAAATGATCTTAACAGGTTATATTATATTATAAGAATATATCAAATAGTGATTAGATTAGATTCGCTTAGGTCCGTGTATCTCCACTCACAGATGCTGGTGCTATTCCGGATCTCCAGCACAAGGCATCGGACAGGGAAGACGACTGCAATCTATGTACGGAATATAAAGTACTCCATTGTAAATTCTCCGAAATTTATCAGCCCATTCAAAAACCACGTCATTTAAATAATTGATCCGCCATTTATGCAGCGCCTCTTTTTAACTTCACACAGACCATGAATCCGCATAAATAAAGATAAAGTCGACTTGAACGGCTCAGGAGGAAGCTAGATGGAGTACATTGTATTGCTGTCTTTAGACACCATTAAAACGCCTTCCACTTAACTTATATATTCATCAGTTGCCTTATTCCGATAGCTATTTCATCTGTGCAATCATTTAACACTAGAAGCACCGAAGGGGTCAATTATCTGACCCCTTTTGGTTTTTAGCGAAACGCACCTCGGCCCCAGATATAGACAGGGTCCTGTAATTTCATGACTTCTCCTAACTTCGTAGGGTATACCCTCTGCCAAAATTTGAACTCGGGGGATTCACAATTTCTGAGATTTTTGCTGTTCTACCTTTAAGCACCGAGGGGTCAATCTGACCCCTGTATTAGTACTTGCATGTAAGGCTACGCATTTCTTGTTTTCTATTCAATAATAATTATTATAGATCAAAGCTAATTACGTAATCAAATGTGAGAAGACATGCAGGAGATCTGGTGAGAAAAGAGGAGATCTGGTGAGAAGAGAGGCTATGTGGTGAAAGGCAAGAAGATCTGGTCAGAGGAGAGAAGATCAGATGAGTGGATAGGAGATCTGGTGAAAGGATAGGATATCTGGCAAGAGGAGATGAGATATGGTGAGAGAAGACGATAGTTGGTGAGAGGAGAGGAGATCTGGTGAAAGGATAGGAGATCTGGCGAGAGGAGATGAGATCTGGTGAGAGGAGAGGAGATCAAGTGAGAGAATAGGAGATCTGGCGAGAAGGATGATTTGATTAGAGGAGCGGTGATCTAGTTAGAGGAAAGGATGTTTGGTGAGAAAAAACAGATCTAGTGAGATATGAGGATATCTGGTGAGAGGAGAGGATATCTAGTGGGAGAAAGAAGGTCTGGTCAGAGGAGAGATCTGGTCAGAGGATAGATCAGGGGAGAGGGTAGTAGATCTGGTGAGAGGAGAGAGATCAAGTGAGAGGATAGAAGATCTGGCGAGAAGAAGAATGACTTGGTGAGGGGAGATCTGGTGAGAGGAGAGGAGATCTGGTGAGTGGAGAGAGATCTGATGAGAGGAGAGGAGATCTGGTGAGAGGAGAGATATCTGGTGAGAGAAGACGATATTTGGTGAGAGAAGACGATATTTGGTGAGAGGGAAGGAATGTCTGGTCAGAGGATAAGAGATCTGGTGATAAGATAGGAGATCTGGCGAGAGGACAGATGATATGGTGAGAGGAGAGATCTGGTGAGAGGATAGGAGATTTGGTGAGAAGATAGGGTGAGATCTGGTGAGAGGATAGGAAATCTGGTGAGAGGATAGGAGATCTGATGAGTGGATAGTAGATTTAGTGAGAGCGGAAAAGATATGGCGAGAGGATAGGAGATCTTGTGAGAGGATAGGAGATCTGATGGGTGGATAGTAGATTTAGTGAGAGCGGAGGGGGTCTGGCGAGAGGATAGGAGAGCTGGTGAGAGGAGAGGATCTCCTATTATTCCATTCCAACTTACTTATTACACTAAGTCTTGTTTATGCTTATGTAATTTATGTTAATAAAGTTGATAGTCAATTTCATTGAATTTGCAATTGACTTTGCATTATAAATTATGTGGGGTCAAAATGACCCCCTTGGTGCTTCTAGGAAGTTCGATTTCTCGGTACATCTAGTGTTAAAATGAAAATTGACGTCTAAATTAACAACGACTAAAATAACAACAGATACTATCCAACGACGCAACCCATAGGCAATAAGAGGATGACATGTCGAATTGTCATAGGGTGAAATTCCATAGGTCGAAATCTCATAAATGAGGGAAGACAAATGAAATGTAATTCAATGGAATGTAAAGTAATCTACTGTAAATTCCCAGAAATTTCTCAGCCGCACACAAATGCCGCGTCAGAGAGACCATCTTAAACACCCGAGTTACGTCAAATCAGCCACCGTGTCTTGCGACTATGAGTGCGATGACGACGATGATGACGACCATTTTTGGAACGCCAAATACAGTCTGAGCACAGATGGATCTGGTCGAAATTCCTTTATCCTGAAGAGAGCTTTGGCTGCGGAACAAAGATGATTTAACATGGGTGGGATGACGACCGGAGGAATGAGTAGCTCGCATCCCAGAGGGTTACAGCTTACAGCTGGCACCACTGGCTGTGTTGACAGGGAGTTGGATGCAGGTTGGATGCCGCCTCTAAGAATTGGGAACATGGAGAGGGACAGTGGCTTAGGGAGACTGATCTTCAGGCCCATAAGGTTTTTCCACTGGAAGTCAATCAGAGAAAGGAGGCGTTTGCTAATGGAGTATCAAAGGCTATGCCTACTTTTACTTATGTCTGCTCCACTTGCGCCCGAAACCATGCAACGCAGAAAATATTGAATACACTGTCAGTGGTAAGATCAAAGGAACAAATTCATCTAATAACTCGTATGCCTAATTCTTTGCATTGGCCCCTATTGAGCAAATGATTTGAGTCAAATTGTTTACATAAATAATGAAAACAATTAGAATTGCAATTCTAGTCGCTATAGAGAGCGTTATACGCTATAAAATGCAATGTTCTGCTTAGATACCTCTTATATGTCTTGAATCGATCTAATAAATTCTTCAGTCGCGTTCTATTTCTAGATTCCCCGGAGCTTTCACAGAGTGTATGTATGGTGAGGTGACGTCAAACGGACTTGGCATTCGCAAAGTTCATCAAGATAATACTTCATTATCTAATTATGGTCAACATAGGGCGAGATATGGTGAGAGGATTGAAAATCTGGTGAAAGGATAGGAGATCTGGTGAGTGGATAGTAGACTCAGTGAGAGCAGAGTAGATCTGGCAAGAAGATAGGAGATCTGGTGAGAAGATAGGAGATCTGGAGAGAGGAGAGGATCTCCTATTATTCAATCCAACTTGCTTATTACACTTGTCTATGCTTATGTAATTTAGGTTAAAAGGTGGTTTTGTCAATTTCATTGGATTTGTAATTGACTTTGCATTATAAGCTATGTGTGGTCAAAACGACCCTTTGGTGCTTCTAGGAAGTTCGATTTCTCGATAATTCTAGACAAGTGCTTTAATAATCTTTGAAGAATGCAGCGCAGCAGCACTGTGTCTTGCCTTTTATATAAAGGACACAATCATTACTGTACGCTGCTTCCGCGAAATTATGACATAAACGAATTCATAAAAATCTAAAATATTATTATTTTTCGTAAAGAAAAATTGGTGTATGTCTTTAATTCATTCAGTTCCATTTGATGGTTCCGTTTGGTTCGCACTATATTATTTTTTAACTGTAACTAATGAGATAAGATAATAACTTCGCTAATTACTAGGTCCTCTCGGCCCTCTGGTAGGCCTATTAACACTCTCGCAATATGCATTCATTCGTTCATTACGAATGAAAATGAGTTAGAGGCAGAACTAAGAAGGACTGAGTTTTGAAAAACACTGAAAATTTGGAGATGAAGCGCAGTGAAAATCTAAAAAAAACAAAAGTAGGTGTGCTGCAGCCATGCGCCGATATTTTGCTTCTTATACCTTCGCAACTGAAGCGGCGAGTCAGCGACAGTCGCAACTCATGCAATAAAATGTTTTATTATCTAATAATAATAGATTTCAATAAGTTCAAAAATGTAGCCTATAGCTAAACGGATAATTTTAAAATGCAGTGAAAGGTGATAAATCCTGACAGGCCATCAACTTCATCAAATAAAATTGTATTCGTAGACTATATTATGTAACAAGATCGACGAAAGTCATGAAAACTGCAATGTCATAGAGAAAAATTTATATAGCATGTCCAAAATTAAGTCGCCAAGGGCGGCATTCTGGGCTGTCGCCCCGGGCGGCATTTCAGCTCCGTACATGTACGCCTCTGACCCCGTGGATGCATGAATGTACATTATATAAATGTAAATATAAATTTATGTATGTATGCATGTATGTATATATGTATGTAATGTATGTATGTATGTATGTATGTATGTATGTATGTATGTATGTATGTATGTATGTATGTATGTATGTATGTATGTATGTATGTATATGTATGTATGTATGTATGTATGTATGTATGTATGTATGTATGTATGTATGTATGTATGTATGTATGTATGTATGTATGTATGTATGCATGTACGTATGTATGTATGTATGTATGTGTGTATGTATGTATGTATGTATGTTTGCATGTACCTGCTTGTATTGTATTGTATTGTATTTGATCATTATAAAGCGCTTCTCATAGCATAGGCCTTTCAGAAGCACTCCCAGTGCGAGGTACTCCGAGAGAAAAGGAAGGTTTTAAGGTGAGAGAAAGAGGTAGAGATGCTACTAGAGAGGATTGTAGAGCGTAGAGAAGGAGGAAGTCCATTCCATAGAAAGGGACCTATGCACACAAAGGATCTGGATTGAGCCATTGTGGTCCTAACACGGGGATCTAAAAGCTCAAGCCGGTCAGAGGATCTGAGAGGACGCTTTGACGTGGCAGAGAGGGGCGGAGAATTTGATGACAAATATATTTTGAATATGTATATTTGTGCATGCATGTACATGTACATGTATGTGCATATGTTTATGTATAATTATTATGTATTTACTTACGTAAGTTTTATGTAGGTAAGTAGGTATGTTCGTGTGTGCCTTTCTGTCTGTATGAATGCATGTAGTTATGTGTTTTGTATGTGTTCCGGGAGTTAATGCTTTTTTGTGAAGTATCATTCAGACCAGGCACTGTACTGTATAAATGCCTCAAACTCGTGGTTGCGAGTGGAAGCATAATTATTATCATGGTTGCATTGCTGCTTGCATAGTGTAGTTTTTTGTCGAGTCGTTATGATACACTTGACTAAAGTCAGTAAACTAGAAAAATGAATCAGTCGAAATTTATATAGCGCCCCTTGAAATTTCTACTCACAGGTAATCCCGCTCCCACCCCAGGCCACGCGAATATAGTGGTCTTTAGCAATTAATAGAAGGAAGACGAGGCAGAGCGGATACTGGGTGTCGCAACTCCGAAGTGACGCTAATTAGTTCACAGCTATAGCACAGAGCGGTCACAGAGCGCTCTTTGACGGTCTGTCGTGAATCGGTTACTGTGCACTGTGTGCAGTGAACTACATCTAAAAATACGATTGGCAGGTGCCATAAAATCCCATTCGACTGAGATATTATGACAGGCAGCATTCGACAGGTCGTAAACGCCACATAGGCATATATGCGTACACGCATGCATACGCATACTACAAACATTCACACATGCATACATACATAGACACACACAAACATCATACATACATAGACACACACAAACATACACACAGACATAGGCCTATATGCATACACACATCAAGGATCCTGAGTGGCCGAGTGGGTTGGTCGCCCGCTCGTCACACCGGCGCCCCGGGTTCGCTTCCCGGTCGGGTCGGTTTATCAGAGATTAATTTCTCGGATCTTTACTGCGGGTCGCATTACACTACGTAACAAAATTTAACTTTTTGTTTGTTCCTGGGTATTAAGTGTTATTTCCTAATTGCTTCTGCCTCAAAAGTATAGAAAATGGCCATTATACCCCAAAGACTTTGCTTTTCAGGCCAGGAGATTGATATATTCTGAAATGTAACTGCTTCTTCGGAACATTGAAATATAAAGCCAGTTATGTGTTAACTCGAAGTAGCTGTACAGCTTTTGTGAACTTCCGGGAATATTCTAGAATGTGCGAGAACCTTCGACACCTATAAATAGCTACATGTAGTAGTATAAGAGAACCTGGGTGGTCGAGTGGGTTGGTCGCCCGCTCTCCACGTCGGCGGCCCGGGTTCGATTCCCGGTCGGTCGGTTTATCAGAGATTAATTTCTCGGATCTTTACTGGGGTGGCTCGATCGCAATATAAACGTGGAGTACGAGGTTGTACTCTGCCTCCGACACTAATCATCTTCGATATGAAAAAGTGTCGTTAAGCCCAAGTACACACACCCACCATGCACTTCAGTTTATTTGTACGTTTGACTAGGTGCATAGCCTGTAGACACAACTCAGATGGCATCAAGAGGCTGCAAGTATCCGGCTGACGCATTCTGCTATGTCTGCGGCCAATTTATTAAGACAAGAGCGAAATGGTATCATTCCTGATGGGTCTGCAAGGGGGTTGGACAAAGTTTCCTTGCTACCTTTGCCTTTGGGACAGCAGAGACAAAAAGGCGCACTACCACAAGCGGGACTGGCCCCAGCGGACCGAGTTCAATGTGGGTAGCAAAAATGTCAAGTGGGAGCCACTGATGGATCCTCGGAAAGTGCTCATGCCACCACTGTGGGGCGCGGTGGTGTAGGGGTATGTTCGGTGCCTTGCAGCCGGAGGATTGCGGGTTCGAATCCATCTCAAGCCGCCGCGTAGGGGCCCTGGGCAAGTCCTTCACTTGCAATTGCTCATGCGCTTCGGCGTGAAACTCCGATTCAGTGTCCGCGCTGTAGTCTGGAGCGCCTCTGAGTAGAAATCTTGAAGGGGCGCTATAACAAGTGCTCATACATACATACATACATACATACATACATACATACATACATACATACTGCATATTAAATTGGGCCTAATGAAACAATTTGTCACGGCTCTAGATAAGGAATCGGTAGCTTTCAAATACCTTCAAGGTTTCTTCCCTAAGCTATCTGAGGCAAAGGTCAAAGCTGGTGTCTTCGTGGGACCACAAATAAAGAGAATCATGGAGTGTAAGGATTTCTCCAAGATGCTTTCTAGGACTGAGAAAGCGGCTTGGAATAGCTTCGTAGCGGTGGTTAGAGGCTTCCTGGGCAATAACAAGGCCGAAAACTATGTAGAGCTGGTTGAGACTCTAGTGAAGAACTACAGTAAAATGGGATGCAGGATGTCCCTGAAAGTTCATATCCTTGATGCTCACCTTGATAACTTCAAGGAGAACATGGGAGCATACTCGGAGGAGCAAGGCGAGCGCTTCCACCAGGATATACTAGACTTTGAACGTCGCTACCAAGGACAGTACAATGAGAACATGATGGGAGACTACATCTGGGGGCTGATTCGTGAAAGTGATTTACAGTATAACCGTAAATCTCGCAAAACTACGCATTTCTAAATTTCGGGTGGTCAATTTTTGTATCATTCTAGTATTGATACATGTTGCTTTAGAGTCATTTTGTGGTTTCTTGTGACCTATATAGTTTTCTTCTGACTTCACGTGAACAAAAACAAACAAATTCGCTCGTTTGTTGTGGAAATAGGTTTTTTATCTTAAATATCATTCTCCAGTCCACAAAAGCAAAGTTTAAACAGAATAAAAACCATTTTCTATACCTTTGAGGCACAAATAACCAGGAAATTACACTCATTGCCCAGGAACAAAAATCGTGTTACATAGTGTTATAAACGTTAGTACAATACACACACACAACACAACACAATACAACTGGGGCGCGGTGGTTTGGGGTATGTTCGGTGCCTTGCAGCTGTAGGGTTGCGGGTTCGAATCCACCTCAAAACCGCCGCGTAGGGACCCTGGGCAAGTCCTTCACTCGCAATTGCTCATGCGCTTCATGCTGGCGTGAAACTCCGACTACAGCAGTAGTCGGGAGCGCCTCTGAATGGGAAATCTGGTAGGGGCGCTATAACAAGTGTTCAAATACAATACAATACAATACATCCACACATGCATACATAGCGAGCGAGAAGAAATAGCTTAAACTGAACCTGAGCCATTCTACGGGGTTGATTAAGTAGTGGTGTTACACAATCATCTTCATCGTCATCATCATCATCATCATCATCATCATCATCATCATCATCATCATCATCGTCATCATCATCATCATCATCATCATCATCATCATCATCATCATCATCATCATCAAATAAATTCAAGCAAGTGAAATATATTGTTACGCTGCAACAGACTGGTCGGGAGACAAAGATCGAAATTAACAAATTTCGAATTTCGCATGTCTGTGTGAATTTATAACCAAAATATTTGTAATTTTTGCATCAAACTATGGCCTAACATGTTATCTATGCAATGGAAAAGTATTGAATGGTTTCTTTATCAAAAATATCCGAAACCATCAAAAATAATTAACATCGCCCGGTTGTTACAAGTTACCTTAGTAACGGGATAAGTTGTAACATGAGCACGGACATGTTGTTACGATATTGGGAACGAAAGTTACACAATTTTAAATTTTGCTTCTTTGCTAAATTGTAACCTGAAAATGTCTGTAATTACACCTTAAAATAAATCCACCATGTTAGGTACGTCATTGTGCAGCGTTGGTTAGTTAGATCATTATTGTTATTGTTATTGTTATTATTATTATTGTTATTATTCGTGTTTATTATTAATTCAAACTGACACTCCACAGTTTGATTACAAGTCACAGTATGAACGCGTGATTACAAGTTATTAGAGGAGTCGAATTTAACCGTATGGCAGCCATGCAAGGCGCCCATCTGACCTACTGCTCATTTTACACCACTTAGCGAATGGAAAGGATGAGTCAACCACTGGGAGCGTAGAGGGATCGATCCCGCGTCCATGCTGATCTTTTGCTCTTCGTGCCGGAGTGTTGTCATTCACCCCCTACTATCTGCATCAGTAGTCTATATGCGTTATGTGCCAAATAGCCACATACAGTGAACCGGATCCACCATTAAACGCCCTTGCCAAACTTCCATTCAACCCACGTTACTTTCATCCCCAGTCTCCCCTACCCTTCACTTGCCCGACCAAATTTACATCCCAGTTTAGTGTAGCATGTAGTGTAATGTAATTCTGGAGTAAATTTAGAGTAAAGTAGCTTAAAGCAGATGAAAGGGTCAATCTGATTAGGAATGAAGGTCCCGACGGGGTCGTATCTATCTATCCGTCCGTCCGTCCGTCCGTCCGTCCGTCCGTCCGTCCGTCCATCCATCCGTCCATCCGTCCGTCCATCTATCTATCTATCTATCTATCTATCTATCTATCTGTCTGTCTGTCTGTCTGTCTATCTGGATGCTCTGATTGTATGCCGAGATCGTAATCGTAATCATAATCATAATTGTAATCTCCAAACTTCTAAAGCGCCACTCGAAAGTCAAGCGCAGGGCACCAGCTTATTCACGAGCGCTGCGTCTAGTCACAAGGGTTGTCCAAACGAGTAGTCCGAGGGAGATTCGAGTCCGGTTCCAGAGGATCAGAGGGGGCACAGCAGATGTTAAGGTGGGTGGCTTTTAGGTCGAGGATTGGAAGGTACAGGATCAGATGAGTCAGGTTAAGAGTTCTTGAAAAGGAGAGACTAGTTTCGAGTGGAAAGCCTTGGGGGTGATGATTAGAGGAGCTTGAGGCAGATGATGGTAAGAACTTCTTCTGGGAAGAACAACAGCTTGACTGGAAGAAGAGGGTCTATGACATCTATGTGCTTTGTTTGAATGTGCATCTCCCTGTGTGTGTATGCTTCCATGTATGTATTTATGTATGTATTGATTCATATTAATTCATTCATAAATTTATATAGCGCCCCTTCATATTACTTTTAAAATCGTGGCGACGCACACTGAGTAAGAGGGGTTGCTTCCAGCTTACAGGGGGATAGTAGACCCTAGATTTAGTAGTAGTGGTAGCACTACTATCATCGTCGTCGTCGTCGTCATCGTCGTCGTAATCATCATCATCAGCAGCAGATAGAATAATAAATTCAAAAAAGTTTAATATATACTTTTAATAAAATTGTATTACACTGCAACCCTCCACTTACAAGTCCAAGTAACACCCCGGTTTAATGCAGTATGTAGTGTAGTGTAACTCTTTCGTATAGATAGAGTAAAGGAGCTTAAAGCAGGTGAAAGGGTTAAATCTGATTAGTCTCATCTTGTGGGGTCCCAATGGAGTCTTATCTATCCATGCATCCGTCTGCTTATCCATCCATCCATCTCCATCTATCCATCCATCCATCCATCCATCCATCCATCCATCCATCCATCCATCCATCCATCCATCCATCCATCCATCCATCCATCCATCCATCCATCCATCCATCCATCCATCCATCCATCCATCCATCCATCCATCCATCCATCCATCCATCCATCCATCCATCCATCCATCCATCCATCCATCGGCCTATAAAATGCAGCATAAGACTACTTGTAAGTTTATTTTAAGCATAATTAATTCCCTTCAGCAATAGGGGTCCCTCGCATTGAAAACAGAGGAGCCCATGCGCCATGGCACACGGGCGCAATATAGGTCTATCTACAAAAAAGCTAGCAATAAATTAAATATTGAAATGCGAATGATTAATTGATTACTAGGTATATCACTCAAAGTGGCTGAACTGGCTGAAGATAGGCCATTAGCATGAATGTATAGAACACTGTTTACGAGGACATTTCAAGTGCCCATAAACTACTTGCGATCAGTATATTAATATGTGATCTGTCTGATCACAACAATGGTGTTTCCCGCTCGTATTTTTACTAATAACGCCAACTCCTTGCCATCTGACAATCACTTTACATGCTATCACAGCTTTGGCCCATGCTTTGATCTGTGCTAGGATTGATTATATATTAGGAATGCGATCTACAATGGCCACTGTAAATGCATCTAAGCTTGAATCTATCCTTAACGCTTCTGCCCGGCTCATTGGGGGCATTGCGAAGTTCGATCATATCTCTTATTTCATCCGAGACTCCCTTTACTGGCTCCCTATTCGCCAAAGCATCCAATTCAAGAGCTGCTCCCTCGTGCGAAATTGTCATGCCGTCTTCAACTGTAGTGCTTCCTTTCCAGTAATAATCTTATATGCTCCACGCAATCTCAAGGTCTACTGTACTCCAGTTTCTGCTCTGCCTGGTCGTTGCTCCCTCTGGTCTTCGTCCCGCTGCCACTTGGTTGCCCCTCGAATGCGTACCTGTACGGCCCATTCTAGGAGTTTCGCTTCTGTGGGCCCCTCCAGCTGGAAGCGACTGCCTCAGTCCTTAGGGCTATCTTCCTTTCTTATTCCTCTGACCAGTTTCGCAAGCGCCTGAAAACCTCTCTTTTTGTCAGTGAAGACACTGGCCTGGGACGGGAGCACCTCTGAATTTTTTAAGTGACGCTTTATAAATTCTCGATTACTTTGATTACGATTACATATGCACTGTTTACGAGGACAAGTGGGCCCCATAAACCATCCGCGATCAGTCATGCTCATTCATTCATGCATTCATTCATTACGAGAATTTATATAGCGCCTCTTCGAAGGAACTACTCAGAGGCGCTCCCAACCCCAGCGCGGCCAAATAAGACTATCTTAAGATGAGAGATGAATGCCTGAGACAGGGTTCTAGGAAGGGAGCGGAGCTCCAGAGGGAGGCCATTCTAGATTGAGGGGCCAACCACACAAAAGGCACGGCTGTGCCTGGTGGAGGTGCGTGAAAAAGGAACAGAGAGGGACATTGTTCAGCCAAACGGAGGCAGCGCGATCCCCGAGCACTGAGGGTGGGCTAGAGAGCTCGCAAAGGTAGGCCGGAGCATAGCCTAGCAGGTTGCAGGCAGCAGGCAGCCCCATACTAGGGCAGCTAATGTATATATAGAGGACCCCACAATAACGCTGACAAAAGGAGACCTCATAAACGACACGCGATTAGTATATATTTAGTAATTGAAACAGCGGATAGGTGGCGCAACGTACTGGACTCTCAAAATCACAAAGTCCGAGTTATATATAAAAATCGTCTATGGGGACATTTTTCAAAATCACTAAATGAGCACGAATCTAGGCATTTTAAGTCACTTTTGCCAATGGGTTTATAAGGACATTTCGAAGTCCCCATTAAAAAAAATGTCCCCACAGCCCCGGTAAAAAAGCTTATGGATGTCCCCAGAAACAGCTTTTATAACTGTATATATATATTCTATAAAATGCGTTGGCCCCCGGTTATTCATGGAATGACATACCTCTCACCATACGTAATTTAACTAATATTCTCAAAAGTACATGTAAAAACTCTCTGTTCAAAATTAGACTACGGTCTCATCTTATTACCTAGTGCTCATTAAATTTATTGGTCTTAGTTAACTAGTTAAGAATTACTATGTTATATCTCATACTTGTGTTTCAGGTGTTCTGCCATAACTTTGCCTTTGTTACAGGTGGCCCATTAGCGGGACCTAGGTCCTTTAGGGTCGTATTCCTTTTGATCCCCTTGTTGCTTGTCTGTTTTTCTTCTCTTTTGTACTTGCGTTTTATACTTGGGTTCAATAAAAATTTATGGTTTATGGTAAGGCGGAGTAAAATAAGGCATAGCCTACCTTAGTAAAGGTAAAGTTCGCTAGGCTAAAGTAGGGTAGTGTAAGATAAGTAAGGACAGGTATGGTTCATCTGCAAATAGATCTATTCACTATTGATTTTTATTGACTTATGATTTCACTTAAAGCGACCATCGACTGATCATCGTGCATTATTATAACGGCGCTATAGAAGTAATGTAATGCTGAATGCATTTATCTAAGCGCTGATTAGATAATTGTACAGCAATTGATTCGCATGCATTTCTTGTTAATTTTGAATAGATTGTAACTCCTACTGCATGAACTGTGCGGATACAAACGGAACTACATGCAGGTGCCAATGCCTTCAAGGGTGGACTGGTCCACGCTGTGAAAGTAAGTATACATTCATTTTAATAGAATTGAGGCAGATATTCTATTTGATTGAAACAAGCTTCCACCAGGACGATTTCGTACAAAGTTACATTTAAGGTGCCATTGCTATACCTGGTCATTTTTCTGCCTTCACAACGAGTCCATAGTTAATCTGCTGTTGCAAAAGTGTAGGTTTAAAATTTTTTCACAAAGATGAGCTTGCTTCTGAAACATAGTTTTATGGAAATTCATTCTGTTGTAGTCTTTAACATGTAGCTTCAAAGAAAACTTTTTTCGTGAGCACAGTCTCTAAACGAGTCTTTAAACAGCCAAAAGTTGTCCCAGCGTTTTAAATAAAAAGTTCTTAGTATTTTTACATTGCACTTATTTTATTCTCAATAAGGAACCAAAATTTTTTCTCTGAAGAAAATTTGCATTTTCTTGTTGCAAACTGTTGATTCTACGGCTTTTGTTCTGTTTATAGCTCAATCTAGCGTAATTGCAACAACACCTAACTGTTCAACAACTACTCGAGTACCGAAAACATTGACCACAATAAACCCAAACAACGTGGCTTCCATTGGCATATCAGTCCTTCAGCTCGTCTTTTTTGTGCTATCATGGCTCTCTTTCTGAGATTCCTAAACTGCGGCTAAATACAGCTTCAACTAGTGTTGTTGACTTGACTTATATGAATTGGTAAATCATATGTTCAAATAATCTCTTTTAGACTGATTATATACTTATTTTTTAATTTGAATTCATTTATTCGGTTTTGCTACTTGTAAGTACTGCCAATTGTCACGGAAAGAAGTTGGTACTGTAGTTGATCGTTGGTTGTAGAGCCTAAAACGCTCGAGTTAAATTAGGCCTACTGCAATCGCGAAATGAATTGTCTAGTTAGCCAAAAGTAGTTTGCTGATGAAAGATGTTGACTACAATTATTGATGTTTAGTTCAGCAACAAAAATAATCGATGCAAGAGCGAAGAACAGAAATCATCAATTATTTCTTCTCACTAACGAAATAATTTCTTTTCTTTGAGGATTAAATTTTTGCCATGGGCAATTAATTGACTTAATAGTTATGTCTTCTCCTTCTGAACGTCTACACTTTTGTGGCCTCTTTTTAATATCGTATACGCTTTGCGTTTCGCCTAACTGGATGACACGATCTTGCAAGTCTACGTGCAAAACACCGCTGCGTGTTAATCATATCGTAAATGAGGTCCAATGGATCAACACCACATCAAAAACGTCTTTCAATAACCGAGTATTCTTGCACTTTCGATTATATAAGACAGTTCCAGCTAGACGACCGACATAAGCAAAGTTTCTTGATTGAGCAGTAGCACTATGCAAGAGGGGAACAAGGTCCATTATGCATCACCTGAATCTGATGACAACCAGGTTATAGGAAGGTGGTTGCAAACATGGCCCTTGACAACAACAAAATTATTTTCCTCAATCCAGTGTCTATAGAAGCAAAGACTTAGTTTCATCAATCCAGCTTCTACTTACGGAAACAATTATTTCCATCAACCCAGCTTCTACATAAGCAAAGAATTAGTTTAATCAATCCAACTTCCATTTAGGCAAGAAATTATTTCATCAATCCTGTTTCCATTTAAAGTGACAATATAAAATAATATGGCATCGTAAACCACGGTTTAACCATACATTGTATTTGAATTTTGTTTAAATAGAAGCTGGATCGGTTACAATATCATGAAGATCCTTGAAATAATAAAAGACGCTAAAATACACGCCTACCTCCACTATCAATAAAGGATAAAGGCGGAAAAGCTTTGCGCATGCGCAACCCTTGCAGCATGTGCATTGTTCAAAATGCGTTTCTTCTATAAATTGGCGTCGTGGGAGTCGGTTAGGGTCAGGTTAGGCGCTGTGACGATCGGTTAGGGTCATAGTCGTCATTATATAAAATTTAAAAAAATTCCGCCGCAGAAGTAAGTTTTTGAGCGTTGCGTGGCGGCATTTTCCGCCGCAGAAGCACCACGCATCAATAAAATACGCTAAAATGCACTTTCACAAAATACGCTCAAATACACTTTTACCGAACATTAGATAGACTGCTTACTTACCAACGTGAGGCCGAATTTACGCCAAAATGCCTTTCGGGGATTCGGGTTTCGGGGATTCGGCCCGCACCCACGCCACTGAAGACCCGAAAACGTAAATCTGAAAACGCTGAAAACAGACAAAAGCCCGATTCCCCGAAAACAGTTTCCTAGAAAGCGGCCGAGCTATTCAGAGTTAAATTGTAAACATGACATAGACTTAGCGTGGCCTTGATGTATATCGATATACTGCCTATTCAAATGTTTATTTTTTATTATATTCATTCGGGTCGGACTTAGAAAATCAATTTCGGGGATCCGGCCGAATTTACGCCAAAATGCCTTTCGGGGATTCGGGTTTCGGGGATTCGGCCCGCACCCACGCCACTGAAGACCTTCAACGTAAACTGCGGGTAACTTCGGAAGTTCGGAATCAACTCTGTCAGCTTAAGTACTTTCCGCACGACAACTTGGTCCAATTAATTCAAGTTACACAACATTCGGGCAATTTGGTAATAAAATGTAAAATTCGTTATTACGACTTTAAAGTTGTTGTTAGGAAATTTCGGTGCTAAAAATAGGTTTTCGAAGAAATATTATTTATAGAATTCAAAATATAGGCCTACCATCCAGGACCTATAATACACAGGACTGGAATTTCCTTGTGTAGGTGCGTTGGACAGAAAATGGCGGCCCATGGAGTCTGGCCACCTACCGACAAAGGTGTAGAACCTCGTGTTTACCATGCTCAACGCCTATCTCCATAGTTTAGATTATTTAACTGAACGTCATTAAAAATAGCTTTATATTTATTATTATTAACCTTTCTTTGTTCCTTAGAAACTGAAAGAAAAATAATCCTGATTTGTTTTCCCTCAAATTCGTGCAATTAATCGCTGAACAACACATCGGGTCGCATAAAATAGGCCTATATACCCAAATCCCAACCGGTAGGCCCTATAGCAGGTCATAAATATAATGTACTAATAGAACTAGAAGTTGGATGAGCAATGAAAACATGGTTTTGTGTTGAGTCAGCCTTATCACGTCTTTTACCATGTTCTTCTGACAAAAGAAATTTAGAAGTTCCTGGCTTCTGCAAATCAGTACAAGGTCACTGGGCTTTATCATGCATCGGGCCTTTCTCTTGGAAAAATTTTCCTGTAAATAAATTAATAAATAAAAATGAATAAATTAATGTATACACACATACAGTATACTGTTTCCACAGATTCAGCTCAATGCACATGTTTTATTCTTGCACTTCCTTATAATCAGCTGGACAGTCCTTTTTTGATGCGCTATAAATTTGCTGTAAAAGTTTTGTTGCATTTCATTAGATCACAGGGGCCGTCCATAAATGACGTCACGCAATTTTGGCCGATTTTTAACCCCCCTCCCCCTCGTCACACTTCGTCAAAAAAAGTAACACCCCCTGATAATGACGTCACAAAGCTCTGACCCCCTAAAACCAAATGTCCATGGTGAAGCAAAATGCTCCTTCATGGAACAAATAGGGAAAGCATGAATATTTTAAAATCTAACGGTGACCAAATATTGAAATAATTAGAAAATTAGTAATAATGGTGCCCGTATACATTAAAATAATTAAAAAATAATGAAAATTTAATCCTCAAAATTAGTGCTGTTATTAATAATATTAATTATTGTTGTTAATTGTTAAATTTAATAACATAGACCTGGTGTGACGTCACACTTCTCAGACCCCCACCCCCATGTCACACATCGTCACAAATTTCCGACCCCTCCCCTAGGTGCGTGACGTCATTTATGGACGGCCCCACAAATATTATGTTCTTTTTCAAATATTATCACAGCTGCTATTTCTGACTCAGGATGAATGCTGTAATAATTGTTCAAAGTGGCAATTTGACAGTTAGTGATCACTGTATTAAAGAGTTAGAGATGGAGGGAAGAATAGTTAAAGTAGAAAAGAAAAATACTTGTGAATATTGTAACATATAATTTACAAACAGAGTTGGTCTCAGATATCATGAATGCACCGAAACTATAGGAAAACTATACAGGTGCAATTTACCCCAGGAAACCTTTGCAAAAAGGGGGATCTCAAATCTAAGAAATTACCCACAGTGGAGAAAGAACATGCAAGATAGTGCAATAATGCAATTTATGTTACAAAGCATTTGGATGGAAACATTCTCTGAAGGATCATGAACTAAACCACACTGAACAAAAGTCACACAGTTTATGCAACAAATCCTTTGCAAATTTTGTTTCAACGCCATCATAAACGATCCAAAGCATGTTTTGCGTCGAATGTGCCAGAATCGACCGGAAAGTCGATATCACCTCCGACCTAAGGTCAACTTAGGCTTTTCATTCGCTAGGTGGCGTTGAAAAAATGAGCAGTAGGACTTGATGGGCCCCTTGCATAGTTGCCAAACAGTCAAATTCGACTTCTGTAATAACTTTTGATCATCCGTTCATACTATGAATTATAATCATCCTGTGTATTTGTCAGTTTAAAACATTGAGCGAAGATTATTATTATTATTTCTTATTACACGTCGAACTCAAAAGTGAACGCTACGCAATTGTTACGCAATCGCTAGATGGCAGAAGTATCGATTATCCAGTTTGCAGTTGTCGATTGTTCTTTATGTGAAACGCCATTTGTAAAGAAGTTGACAAATTAATTGGAAGATTCTTAACTGGCTTTTCGTTATTGTACCCGTTTGAGTGAGTTTCGCCTCTGTGAATAACTGAATATTATCTTCGTTTGTTGTTCTGCTATATTTTGAACAAGGATAGAGCGCTCGGACTGTAAAGCGGAGAGTACGGGTTTGAGCCTCGTCCAAGGCAGTTACTCTGTAGGAGCAAGTCGTTCACTCGTATTTCCTCGGCGCCTTAGGTACTTTGCCGTATGGTTGTTTGTGCATTTCTGCACTTTAGAAGGAGGGCAAATAAAATACAGTTGTATTGTATTGCACTAAAGCAATTTAGGTGATATATATATATATATATATATATTGCACTAAAGCAGTGCTTTTTTTCAGCCGGAACGGTCCGGAACGGCGTTCCGGGACCTTTTTTCAGCTATTAAAAATATTTTTATAAATTAAAATTTTTAATTAAAAAATTATTTTAAATTATTTAGATACTTTAATTGGTTATCCCGTAGTTTAGGTTGCTAAATTATTCTAATGTCTTCAATGCCGTCCTTGTCGTTGGTAAGTAAGCACTCTACCTATGTCCATGATAACTATCATCAATCCTGCTTCCATTTCATGGAGAATTATTTTTAATCAATCCAGCTTCCATTTAATGAAAAAAATGACCCAACTTCTATTTAACCAGAAAAATATTTTTCATCAATGGAACTTTTATTTAAGCAAAGAACTTATCTCATGGGTCCAGCTTCGACTTACGGAAACAATTATTTTCATTATTCCAGCTTCTATTGCATCAAAAACTTAGTTTAATCAATCCAGCTTCTATTTACGGTAAAATTATTTAGATCAATCCAACTTCTATTTAAAGACAGAAATAGTTTCATCAATCCCACTTCGTGTTTGTGAAACAATTTTTTCCTCAATCCAGCTTCCATTTCAATTTGACGATATAAAATAATTTAGCAACCTAAACTACGGGTTTACCCTTTAATTTAATTTCAGTGCTTTCATTGTTTATTGATACTGAAATATATGAAATATAAATATTAGCATAAAATATGCCTCTGTAATTGTTCTGAATTTGTTTAGTTCCGGAACCTTTTTTGCTAGAAAAAAAGCACTGCACTAAAGCAATTTAGGTGATATATATATATATATATATATATATATATATATATATATATATATATATATATATATATATATATATATATATATATATATATTTCTTGATTCTTATTAAATAGAAGTCGGATTGATGAAAACAATGTTTCCTTAAATAGAAGTGGGTCTTATGAATAGAATCTTGCTTCAATAGAAGCTGGTTTGATGGAAAATAATTCTTAATTAAATAAAGGTTGTATTGATGAAAATGATTCCTGCTTATATAGAAGCTGGACTAATGAAACGAATTCTTGCCAAATGGAATCTGGATCGATGAAAATGATTTTTGTCAAAGTAGAAGATGGATTGATAAAAAATAATAATGCTACAATTGGCGAATAATTGAAGACGCTAAGCTACACGTTTACCCTGGTTAGCACGCTGGACTGTCAATCGAGAGGTTAGGGTTGAAATCCTGCCTGGACAGAAATTTCGTTTGAGCTATTTAAGGTCGGGGATTGAAATCCCCCTAGGGCAGAAATTTGTTTTGAGATTTTGGCCTCACATACACCCTCTAGCAAACTCAGATATAATTAGTCCATTGACCATATGTACACTGTCAGTGGAAAGATGAGACGGCGAAGGAGAGGACTGGCCACCAACCCTCATGTGCCGAGACTGCTATACCTTCTTTATACTGCTGATCTCTGCCCCTTGCTGGCATCTCAGAGGCTTCTGCACCAACTATTTGCCGATGATGTGCAAGCCTACATCCACACCCATTCGGCGGATGCGGTGGCTACTGTAAGCCAGATGTGTCTGACTATGGATGTCCTCTCTTCTTGGATGGCCTCCAATCGGCTACTCTTAAATCCCTCTAAAACACAACTTATTTGGTTGGGTGGCCGTAGGCAACTTCAGGGTATCGACTTTTCCCAACTTACGTTGCTCTTTCCTCACATAACCTTTTCAGTTACATTTCGTGATCTGGGACTTACTCTTGACTCTGAGCTTACTTTGTCTCAACATATGAGCCTGGTTGCACGGAGTTGTTATTATCAGCTTCGTCAGCTTCGAGTGGTCTCTCGCTCTCTTTCTCATGATGCGGTCGTGGTCTATCGTCAGCTTCGAGTGGTCTCTCGCTCTCTTTCTCATGATGCGGTCGTGGTCCTTGTTCACGCCTTTGTTACCAGTCGAATTGACAACTGTTGCTCCCTACTCGCTGGCCTTCCTCTTGGGGTTCTGGGGCGACTAGATCGAGTTCTACGCTCGGCTGCTCGTCTCATTGGACGACTACCTAAGTTCTCTCCTGTCTCTGCATACATACGTGATGTGTTGCACTGGCTGCCTATCTCTCAGCGGATCTCATACCGCACTGCTGTTCTAGTTTCTCGCTGCGTTCTTGGCTGTGCTCCATCTTGCGTGATCTTTGCCGCCCAGTGTCCGACGTTGCAGCGCGTCGGGCGCTTCGTTCTATGACGAGGGGTGAGCTCCTAGTTCCACGGGCACGCTTGGCTATTAAGCAGCGCCGTGCTTTTTCGGTTGTGGGACCTTCCACCTGGAATGACCTCCCGCTTAAGCTCCGCTCTTTACTTGTGAGCCAACCGGCAGGGTTCTACAAGTCCCTCAAGTCTTTTTTCTTTAGTCGTGGCTGGGCCGGGAGCGCTTCTGAGTAGTTTCTTGAAGAGGCGCTATATAAATGTTCTGAATGAATGAATATATGAATGAATGAATGAGAAGTGATGCCGCTAACAATTCATACCACTGGGCATTTCCCCCCAGACATTTCTTCCAAAATTGGACTGATGAAAATAATTTTTTACTTTAATAGAAGTGGGATTGATTAAAGAAATTCTATGCTTAAATAGAACTTGAATTGATGAAAATAATTTATGCTGCAATAGATGCTGGATTTATGAAAGAAATTCTTTGCTTAAATAGAAATTGTATCGTTGAAAGATATTCTTTGCTTAATTAGAAGTTGAATTGATGAAAGAAGGTCATTGCTTCAATGGAAGTGGGATTAATGTCAGTTATCATGGACAATGGTAGAGTTACCAGCTTACTGTTCGGGGTTATGTCCAGGGGAAATGCCCAGATACCGGGCTAGCTTCAGGGACTGCTCTTCTTCTCTTCTACGTTTTGTTTTGTTATGTTATGCTCTAAATAAATACAAACTTTCAGGGTGTGTTTAGACAGGCATTCATGTAGTTTATGCGTGCATGTATGTATGTATATATATTGCACATATTTAAGAAAATTTACTTATCATCTTTGTTTTTAAGAATGAATGGCTATGATTTTTTCCACAGTTTTTTTGCAAACTAATCAAGACAACCTGAAAAGTTAAGAATATATGTAAAATTTTTTAAACTTTTAAGAATTTTGTGTTTGAAATAAACGTTCCTATGTAGCTGAAAACGGATTCCGGTATGATAACTACATCATGTTTATTCTAAAATCAATGGCAGCTGTTGGGATTCTTGCCAGACCCATTAATCGCGGGAGCGAGTGCTGAGGGTGGCGTGATAGGTAGGTTCAAAGCCTTGCCCCAATTAAAAATTTGTTGACCCCTTAAACAAAATTCCTGCGGACGCCCATGCCAAGAACATGGAATCAAGAGAGGTGTTTCTGTTCCAGTAGATGTAAATGTACACCTTATCGCTGCTCACCATGTTCTTGTGATGGTGGAGATTTACAAGTTTCGTTCTTCTGCACACCAGTAGGGCTGTCAAAATGTTAGAAAAACGTGGCCCGGGTACCCGAGCTCATTTTCAACGGGGGCCCGAAGGCCCGTCAGTGGTAAAACGCTTGAGGAAAGCCAAACCTAGGACCAGCTGTAAAGTTTATATAACAACGCTTCATAACGTAGGAAGCTCTGTCTATATAACGCGACAGACAGCCTGTTATTCAACCGCGGAACGACACAGCTTTTAAAACTTACACCTGAATACCGTTATTATGCTTCTTTGGATGGGTTTTCGGGTATTGACTTAACGGCCCGGGCTTGACCCTACGAACGGGGGCCCGGGTGTGCGGGGGCCCGTTGACAGCCCTAGTGCCAAGATGCCAACTACCCCCGCTGCGATGACTAATACACCACTGTAGCTGGCCAACACATCTTCAAATCCACAGCGTTCTACGCGACTGAGTCTGTATTTAAGCTTTTAAAATTTACTTAAAATAATATGCTGATTCGGACGGGTTTTCGGGCTTTGATTTAAGGGCCCGGGCCGGGCCCTTCGAACGGGGGCCCGGAGGCCCGGGGGCCCGTTGACAGCCCTACACACCAGTACAGGCTCGTTGGACTTTATTGTGAATCTGATCTTCCTTTGAAAAACCTTCCTTTAAATATATGCGCTGTTTCCATTGAATTTGCTCAATACGTATGCTCTAGGAATACCGAGTTACACTTCTTTGTATAAGTCACATCAACGAGTGTTTAGACAGAGCTTTTGTGATATCCTAGAAATATCCTATATACAGTTTGTTACATTACAGTTAATTACAAATCAGGATTTTTGATATTTTCCTGTGTTATTTCTTACTTGGGATATATTCTGTAGTAAATATTACACAGCTTAATGATTTTTATTCTGTTACAGATTTAAAGATGGAAGGTAGAGTTCATAGCCAAGAAGAGCAATTAGGCGGTGAATTTAGTAACAAAGCATTTGCACTCAGTGGTGATCTTAAATATTATGAAAGTAACCACACTGGAGGAGACAGATGACAAAGGAAGTAGGATCATCATAATCATTATCATCATCGTCGTCATCATCGTCATCATCATCGTCATAAGTGCAGAGTAGTAGAGATGCAATCATCGACGGAGGACGTATAATAAAATGCATTTCTCGGCCTTCTACAAAGACATTCCGATTTCTTATACAGCGCCACAAGTGCACTCCATTTTCTGTTTAGTTTCTAATAGCGTTGTTAATAATATCGCAATTGACATAATTTAGTCGGGAAACCAAATATACCCAACTCACTCTCTGTTATCCAGCACTTGGCATTACCTGAAGGTAACGTGTCTATTGTTTCGAAGAACTTCGGTGGCGCCGAAGGAATTTGGGCCTGATGACCCAGGTTAAATAAGCCATTCACTACAATTCAGTCATTCTCCTAATAGGATTCCTCGGTTACGGTACATATAAAGTCCTGTGGGCAGTAATAAGTAAACTCCGCCACTGCTCGTACTCTGGTGGTGCCAGTCCCAAGGCTGGAGAAAGGAGGAGGGCCACGCTAATCATTGTGGTTATGGCCTAGTGTCGTTAAACAGCAACAAGCCTAATAAGCATAAAGCAGTTCGTGAATATGGCAGATCTAAACGCAGGGAAATAAGAGGAAACGCAGCAGCAACTGCTGCCGAAAATTTGGCAGAAATCATGAGTTCATCTATTAGCAACATTATTATATCACATCTGCTTGTGTGTCTGTCTGCCTGTGTGTCTGTCTGCCTGTTAGTCTATGTTTATGATTTCACTGAGCACGTAATTATCGAATCTTACTCGCTCCTATTATTTTCACTGAGGCGGCTGAGCACAGCGTACTTTTTTGCCCTCGGAAGAGAGTTCCAGTAGTCTATGTAGGAGCAGATACTGAAAAACAATGTTTGCCAAAACCATTGTTCTTGATTTTGGTATGACCAGACAAAGATGACTGATAACTCACTTCTTGCATTGGTAGACTAGACTTACATCACATTCGGTTCTAGAAACGTCGCATGATGTTCTATAAGCGACTTTCATTCTCTAATTTTCCCAGAATATTTTATGGTCCTACGTTGCTGAGCACTTTCGTTATGATTCTGAACTCGCCGGCATCTTGAACGGTAAATCTAGTTATGTAAATGACTTTGACGAACATTTTCGCAGACTGTGCGACTTATGTTTGTTCAGCTTTGCGCATGTGTGTTGTGACATTTGTTTTGAATTTTCTGCCTTCGGGCTAATGAAGTACTGATTAATTCTCACTTAACAAAACATTTGTCAGCGCAAAGGGTACGGTTAAAGGTTCCCCTGCTTATAAATTGAAAATTGCATTTGTTCTGTGGGACAGTTCTAAGTTCGCTCAGAGTCGGACTGGGATCATTTTGAGGACATAGCCATTGAATTAGGGATCTCTAAAATCTCCTTTTCTCTCTGTCTGATGCCTCGCTTTGTCTGCCTATATTTGTATTTGTCTGTCTTGCCCGTATGTCATCGCCACGACCTACCATTCCCTACCCCCGCGACGTGAAATAGAAGCCCGCTTGCAACGTCTTTAGTCAAGTTTACGACACTTTTATGACACCATACAGTAACAGCACTCGTTAAGGCGACATGTATAGAGACTGGCATTCTTCTCTGAAGAAGACCGACACAGACAGAGGAAGACAGAGACAGAGAGACAGGCTTACACAGAGACATAGTTTGTTTTAATTAGCTTTTTTTCAATCCAAATGTATGGTTAAGCCTTAGATATATTATGTGTATTAATTCTATCATTGAAAATTTTTTAAGGGATTTTTAGGAAAGAACTTGATTATGCAAGGTGAACTGGTACTTGATGTGGGAGCGTGGAAATATGAGTGGAAGTTGTGGTCCTGCTTCAATTCAATATTTTGCATATTGTTGCCCATGCAAATCGCTACCACGGCCTGTGTGTGTGTTCATTGTATAATTTCCTATAGCATGTGATCGGGTCCGAAGTGTTTGTGTGTTTCTGTTGGTTAACCCGCCGGCATCTTGAATGGTACATCGGTTATGTAAGATGACTTTTAAACATTTTCCAGACTTATGTTTCGTTTTGGTTTGCGCATGTGCAACTTGTGACACAGGATTGGAATTCAGCATTCATTTCACACAGAATGGTATATTTTGAAGTACATGATATGAATTCACATTTAAAATTACATCACTTTTAACAAAGGAACCCATTAATTAGCCTGCGATTATATTGAAAATTGCGTTTGTTCTGTGGGACAGGATAAACAAAGTATAAGCTCATATGTGGACTGAAATTATCTATGAGGACAGATACACATTATCATCCCTACAATCTCCTTATAGTCTGTCTGTCTTATCCATCGGTTTATATCCTATACATTTAATCATTCGTCTGTCTAGTTGCTGTATTCTGTCATTTTCCACGACCTACCCGTCCCTATTATTTATTTTGATCACTTCCGGTTTCAAAAAACAAAGATCAAGGTATGCACCTGAAGCTTTTCATTCCCTCATACAGTAATGTTATCTTTGTTTCTCTTCCATTTATTAGATGAATACGCTACAGAAGAAGACTACACAGGGAGTGCTTCCATTCAGACAGAGAGACAGAGATTACGCGTATTATTATTTGTTTTAATTACCTTTTTTAAGACAAATGTATAAGTATGCAAATAAGCCCTAATATGTCTATTAATGGTATAATTGTTTCTCTTTAGGAAGAATAGTTCTATAGTCGAAAACTAAGGGATTGGTATCCACCCCCTCTGGTACTTGATGTATCAGGTATAACTTTTGGAATGTTGTGGGCTGCTTCCATGATCAATATTTCATATTGTTGCCCATGCAAATCGCTACCACGGCCTGTGTGTGTGTATTCCATTGTATACATTTCCTATAGCATGTGATCGGGTCCGAAGTGTTTGTGTGTTTCTGTTGGTTAAGTAATGTAATGTATTATAAGTCTCCAATATTATTATCGCAGCACCGCACGAAGACACGTCAGAGACACCAGCGCATTCACCGGCGCAGCAGAACACATATGATTGAGTTTCATTGGGTTATCGTGTAATAAATATATGCAAAATATAGAAATAATATGTACAAAAAGTGTTTCTGTGGTTTGTTAAATAAAGGTTTTTGCTACATGTAGGCTTATAGTATCTATTCCACAGAAATACTGAATCATAATCTCTGTCTCTCTATCTGTCTATCTTACTCTCTCGGTCTTTTCAGTCTCTTTCAATCCCGGCTCTGTCAGTTTCAGTTTCTGCATCTCTCTGTCTGTCTGTATGCGTCTTTGTATTTCTCTTTCAATCCCAATTTCTCTGACTGTCTGTCTTTGTCTCTCTCTACCCAGTCTCCGTCTTTGTCTCTTTCTTCTGCTGTACCGAGGAGAAAGAGAGGCAGAGACAGAGATTGTGATTCAGTATTGTTTTATCTCTTTATGCATTATGTCTCTCTGTCTGCCTGTCCCCGTGTCGCACTCTTTCTGTCTGTGCCTATCTCTGTCTCTGTCGCTCTGACTGTGGGTCTGGTCTCTCCGTCTCCCTGTATTTCTCTGTCTCTATGTGGCAATGAAACAGGCAATTAGCTTAGCCCTGACCTACTTCCGTAAAAAGCGCTATGTAAGGTGTGAACGTGCATCTCTTCGTCTACTGATATTCATCTGTTATCCGAGATGCATTTCTCGTCTGGAGGCTTTTATGACCTGTCGAAGGGTCAGGTAAACTATGGCAGGCCTACGCGTGGCAGCTGCAGTAACTGCCTACAACATTTCGGGATTTGTGAAGCTAGGATCCCGTACACTTACATTTCAATCAATCAGATTTGTGAAGATAGGATCGCCGTACGACTTAATAATAAGCATGCATAAAAAATACAATAGTGACTTTCTGCAATAAAATCTGAAGAGAACGAGACTTGTCAAACGAATGGCACCACGACATTGTGGTCCCAATCCTAAAACCAACCAAATACGCATCTCTCCCAGAGTCGTACAGACCTCTCTCCCTAGCATCTGAAATATGTAAAATAATAGAAAATGGTTGCAAATAGACTCCAGAGGTTTTCCGAGAAAAATCAAATCCTAACAAGAGACCACACTCAAAAACTTAGGAAAAGAAAGAGCACGAAGGATCAGATAGTTAAGGCTACAGGATAGCATCCTTTTAAAGCCGAAAATAAAACAACTTGTATTGGTAATCTTCATAGACTTTGAAAAGGCATATGATATGTTGCATGTGCCCACACTCATATAAAAGCTCGAAAAGATATGGATACATGGTTGACCCCGCCGCCGCTGCCGCCAGTAGCTAAGCCCACAAGTCGTAACCAGTCACTAAGATATCGACTGCTATTGACTTTGTTCACTTAATAATATCGGCAGCAGGACAGAACTCACAGAAGGTTACTTGCTATTAATTTACCACAACTTTATTCTGGCCACAAACCATGACGTGCATGGAAATGTGACCTTCTTTACTAAGTTTACATGTAATTACCACATATGAAAATTTATAGCGCGCTTTAAGAAGACAAGTCTTGCACGAGAGCGCGTTTCGCTACATTCTTAGTCATAGTGCAGGTTCCACAGATAAGTTTTTAATTTTGTTTTAAACTGTGCGACAGATATGCACTGTCAAACTGAAGCTGGAAGACGGTTCCATTCTAAGGGTCCTGAGGTAGAGAAAGCACGGTTTCCAAACTTCCGGTTTGTGCGAAGTACGGTGAAATCCCCTCTCGTCGACGATCGGAGTCCTCTAGTATTGAAAAGTGAACATGGCGTGACCATGGATGCCATGTATGAGGGAGAGGTTCCAGAGTGAATGTGATACATGAGGAGGCAGATTTTGAAGGCGATACGGGCGCGGATGGGAAGCCAGTGAAGTTGTTGCAGTGTAGGCGTGATGTGATCTCTTGGACCAAGATCTTTTATTAGGCGAGCGGCGGTGTGTAGAACTGAGGATAAGGGTTGCAGTGTCGATGAAGGAAGACCGGATAAGACAGAGTTGCAGTAGTCGAGGCGAGAGATGACGAGAGCTTGGATCAGGATACGGAGGCAGGTTTCGTCGAGGCAGTCGTTTCACTTGTCGGATTCGGCGAAGGTGGAAATAGCATGCTTTGGCAACGGAAGAGATGTGTTGCGTCATGTTTAGGCTGCTGTCTAGCAGAACACCGAGGTCACGAACGACATCAGATGGTAGAATGGTGCAGTTAGACTCGAGATGAAGAGATTTTATTTGT
>JACEVL010000114.1:1370000-1440000 GCA_020284085.1 Aporrectodea caliginosa | reverse complement strand
TTCTTAATAGCTATAATTATCATAATCACTCGAAGTGGCTAAAATGGCGAAAGATTTCGCGTCAAAGGCCATTAGCACGGATGCAGAGCACGCTAATGAATAGATCGGATTGTTACTAGATGCTATATTATACATGTAAATATAGAACACTGCTTCCGAGGACATGTCAAGTCCTCATGAACCATCAGCAATCGGTATATAATTATATAAGTCGTCATAAACCACCGGCGATCGGTATTTATATATAAGTCCCCATAAACCACCCGCAATCGATATATATATAGGTCCTCTTAAACCACCCGCAATCGGTATAATATATATAAGTCCTCACAAACCACCTGCAATCGGTATTTATATATAAGTCCCCATAAACCACCCGCAATCGGTATATATATAGGGTCCTCTTAAACCACCCGCAATCGGTATATAATTATATATATATAAGTCCTCATAAACCACACTCAATCGGTATATACATATGTCCTCATAATTACGTTGACATACTGAGTCCGCTCAAACCACCGGCGATGAGTATATATATATATATATATATATATATATATATATATATATATATATATATATATATATATATATATATATATAGGCCTATACTCCTTTATTGAAACATTAAGGTGACAAATCGGAACTTAATGCAAAAAGAATATTAAATAATTATGTTTAATAGGCTAATTGTCTAAAATATAATAATCTATAAAATTATAAATGCAATTAACTCTGTATGATTTTGCATCCATATAATTATGTCAAAAGGACTGTTTTGATTTTCATGCATTTCAGTATGTTCCACGCATTGTACAACCTACGGATGCAACATCAATGGAGCTTACAAATGTGATCAATGTGATGTCGGATATGGTTTTACAGCAAATAGTTCGTGTGACGGTAATAATCACATTCTATCATTTTCCTGGAATTTTTTAATTTATTTTTAGAATGAACCTGGCACATAGTAAAACAATCGTGATCTGCGATTTCACATAAATCCTTAGGCCTTTGTGGGAAGCTTATTACATTTCAACATTAATTCAATTGTATCGAGAAGTTGTAAAATACAAAAAAGGTATTCCTAAGATAAATGAAGAAACTTGAAAATGAATTTGGGTTTGAGTTAGGGATGCTCAATAGTGTAGTGGTTAACGTGGTGGACTGTCAGCTGAGAGGTCGGGGTTCAAATCCCAACAAGGGCGGGCATTAGGTTCGTGATCTTCTGCTCCATGCACCCCCTAGCCAACTCAGCTATGATGAGTACACTGACCGTACACCGTTGATGGGAAGATGAGACGGCGAGGAAAGGACTAACCACCCGCCCTCAAATGCCGAGGCTAAGAAAATGAAGTCGATAACAATTCATACCCATGGCTGCCTCAGGGACAGCTTAAGGGATTGCTGTTCTTCTTCTTCTTCTTAGTGTGCTCTGCCTACTGCACGACTTATGGATGTAACTCAACGGGAGCCTACAACTGCGATCGGTGCAACGTCGGATATGGCTTCACAGCTAATAGAACGTGTGACGGTATTTGTGCTTTCATTTTAAACTTTAAATTATGCTGTAATGGCTGATGGTAACATCTTTGCGTTGAAATGATCGGCTGTTTCAAGGTAATACGAAAAGCAGTTTATTTCAGTCTGTTCATCCAACTGTACAATGGTGACGGTAATTGCAATTTATATAGCGCCACAACATGAGAGACTCATCACAGGCGTTCCCGACCTAACACAATGAACCGCGATCAAACAGAATGGTCTTAAAGCGTTTGCAGAAAAGAGGCAGAGAGACTGCAGAGTTCAAGTCGTGGGTTGTTAGGCAGGTTATTCCAGGAGGATGGACCGAAAACAGACCACACAACCTTTGGATGCAACATGACTAACAGAGCCGGATTAACCTGTATGCAAAATAAGCCATGGCTTAGGGCCCCACAAGGTTTTGAGGGCCCCCAACTGTCAGGAAATATAAAATTACATTGTAGAAAGGTCCTAATTACAATTTTTTTCTGGCAAAAAATGGCCCCGCAATATTAGGGGGGCCCCGAACGTTTAGAGGGCCCCAAACTGTCAGATTGTCAATTTTCTTCTGGAAAAAAAACGTGAAAAGCAAAAAGGTCATCAGACATTTTCAAAGTAATAAAGAAAAAATGTTTGTCTCGATTACTTTGAAAATTTTTAATTACCTTTTTTAGGGCCCCCGGATGTCTCTTGGCTTAGGGCCCCCGAAAGTCTTAATCCGGCCCTGATGACTAAGGATATCGAATGCGGTCAATGCGACGTTGGTAATGGTCCCGCATTAAAAGCGTATTCTCTGACGCTTTATTTTGCATGACTTAACCTCATCGGAACAAGACTACATGAAATGTTAAATATTTAGCATTCCAGTTAATGTCGTTTGGCAAATCTAGAAATCTTTCAAATACTTCAAAATGCATATCTAGGTTTATGAATTGACTCTGATGCTTCTGCTTACTTATTATGTATATTGAAATTATATATATATATATATATATATATATATATATATATATATTCAATTCAATTCAATTCAATATTTTTTTATTGCATCCGAAAACCACTCATAAGATTACATTTGTGACAATCAATCAATGACAGCGTAATTGTAACTGAGAACGGTAAAGACACATGAGTTATATTGCAAGTAAGTGAGGAGGAGTAATTAACGGGAGCAATGGGTGGCTCCTAAGGGATTGAAATCCCGCTAGATGGAGACACCCGACCACGTCAAGTATCATAGTTTCACAGATGGCTGGGCTGAGTATTCCCATTCTAAAAGAAAGGAAACGAAAGCAATAAAATTGGGAAGCTTAACTAAACTTATCTAATATAGCTTAACTAAAAAGCTTGAGGATCAGTGCAACGTGCAAACAGGTTTAGGTTGATATGTACATATATTTTATAAATGATATGGATTTTCATAGCGGCAATTGTTATTCATCTATGAGAAAGAGGCGTAGCCTTTTTTTAAATTCATGTCGAGTCTTGGATGAGCGAATTTCTAATGGGATGGAGTTCCAGAGTAATGGCCCGGCAGCTCTAATGCTAAATTCTCTTGTATTAGTCCTCGCTTTTACTGGACGGTATGATGTAGCCCCCCTCGTGAAGTGGCCATGAATCTGGGATCCAAGAGTGAAGTACCCTGCAAATGAAGAGGGCAATAGATTGTGTTCGTAACGATAAATGAATTCTCCTATTTGCAGACTTCTTATCTGTTTTAGGCTTAGCAAATTCAGGTCTCTGAAAATAGGGGCGGTATGAGCGTCTTTACGGGCTCCCTGTATTAATCTAATTGCCTTTTTTGGAGGATTATTAGTTTATGGAGCCGAGAATCGTAATTTGAGGCCCAGATTAAGTTGCAATAATTTAAATATGGGAGAATTAGTGAATAATATAAGTTTAACCTAATTGTTTTTGGGAGTAGATACGAGATTCTTGATACTATTCCTATGTTTTTAGCTATTTTTTGAGAAATGTAGTTAATGTGTGTTTTCCATGATAAATGTTGATCAAGAAACACCCCTAGAAACTTGGTGGAGTCTACTTGACGGATAAGGCTTCCTTCCAGAGTTAGGGCCAAGTTTACTGGTTTAATTTTCCTATATGATTTGAAGTTTATGAAGTTAGTTTTATCTACATTTAGCGTAAGTCTATTGGCAACGAACCATTTACTGATTAGGGTCAGTTCGTTATTAACAATTTCCATAAGGGAGTTGCAGGAGCGGTTGGAGTAAAATATATTAGTATCGTCGGCGAACAGGATAAAGTGCAGGGTTGTAGATACATTAGCTAGGTCGTTGATATACAGTAAGAATAGGAGTGGTCCGAGATTTGACCCCTGTGGGACTCCATATGCAATGTGTCCCAAAGGCGATAGTGATCCGTTACATAAAACTCTTTGTGTGCGTTCACTGAGGTAGCTATGGAACCATTTTAGCTGTAGGCCTCGAATACCAAAATTTGACATCTTTTTTAAGAGGATAGAGTGATCTACCGTGTCGAAAGCTTTTGCTAAATCTATAAAGATTCCGATCGAGTATTCATTATTATCAATTGCTTTTGAAATTTTTTCTTCCATATCGAGCAAAGCCATGAATGTGGAGTGTCCCGTCTGAAATCCATGTTGAGACGGGTGGATTAAGTTAGCTTTATTAACATAGGAACTAAGCCTATCATACATAACTTTTTCTAGGAATTTTGCAAAGTAAGGAAGAACGGAGATAGGTCGGTAATTAGCCAGGCATTCCTTTTCACCTTTCTTAAAAATTGGGACCACCTTAGCGCTTTTGAGTTGATCAGGGACAATTCCGTGTGCCAGAGAGCAATTGATGATTTCTGTTAGGGGTATGATTACAAAATGAAGATTAGGTGTTGCTATGTAGGGATCGATACCGTCTATACCTTTAGTGTGGGTTTTTTTTAAGTTTCTCCCTATATTCAAGAGTTCTTCTGGAGTGGTCAGAGTTAGTCCCATAGAATTTAAGTTAGAAGGTGGCAAGTAATCTTCAAATGGGCAGGGTGGATCTTGGAGCTTATTAGCTAAGTCATTGGCTATGTTAATAAAATAGTTGTTAAAGCTGTCAGCTATTAGGTCCGCATTATCAATTTTTGTCCCATTAATTTCTAAGTGATCTATTTTTGGATGCTTATTATCTAGGTGCATTGCCGAACGAATTAATTTCCAGGTCATCTTTAAATCGTTATGGTATCTGTAAAATTCTGCAGCATAATAATTTCGTTCTGCATTAATTCGAATTGACTTAAATTTATTTCTATAAGCAGTGAATTTTTGTTTATTATCGGCATTAGGATTCTTCAGGTACTTGATATATAGTTTGTTTTTTTTCCTGCAGGATTTTAATAATCCGGCCGACATCCAGGGTTGGGTATAGTTTACTTTTGGTTTACTAGAATCGAGTTTTAATGGAAATGCACTATTATAGGCCCAACTATATTTAGCGATAAAACAGTCAAATGCTTCATTTACTCGACCAGTCGTACAGTGACTCAATACCGGCTCCCAGTTCATGTCTGCAAGAGCCTTTTCAAATTGTTTCAAACCCGAGTCAGTGATAGGTCTGCTTTCCCTATTACGAAATTCGTGCTTAGTTGTAGCCTCAAGTGTAAATTGTGCGTAAATAGGCAGGTGGTCAGATAGATCTGAAGTGATGATAGAGGCATAATGCAACTTGGACCATGCAGTGCAGAAAATATTCTCAATTAGTGTTTTGGTGTCAGAGGTGATTCTGGTAGGTTTTGTAATAACTGGAAGGTACTGATTGGAGATTAGGCAATTATAAAAGATATTAGTTTCTTTATGCTCGTTTACCTTCAGTAAATCAATGTTAAAGTCTCCAAGGAGTATAATCTCTGTGGAGTGACTTTTTAGGCATGATAGTAATTCTTCGAATTCGCCATTAAAATCCTTTAATCGCTGACCAGGGGGTCTGTAAATTATACCGATTATAGGCGCCGTTTTCATAAGTTTAACTCTTATGAAAAGACTCTCAAATGTATATATATGACTCTCAAATATATATATATATATATATATATTATATATATTATATATATATTATTTTTATATATTATATATATTATATATATATTATATATATATATATATAGTGCAATACTGCAACAATTATGGTATATTATGTAGCTTGTTCCGGACACTGTACATCTTTTGGATGCAACTTGGCTGGAGCTGCCAAATGTGATCAATGCGACGTTTCATATGGTCTCACGGAAAACGCATCCTGTGACGGTAACGATATCAAACATTCAATTTAACAGCAATAGAGTTCCAAGTGGGCGGGTGATGGTTGAATGGTAATGCACTAGCACGAAGAACGGACGGACGCGGGTTTGATACTCCACTCAGCCTTCCACTCCCTAGATAGCGATGGATAACACACTGGCATAGAGAGCGACGAGTTACCGATATCGAGGTCCGTAGGCGGATATGTTTGTAGGCTGCAATTAGCGCCGTGTATTGCAGGCTGTCTGTTCTGTTAGTAGTTAAGATTTATGTCTTCTGTCATTTGTGTTCTTGTGAATTCTTTCAATTGCATAACTGCACACTGTAATCGGTTGCGGTTTGTCAACCGGATTGTTTCAATAAAGAATATTATTATTAAAGGCGATGGTAAAATGAGCAGCAGTAGGACATGTTGGTGTCTAACAGGCTGCCACACAGTTATAAAATCGACTCATTTTTGACTTGTTATCACGTGTTCCTAATATTTCATGTAATATACTGCGGCTTGTCAATTTGACTTAAATAAACGAATTTTAATTTTATTATTATATTATTAAGAAAGAAGACCAACCTAGACTCTATCTACTATGACCTCTTTCCAGCGACACTCTAGTTATAATCAAGGTCTTTGAAAAGATCATAAAACAAAAAATATAAACTAGCTAAATACATACATTCATGCATTATAATATAATGCATGCGTGTTTATATGAATATATATATATATATATATATTTATACACAGGCATACGTATCCACGTACATGAATACACTTAATTTCGCTTTAAAGGTACTTAGAAGACTCTATTGCTTCTAGAGATTATTTTCTTGAAAAGTTCCATTTCCCATTGTAATTATTGCAACGAATAATTTTCCTCAATATTAAACATGTTTTTATATGATTTTATAAAACTATATGCTGAATATTTAAAAAAAATGTTTCTTCGTTTCAGTTTGTTCTGTTCACTGTACCGTGACCGGTTGCAACACAACTGGAGTCTTCAAATGTGACAAATGCGATCCGGGATACGGTCTAACAACAAATGGGACATGTGATGGTATGTGATGTATGAATGTATATGCCAGAGGTTCTTAACCTTTCTTGGCACACGACACACCTAAACTTCCAATAAAATTTGGCGACACACCAAGCAATCGTCAATAATGATCATTATGAGGATATCGTTAAAATTAAAAATGGTTAAGTTAAACTAGTTTCTTTACTTAAAATTTTAAATTCTTAAAATTTTTAACGAATGAAAATGTTCACATGCAATGTTTACTGCTAGTCATCACTCCACTTGTGCACAACAGATTTCTTTCTCATGCTTATCATGGTTGGTTTAGGCCTACTAAAACTATCAGTGGCAAAAGCATCGTTTTCGTATTCACTACGGTGCTAGAATCCATCTCATCTCTTATGTTAGTAATGGGTAAAAGTGTTCATACATAACATACATACATACATACATACATACATACATGCATGCATGCATGCATGCATGCATGCATACATACATACATACATACATACATACATACATGCATACATGCATACATACATACATACATACATACATACATACATACATACATACATACATACATACATACATACATACATACATACATACATACATACATACATGCATACATGCATACATACATACATACATACATACATACATACATACATACATACATACATACATATATACGTACACACATACATACTCACATACATGCCATTGCTGGCATTTATTACATAGCGACTATAAAACCGGTCGAAGGACACAGTCTTAGGTGGAGTGTGAGAATACTTTTGCCTTGTGATAATTGCAGTCTGTGCGGCCAACTGTGTTTCGTGCGATATCAACGGAGCGGAGAAATGCGACGTCTGCAGTACAGGATTCGAACTGACGACCGACAAAATATGCACCGGTAAGACTTTCTGATAAGTGTATACATGTACGCTTGCATGTATGCATGTATGTATTCATGCATGTATTTATGCTTGTACATATGCATGTATTTATGTATGAATAAATATGCATGCCTGTATTTATGTATGTATGTAAGTATGTATGTATGTAGGCATGTATGTATGTGTATATGTATTTATGTATGTATGTATGTATGTAGGCATGTATGTATGTGTATATGTATGTATGTATGTATGTATATATGTAGGCATGTATGTATGTGTATATGTATTTATGTATGTATGTATGTACGCATGTATGTATGTGTATATGTAGGCCTATTTATGCATGTGTTCATGTATGCACGTGTGCATCATCATTATTGCTATTGTTATTATTATTATTGTAATTGTTATTGTTATTGTTATTGTAATCGTTGTCGTTGTGGCTTTCTATTGCTATTTTTATTGTTATTATTTGTGCCCTTGCCATCACGTTTAATACCCACCTTAATAAGACTGTTCTCTTTAGCCATGGGGCTGACTCGGAAGTGCTCTTGAATAAAAAGCCTGGAAGAGGCGCTATATAAATCTCCGTAATGAAATGAACGAATGAATAAATGAAAGGAATGAATGACTATGCATAGGGTGGCTCAATGAAATATGTCCGACCGGATGAAAATGCAATTTCTCCTCAACCAATTGAGATTTTGCTACAACAATTTTCACTATTTACAGTGGACAGATTTTTCAACAATTTCTGAACCTTTCACTAAAAAACTTTTTTTAGTTTCATTTTGAAATTTTGGTGGAACAATCTCAGTTGATTGCTTAGAAAGTTCATTTTGTCCAGTGGGACATTTTTTTATTGAGCCACCCTGTATATGTGTTTACGTGTGTGTGAGTGCAAAAGTGGGGAAGGGACATGAATTAACCTCAAAGACAGCATCAACACGGCGTTACATCACAGTACATCACATTACGTTAATTAATATGTTTTATGTAGCAACAACAACAACGTCCAGCACTCCGACGATAGTGACGTCTATCCTCGCCGCTGTGCTCGGCGTCCTCGGCAGCATCCTCTTGTTGACTGCCACCGTCGTTACATGTGTTGTTTGCTGTCCCAGAAACGGATTCGGTCTCTTCATCAATCGACCGACGACGAATGCTCCGTCAGCCGTCAAGGACTTTGGAGCTGCAAGGTTCACGAGACCGACGTACAACAGATACACGCCTAGGGGTCGATTTTATCCATAGATTTCTTGATGTATTTATATGAGATTGATTAAGTATGTAAGTATAGGTCTATTCTTTATTATGCCAGTTGCATTCCATAATAATTATTATGAGATTAAGTAAGTACGTATAATTGTTCTTTATTAAGCTAGTTGTCATCCATTATAATATGAGACTGATTAAGTAAGTAAGTTATAGGCCTATTCTTTATTATGCCAGTTGCAGTCCATTGTAATTATTATGAGATTGATTAAGTATGTAAGTATAATTATTCTTTATTATTCCAGTAGGGCCTACTGTTGCATAACCACACTTTGATGTACAGACTTCTGGTGTGCAGACATCTTTTGTAACTCTCCCTCTGTATCTGTCCGTTTTCCTAACTCTCCCCCTGTATCTCTCCGTTCTACTCAGTCGATTGTGTCATTCCGCTTAGAACTTAGTACTTACCAATTTCAGATTGCTTATCAACCATAGGCTGTCTCTCTGTCTTCTGGATCTTGACCGGATTATGGCTTGTTTTTGGGCAGTGTGATTCTCCTTACAGATTTTATTTTAGTTATAGTTACAGTTATAGTTAATGCTTTTTATTTTAGTTATAGTTATAGTTATAGTTAGTATTATTTTTTAGTTATAGTTATAGTTAATGGAGTTTTATTTTAGTTAATTTTAGTTATTACTTAGTTACAATAATTAAGGCTACAAACAAAATTGTGCATATTAACACTTTGTTTCACAATTTGCTCAGAGCTTTGAAAGCATTGGAAGCATGGGTGCATTGAGCTTCATGAATACACGAGTTCCAAAAGTAACTGACAAATTGCATAATTAAAATATCGCATTTTTCGTTCTCATTTATGTCGAATCGTCCATATTGCACTTCCTATTTTATTTTTGTATTAACGAAAATAAAGATGAATTTTCGTTATTGTTATTTTCGTTATAGTTATATATAGTCATAGTTAATGATATTTTTAGTTATAGTTATCGTTAACGAAATCATTTTATTTTCGTTAACGAACATTTTCGTTATCGTTATCGTTAACGAGAATCACACTGGTTTTGGGGTGCCATCGGTTGATGCCTTGTGCTGTAATAGTAGGTACAAATTTTCTGTAATCGGCATTCCGATTTTTTCCAGGATGAATATGCATATAATAATATATTATGACATACGAATGATTAGTGAAATGTTAGGTACAAGAAAGCAACTCTATTATGTAATGTATTCAATATATGGATATATGTATATATGCGAATAGATATCTATAAATATTTTGAAGTCCTTCAAAGGTCTTTTATATAATATGAGCAATGCAGAGTTATTAATTGTTTTTTTTTATAATTGTTTTGTTCCACTGTAATTGCTTCTCATCCAAATAGAATGCGATATGTGGTTGGCAGTATGGAGAGACTTTTGGGCTGGAAATATGTTAGACGAAAATATATCTTTAATGGGAGTTAATCTTGAATCCCGACAGGTTCTTGAATGCAGCTTTATAAATCTATTCAGTAATTAATTTACATTTTTAGACTGGTTTTTAGTTGTTATATAAGCAGGATACGATTTTATGGCCAGTAGTGTAAAATGTACGCAGAAGTGTATCTTCAATCAATCAATGGGAATTTACATAATTTATATATTTATTCATCAGGCAATAGTTGATAACAGTTTGTTGCCCTATTGTCGCTCTAACATTGGCTACTCGTTATATGGTACAATCTTGCTTAGCATTCATTCGTAACTTTTGTTAAATTGCAATGTTCCTGATAGCGGTGTGTCTATCAGTTTTGTTGCCAATAAAACGAATATAATAATAATAATAATAATAATAATAATAATATAGCTCCAATTCAGGCTCTCCACTCAGAGGCGCTCCCGACCAAGGCCAGACGGAAGAGAACAGTCTTGACAACTGATGGAATGGAGAGGAGTGGATGCATCTCCAATGGAAGTCCTTTCCATGTCGCTGTGCCAATCAGGGAAATATCTGTTTGGAGAAGCGAAATCTTTGGGTAAACGAGAGACAGGACCATACGGCTCGAGGGAAATGTAGCGCAATTAGGGATGGCCTGAGTCAGGCATACGGAAGGGAAATTGTGCCTTATTAAGTGTAACACGCACTAAATTAATAGCCTAACAGGATACATTATAATTATGTTAACGTTTAGGATTCATAATTGTCGTTATTTGTATATTCACTGCTTTGCTTGCTATCCGAAAAAACTCCAACCAGCGCACGCAAATAAGGTGGTACTTTGCGCTTAGAATTTGAGTAGCTCTTAAAAAATTTGGAGTTTACGATTACGATAACACTTTTAAAATGTGACGTAGGGCCTATAGCCTACAATGTGCAGATGCTGTTCTTCAAGGTATTTCAACACAATTTCTTTGTCGGTTTTGTGTGTGGCTAATTCGTGAATTAGCTGTTGATAAGTTACCAATGGTAACTTCTTGTTTAGTCTATGTTTAAAATATTGCTGAAGAAATAGTTTCGTAATCACTGCATTTACAGTAGTCTCCATAGAACGAGAATTTATGACTTGAGGCTTTAATATTCGTAAATAAACTTATTCTTAAATATTCGTGAATATTCAGGCTTTTTTAATATTCGTAAATATTCGTTGATGACGTCGCTACTGTACTTCCGTTTTGCTTACGAACTAATATAAGACTACTTATTTAAGAATATGTGCATTGGTTTTGCTGCGCTATACCTAATAAAAAAATTCTTGTGCATGTTACTAACTACTTGCCTAACGAATTGCATTATGGAACGTGACCGCTAGGTAGCAGCGCGTAGGCCTATGTAGCGGCGTTCTATCCGAGCGCAATCTGAGGTGGCCATATTGTTTACATAGGAGGCAGCTCAGGCAGGCAATCACCTTTGCATTGTCTTGAACTTTCTGAACTTTGGGGTCGTCCATTAATTATGTCAACAAATTTTAGGCAGTTTTTGACCCTCCCCTTGTCAACAACTGTCAAACATTGACGGACCCTAAGAATGAAAAAAATATGTCAACAATCCCAGAACCCCCCTGTCCAGTTTTAAAAATGTCCAGTTGTAAATGAATTTGTAAGGAATTGTTTTCCCAAAACTCCAAAAAAACCTCATCACATCCGAAGAAATTTCTGATGACCTTTTTTTTGCTTTTTCAAAAAATTTTAAAATTTGAAAAAATTGTTGACGTCAACTTTTACTGACCCCCCTTGTCAACAACTGTCCAAACTTTTCCAAACCCCTCCCCTATTTTGTTGACATAATTAATGGACGACCCCTTTGTGCGTGAAAAGGCGTGAAAATGGCACTGAATTTTGTGCAAATAATCCAGGTTTTTGAAGAATTAAAAATGAAAGAAAAAAAAAGAATAATATTCGTTGGCCAGTTTTAATAGTCGTAAATATTCGTCTATTTCTACAAATCTTAATATTTGTTAGGCTACTTGCGCATACTCGTGCTATGATTGTCTCAAGTGCTTGTTATATTTTGCCGATATTCTGATGTAATTTTTTAATGAATTTTACGACGAATTAAAGATTTTCAGTGTTCCTATGTAAATCAATAAAGACTTCTTGAAAGTATGATACTAATCAATTAAATACTTTATTAATTCGCACATATAATTTTATATTGAAGTTCTCTTGCCAATTAACAGACTGGGCCTGAGACAGACGACTTTTAAGTTTTTAACAGACACAAAGTTCACATCTGGTATAATACCATAATAGTATAAGTTAATAATAGCTAATCTAATCTGACCTGATTCAAGGTAGTCTGTTACAATCCAATATAATGCAATCGACTATCATCATCGTTTCCTGACGACAGCCATATGGCGGCGATGGGTACGAATAAATGATCTCCACTGTCCTCGGTCATTTGTTAAGTCCAGTGATTCCCTTAGCATTAGGCGCTATATAAATGTTATATAATTTGTTTTTTTGCTGCAATGTTATTTGAATAATGATATTAGCCTATATGCAATCATCATCATCAGTTTCTGATGCCAGCCATTTAGCGGCGATGGGTACGAATAATATGATCTCCACTGTCCTCGGTCATTTGTTAAGTCCATTGCTCCCCTTAGTGTTAGTCCGAGTGATGTTATACCCTCATTTATGTTGTCTTGGTGTAGGCCTACATTTGTCTCCTTTTCCTTCGTGTCGTGCATGTAGTGCATTGTGTGGAATTCCGTCAATCCACTGCATAGTGTAAGTCAATCCAATCGTGAAAAGTCGATTCTAATGTAGCCCGATATTTCTACTTTAGTTTTATTATTATGCGCCAACGAGGTGAGGAAGGTTATTCAGTCCTATTTTACCCCTTTGTTTGCGCCACTACCTAGAATGATAATGATGATGATGATGATGATGATGATGATGATGATGATGATGATGATGATGACGATGAGACGATGATGATGATGACGGTAACGATGATGATGACGATTATGATTATGACGATGATGATGATGATGACGATGACAATTATGAGTGAAGAACTTGCTCAAAGTTCCTACACAGTAACCGTCTCGGAGGAGAACGCGTAGGCCTACTCCTGGCGTTACAAGGCGAGCTCTCTAACCAGTCGGATACCATGTCCCACTATATATATATAAGTCTATCATATTATTATGATTGTTCTATCCTCTTCTGGTCTATTCTATGTTATAATATTATTTATCTTCTACTTCATATTCTATTTCGTAATAATATATTATTAAGCTGCATTGTATTGCATACTTTTATACTCTGTCAACTTTCATAACTCCAATGCAATAATTAAGACGATACCGGCCTTTGGCAAGAAAAGACGTCGTCAAACTATCGTAATCCAGCTGTAAGTTTCAGTCTACGATGATACGCTCTAGTCTAGGGACGGGACTGCAAGAAATAATTATACGAACAACTACTGTACATAAAATACGCAAATATATACATATCATAGGCCTACATAGGCCTACATATGAGCCCTATTATAGTATACGCTGATAATTACGTGCCGTTCATATATTTTTAGATACGGTCTCGTCCAGGGGCTTTTACTCATTTTTAAAAGTATCGTAACTCGGAAAATATTTACTTTCTGACAACAAACTAAGCATCAAAATGTCGGGAAATTATCCGTAAACAACACTGATACAATTTTAGGCATGACATAATGAAGGTATATTTATTTGCAAGTCTGTTTCAATGCCTCCCATTTGGGGTCATCCGTGACCCCATCCGGCGGAAACGTGTTAAAGTATACGAACACAGACATGAAATATATACATATACACATACATAGACACATAGGCCTACATAATATTCATAATTATACACATACATAGACATTATCTCTTACCTATCTCTATAATTATTATATATACACGCTGATAATTATGTGCAGTTTATATATATGTATTTAGGTGCTGCATAGGGTTCTTGCTTTCATTGTATACTTGTCACTGAGCACGCATAAGAAAAAAACTTATTAAGTAACGAGACATAGTTACACCAAACTGCTGTCGTACGTGGAGATTCATCGGTGCATAGCAAAATTGGCCTAACAACGTCGACCTTTGCAATATGATATTTAGACGTCTTCGGCCTAGCTATAGCCGCTCTAGGAGGGTCTTCCGTGTTATTGTATTAGGCCTAATATACCTCTCAGGGCTCAGGTAGCATGATACCCTTTTATATAAGCGTGTGTCAAATTGTATGTGTGTGCGTATGCATGTATCCATGAATGTATAGGGGTCGTATGGGGTAACTCCATTAATTATGTCAACAAAATGGGGGTTGGGGGTTGGGAAAGATTGACAGTTGTTGACAAGAGGGAGAGGGGTTCGGTACAATTTGACGTCAAGAAATCGTGGTATGGTTTGGATGATAGTAGGCCACTGTCTCGATAGATGGTATAACACCTTTTATGGGGAACATTGTAGCGGCGGGATATTATCAGTCAATCAATCAAATATTAGTCTACTGCAACCCAAAGCAATAATAAACTCACACAACAACAACATAATGAGAATAAGAAGAAACCAAAGGGAAACCCAGAAGGGATGTTAGTCCTGCTAAAGTAGGGTACCAGAGCCTTTATATTCTATAACCTAAATTCAGCTTTGGCCTGTACAAGAAAGATAGATACATAGGTGTGGCTGGGTAATAGTATCTCTTCTGTCAACGATGAATGGACACCATATTTGACTCAAATCTTTGTACGAAAAGAAAACTCAACTATGATCTTAATTAAGAACTTAAGCATTACCGTACAGATTAAGTTGCAGTGGGTCAAACAAATATTAGTCCACGTGTCTTTTTAACAACTGTAAACCCTTGTTATGGTATGTTGTGTTATACATGATGTGTGCTACCAGCTTGAGTGTACAGAGGACACTTTTCATAATACGGTCACAGTCAATGTCACTTTGTGATACAATACAATACAACTGTCATTTGATAATGCCCTCCTTACAAAGTTCCGAAGTGCACATTGAAGCCGGGCAACCATTAAGAACCACGAATAGACTGAAAGAGGTAAGTGTGATACCGTTCGTTAGGCACACACCCAGAACGTAACAGAGAATCATATTGGTAAGGTTCAGTGCTCCCGTATTTAGCCTAACGCTACGCCTATAATCTGCACAGTTCATGCTCCGTTGAAATGCTCGAAACGACTTTCAACAACAGACGAGACAGCAGAGAGAGATTCGAAGCGCTGTTAGGTGAGATTAGTTGCTGCGAAAAGACGCTCGACTTTTTGGAGTACTGTTGAGTCGTGGAAACGTTGTGCTTTTAACAGTCTTCCTAGGTAAACACTTCATTATTTCGCTAATAAAATGCGTTTACTATCGGAAGTTATCACTAACATTTGTGTCCCGACATATGAAAAGGTACCATAAGTCGGCGTACGGTTTCACGAGAAATCGCGCATAATGACGTCGGGGGAATATATTATCAAATTTGATTTGATTTAATGAAAATCAGTCTTATGGATTTGGGTTCAATTGTGACACATAGACCAGCTATATTGGCTGAACCTGAGTTATATTTGATTGCCATCATTACGAGGTACTCATAAATTGTGCCCATTGAATAAAAGTTAAGGATTTCTGTGCGAATTGTCTAGACAAAATGTGTCGTGTTTTAAAAACAAATTTCCCGAAAATGTCCAGTTCTCGTGTTAAGCCATGTTTTATCTTATAAGTCGGTCATTTATCATCCAATTTTTATCTGGTTTTCAGCAAAATGTTCAGCTCACTTAGCTGGTTTGTGAAGGCATAATAACTCCAAACCCGACTTATGGTACCTTTTCATATGTCGGGACACATTTATTAATCAGGATGTAGGTAGTAACAGCATAGTAACCTAGCGTTCGACATCAGAATCATCATCGTCATTATCAAGGTGGCTTAAATCTCAGAGAAATGAATCTCAAGCTCGCCTGGGCCGTACATGAAAACCTTAAAAGGCGTGGCACTCAATCAAAGGACAGTGGTGGCAAAGGATCTCACTCGATCAAATCATTGAAAAATGAACAGGGTTGTAGTGTTGTTTTAGTTTTGCCTTGAGTTTTAGTTTTAGTTATTATTAGTTTTATATGCTAGGTGTTTTAGTTATTATTAGTTTTAGTTATTTTGCCAAGTTTTAGTTTTAGTTATAGTTTTAGTTAATAGAAACTGACACTTCCTCGTTTCAGTTTTAGTTTCTTCAGTTTTAGTTATAGTTTTAGTTTCAGTTATTTGTTCACTGATATTTAGCCGACAACAATGTATAACAAATTACTGCCAATAGGCAATAGCAACCATTATTCTTACAGTATGACAACATGCCATGTATCATACATGATATAATGTCCCTTTAATGATTAGCGTGGTAAAAATTTCTTGTTGAGCTTTATGTGATTCCCCCATTTTCGCCCCATGTACAGAAACATTGAATATTTAAGGACGCTAGGTTTTCGTTGTGTGTTTTCATTAGGTTTTCGTTAGATGTTTTAGTTATTATTAGTTTTGACCGTTTATTTTTTCAGTTTGTTCGTCACATTGTACAAAGTACGGATGCAACGTTACTGGTGCCTACAAATGCGATCAATGTGATGTTGGATATGGTCTCACATCAAACGGAACATGTGATGGTAATTATCCTATACTCTTCACGGTTTTACAGGATGTGTTGATTTCTTGATTGAAAGAAAAATTATAAGGTCAGAGATTTTATGGATTTATGATGCAAACAATTTTCCTCTACGGATCGGAGTGTTGTACAATGCAAAGCAAGATTAGATAAGATTCCTACAGCAGAAATGAGTGGGCTGCATGAAAAATGTTGAAAAACTATAGCGGTATGGAATTGTAATTGTAATTGTAATTTTAATCGAACATTTATATAGCTCATAAATCAGCAGCGCTATCGACCTGCTTCAGTGCCTGCGTCAGGGAACAGGAAAGTCTTAAGGTGTCTACGGTGATGCACAGAAGTTTGCGATCTTTTGCCAGTTATGCAACAGTTTAAAAGGATTGTTTCTTGTTTTAAAATCAGTTTGTTCCGCACACTGCAACGTAACTGGTTGTAATCTCACTGGCGCCAATAGATGTGACTTTTGCGATCCAGGATACGCCTTTACGACAAACGGAACTTGCGATGGTAATTATTATCATTGGTATGCAACTATTAATAAAACAATACAATACACCTGTATTTGATATTGACCTCCCTCCAAAGTTTAAAAGTTCACACGACCATACGACAGAACATCGATGCAATTGTGAGCGAAGGACTTTCTCAAGGTCCCTACACAGTAACTGCCTCGGATGAGGCTCGAACCTCTACTCTTCGCGTTACAGGCCGAGCGATCTAAGCAATTGACCACCGTGCCACACGGTCGGTAAACGTTTGTATTTAATGACAAAGTACATAATTATGACGATGCCACTGAACAATTGTGAATGAAGGACTTGCTCAAGGTCCCTATGCACAGTAACCGTCTCAGGGGAGGAGGAGGATCGAACCCGTATTCTCTGTTTTACAAGGCGAGCTCTCTATCCAATTGGCCACCGTGTCCTGATTGGGTGTTTGAAAGTGGTTAACCGTCCGAGCGCCTCTGAATGGGAAACCTGGTAGGGGCGCTATAACAAGTGTTCAAATACAATACAATACAATACAATACAATACAATACAATACAATACAATACAACTGACACTCGTTAAGCGGTGTCATAAAAAGTAAATATCTGATGCTTAACTATTAAGCATATTATCTGGAACAGAACATATAACCTGGGTATCTTCTGTGGACAGCAGCTGCTGCTGCAGAAGCACATTAAAATCAAATCAGCATAAATAAGGAAACGCAAAAGAACAGTTGGAAGTCATCTCAAACGATACTATGGCTGTGTTACCTTTTGTTTGCATACAACTGGAACTCACCTAGGACACGATATCTCTAATAATTATAGTGAAATGGAAATTCGTTCATTTCAGTGTGTTCCGCGTATTGTACGACCTACGGATGTAACGTCACTGGAGCTTTCAAATGCGACCAATGCAACGTCGGATATGGTCTCACAGCAAACGGATCATGCGATGGTAATCATCTCTATGCTCAACTGTTACTAAAACATTTCCTAATTAATATCTATTCTTTATAAAAAATTTATGAACGAAAGTCTAATATTTGCATGAGTTTGACCTAATATCACAATACAACACAACACAATACAACTGGGGCGCGGTGGTATAGGGGTATGTTCGGTGCCTTGCAGCTGGAGGGTTGCGGGTTCGAATCCACCTCAAAAACCGCCGCGTAGGGACCCTGGGCAAGTCCTTCACTCGCAATTGCTCATGCGCTTCGGCGTGAAACTCCGATTCAGCGTCCGCGCAGTAGTCGGGAGCGCCTCTGAATGGGCAATCTGGTAGGGGCGCTATAACAAGTGTTCAAATACAATACAATACAATACAATATTTCGTAAAGATTGTGTTGATTTGAATTTATTTCAGCTTGTTCCATGCACTGTAAGACATTTGGTTGCAACATCACTGGAGCTCACAGTTGCGATCAATGTGATGTTGGATATGGTTTCACAGCAAACGGATCATGTGACGGTAAAAATTATTACATTAATTAATTTAACCAATTTGCTTAAAATTCTCTTTGTATAAGTTTCAGTTAGTGTGAACGTTGGTAGGCTACTTGAAATACATTTTGATAAATTAATCCAAGTTTAATATGAAACTGGCTTCGTTTTTAGTTTGTTCTTCACACTGTACGATGTACGGATGCAACAACACAGGAGCTTACAAATGTGATCAGTGCAACGTTGGATATGGACTGACAGCAAACCTATCGTGTGACGGTAAAAAGACATTCACTAAGCTCATCTGAAAAATGTTCAATCCAATCGTCATTCAAGTCAAATATCACTCAAGTCAAATATTATTCAAGTCATATAGCATTTAAGTCCAATAGCATTCAAGTCTAATAGCATTCAAGTCTAATAGCATTCAAGTCAAATAACATTTAAGTCAAATTCATTGAAGTCAAATATCATTGAAGTCAAATTGCATTGAAGTCAAATATTATTCAAGTCAAATATCATTCAAGTTCTAAGTCGTTTGGGGAATCTGGATGTCGTTTTTATAATTTTCAAATACAAACGCACGGCTTGTAAATTTATCATAATCTTTACCAATTTCATTTAGAATTTGATTTTATATGCGGTGCATTTTAGTTTGTTCTGCACATTGTACAACTGTTGGCTGCAACACAACAGGCGCTTACAAATGCGATCGATGCGATCTGGGTTTTGGCCTAACAGCAAACGGAACATGTGATGGTAATAACAGCACTCGTAAATTAATTAGATCAAAATATGATAACATTTTCTTTTAAGATTTGCGCTCTAGAATACTGATTAAATAATACAATAATCCTACTTCTAATAATCTGGTCCTATTTCAGTAGACCCTTACATGTATAACGCGATTTCCTTCTTTCAGTTATTCTACGTATTACAAAATACGTGGATGCAACGTCAAAGGGACTTTCAAGCGCGATCATAGTGACGTCACAACGGCTTTTAAGTGCAATCATTGTGACGTCAAATAGCCTTTTATTGCGATCTATTTGACTGACGTCAAATGGTTTTTAAGCGCGATCAATGTGACGTCAAATGGATTTTTAAACACGATGAATATGACGTCAAAGGGTTCTGTGTTCTAATTGCGAGTAGTGTGACGTCGGTTATGGTATAACGACAAATGGGTCCCGTGGTGTTAATAATCTTGATGCTTACATGTAGCTAAGCATTTCTTAATAATAATTATTTCTTTAAAAATTAAATATTATCAATATAAATCTGTCTAAGTTTTTCCAGATATTTCATGAAGATTGTATTGGTTGAAATTTAATTCAGTCTGTTCCGCGTACTGTACGACCTATGGATGCAACGTCACTGGAGCTTTCAAATGCGACCAATGCAACGTCGGATATGGTCTCATAGCAAACGGATCTTGCGATGGTAATCATCTCAATGCTCAACTGTTGCTAAAACATTTCCTAATTTAACAGCTATTCTGTAAACAATTATTAACGAAAGTCTAACATTTGCATGAGTCTTTTCCTAATATTTCAATAAATTTGCTGATTTGAATTTATTTCAGCTTGTTCCATGCACTGTACGACATTTGGTTGCAACATCACTGGAGCTCACAGATGCGATCAATGTGATGTTGGATATGGTTTCACAACAAACGAATCATGTGATGGTAATAATTATTACATTCATTTTCACCAAATTGTTTTCATTCATTTTAATATGTTTTGTAAACGTTGGTAGGCTACTTTAAGTAGGCCCCTACACTTTGATAAATTAATTCAAGTTTAATATGAAACTGGTTTCGTTTTCAGTTTGTTCTTCACATTGTACAACCTACGGATGCAACAACACTGGAGCTTATAAATGCGACCGATGCAACGTTGGATATGGACTGGCAGCAAACGGATCCTGTGACGGTAAAGAGACATTCGCAAAGCTAATCTGAAAATGTTTAAAGCCAATTATCATTCAAGTCATATAGCATTCAAATCAAATAGCATTCAAATCGAATATCATTCAAGTCAAATATCACATAAGTTTCAGTCATTTAAGTAAAATATCATATAAGTTAAATGTCATTGAAGTCAAATAATCATATAAGTTAAAGTCACTGAAGTCAAATATATATATAAGTTAAATGTCATTCAAGTCAAATAATTATCATCCAGGTCAAATAGACTATAATTCACATCAAATGTCATTCAAGTTCTAAACCGTTTGTGGAATTTGGATGTCGTTTATATAATTTCATATACAGAAGCACGGTTTGTAAAGTTAAGTTATCCTATTCTTTACCAAATTAATTTAGAATTTGATTTGATATGCGGTGTATTTTCTAGTTTGTTCTGCGCATTGTACAACTGTTGGCTGCAACACAACTGGCGCTTACAAATGCGATCGATGCGATCTGAGTTTTGGCCTAACAGCAAACGGAACATGTGATGGTAATAGCAGCACTCGTAAATTAATTAGATCAAAATATGATCATATTTTCTTTTAAGAATTGCGCTCTCGAATACTGATCAAATTATGAAATAAGCCTTCTTGTAATAATCTGACCCTATTTCAGCGGGCCCCTATAAAACGCGGTGTCCTTGTTTCTGTTTCTTTTGCGTATTGTAAAATGCGTGGACGCATCGTCAAAGGGGCTTTTAATACATAGAGCGATAAATATGACGTCTAAGAGGCTTTAAAGTGCGATCAATGTGACGTCAATGTGGCTTTAAGTGCGATCAATGCGACGTCACAGGACTTTTAAATGCGATCAATGGATTCTGTGACGGCAATCATCTCGATGCCTACATGTCGCTAAGCATTTCATTTCGTAATTTGAGTTATTCTTTGAAAAATTACAAATGATTAATCTTAATCTACATGAGCTTCTCCAGAGATTTCATGAAGATTGTGCTGGTTGATATGTTCATGTCAGTGTGCTCCGCGTACTGTACGACATTCGGATGCAACGTCACTGGAGCTTTCAGATGCGACCAATGCAACGTCGGATATGGTCTCACAGCAAACGGATCTTGCGATGGTAATCATCTCAATGCTCAAATGTTGCTTAAACATTTCCTAATTTAACAGCTATCCTTTCGAAAATGATTAACGAAAGTCTAATTCTGCTTAAACTTTTTTATTTATATTTAATAAAGATTGTGTTGATTTGAATTTGAAGCTTGTTCCATGCACTGTACAACATTTGGATGCAACATGACTGGAGCTTACGGATGTGATCAATGTGATGTTGGATATGGCTTCACAGCAAACAGATCATGCGACGGTAATAGATGCATATATAAATAAAGCTAACCCCAAATTAAGTTAACCAAAATCCCGTAATACCTTCTTTGAAAATTATGTTCTGAGTCCTGATGCAAATTTGTAATGGGATATACTTTTATTATGTAGGCCTATCTGACTTGTATGAACCGCATTTAGGAATCCCTCAAAAACGGCCTTTTTTAATCCGCTTACTGATCATAATAAAATCTTAAATCCGTGGTTTACCATAGTTTAGCGCACTGTGAAATGATTGGCTGCAGAGTCCTTTGGGCTGTCAAGTGAGTCTAAGGGCCTACAGTAACTCCTTTATTGAAACATTAAGTTCACAAATCTCAACTTAATAAAAAGAAAATGAAATAAATATGTCTAATAGGCTATTTATCTAAAACATAATAATCATAAAAAAATATAAATGCAACTCTGCATGAGTTTGCAGATAAGTCGTAAGAACTGTTTTGATTTTTATGGATTTCAGTCTGCTCTTCACATTGTGCAACCTACGGATGCAACATCAATGGAGCTTACAAATGTGATCAATGTGACGTCGGATATGGTTTTACAGTAAATAGTTCGTGTGACGGTAATAATCACATCCAATCATTTTGCTGGAATTTTTAAATTTATTTTTAGAATGAACCTGGCACATAGAACAATCGTGATCCGCGATTTCACATAAATCCTTGGGCCTTTGTGGGAAGCTTATTACATTTCAACATTAGGCTAAGTCAATTGTATCGAGAAGTTGTAAAATACAAAAAGGATTCCTAATATAAATGAACGAACTTGAAAATGAATTTGGGTTTTAGTTAGGGAGGTTCAATAGTGTAGTGGTTAACGTGGTGGACTGTCAGCTGAGAGGTCGTGGTTCAAATTCCAGCTAGGGCAGAATTTGGTTCGAGATTTGTGTTCCACATGCACCCCTAGACGACTCAGCTATAATGAGTACACTTACCCTACACTTTCGGTGGGAAAATGAGACGGTAAGAAGGAGACTGGCCACCCACCCTCATATGCCGAGGCTAAGAAAATGAAGTCGCTAACAATTCATAGGCCTACCCATGGCTGTCTCAGGGATAGCTTAAGGGACTGCTGTTCTTCTTCTTCTTAGTGTGCTCAGCCTACTGTACAACTTATGGATGTAACTCAACGGGAGCCTACAGCTGCGATCGATGCAACGTCGGATATGGCTTCACAGCTAATCGATCGTGTGACGGTATTTATGCGTTCATCAAACTTTAACGCTATAAAGGCTAATGGTAACATACTGTATTTACGTCTAAATGATCGGCTGTTTCAAATGTAATAATTATATTAAACTGCGGTTTATTTCAGTGTGTTCATCGCACTGTACAATGGTAATGGTAATTGCAAATTTATATAGCGCCATTCAGGGATTCAAAGGCACTCCTGACCCAACACAATGAAACCACGATCGAACAGAATGGTCTTCAAGTGTTTGCAGAAAAGAGACAAAGAGAGGTTAAGGAGTCCATGTCGCAAGTTGTTAGGCAGCTTATACCAGGAGGATGGACCAACCACAGAGCACATAACCTTTGAAAGCAACAAGACTAAGGCTTAAAATGCGATCAATGCAAGGTATTGAATGGTTTCAATATTAAGCGTATCCTGTGACGGTTAGTTTTATTAACCTGATCTGAACAAGAAATGTTAAATATTTAGCATTGCAGTTAATGTCGTTTGGCGAATCTAGAAATCTTTCAAATACTTCAAAATGCATAACCTAAGTTTATAAATTGACTCTGATGCTTCTGCTAACTTATCATGTTTATTGAAATTATTGCATATTCATACTTCAACTGCTTTGATATAATATTATTATATGTATATTATAATTATATACAATACAATACAACTGATCTTTGATATCGCCCTTGTTACTAAGATTGCCCCAAGCTCAGAAGTGCACACGCCTCGGCGGCGCAGAAGCAATTATATTGCAGAGCAATAATGTGCGCGAAGGACTTGCTCAAGGTCCCTACGCGGCGTCTTGAAGTGGATTCGAACCTGCAACCCTCCGGCTGTAAGGCACCGTACATACCCCTACACCACCGCGCCCCACAATTAATTAATTATATATAATGCAATACTGCAATAATTATGGTATATTATGTAGTTTGTTCCGGACACTGTACATCTTTTGGATGCAACTCGGCTGGTGCTGCCAAATGTGATCAATGCGACGTTTCATATGGTCTCACGGAAAACGCATCCTGTGACGGTAACGATATCAAACATTCAATTTAACAGCAATAGAGTTCCAAGTGGGCGGGTGATGGTTGAATGGTAATGCACTAGCACGAAGAACGGACGGACGCGGGTTTGATACTCCACTCAGCCTTCCACTCCCTAGAAGCGATGTTAAGATGAGCAGTAAGACGGATCGGCGCCTAACAGGCTGCCATACAGTTATGAAATCGACTCTTTTTTGATTTAACATCGTGTGTTCCTACTATTTAATGTAATATACTGCGGTTTGTCAGTTTGACTTAAATAAACGAATTTTAATGTTACTATTATATCATTATGAAAGAAGACCAATTTAGCACCTATCTACTAGGACCTCTTTCCAGCGACACTCTATTTATACTCAAGGTCTTTGAGAAGATCATAAAACCAAAAATATAGACTGGCTAAATACTTTTAACAACAATGCACGTTATGCATGATGCGCCACACAGAAATGCTTTCTTGTTCTGTCTTTCTTCAATGCAAGATTCGCCTTGCGGCCTTTCCCTTTCTTAATCTTACATCAACTTAACTATAGACTTAGTTCCACATATAATATAATGCATGTATGTTTATCTGAATAAATAGACACAGGCATACGTACAGACATACATGCATACACGAATACACAATTTTGCTTTAAAGGTACTTATACGACTCTATTGCTTCTTAGAGATCAATTTCTTGTAAAATTCCATTTCCCATTATAATTATTGCAACAAATATTTCCCCGAATATCACATAATTATGATTTTTCTAAACTATTATGCCGAATATTAAAAAAATGTTTATCCGTTTCAGTTTGTTCTGCACACTGTACCGTGACCGGTTGCAACACAACTGGAGCCTTCAAGTGTGACAAATGCGATCCGGGATATGGTCTAGTACAAAATGGGACATGTGATGGTATGTGATGCATGAATGTATAGAAACATGTATGTGAGTAATAATAATTATGTATGTATGTATGTGTCTATGTTATGTATGTATGTAAGTATGTATGTATGTATATATGTATGCATGTATGTGTGTATATATGTATGTATGTATGTATGTATGCATGCATGTATGCATGTATGTATGTATGCATGTATGTATGTATGCCTGTATGTATGTATGCATTTATGCATTCATTCATGTATGTATGGATTTATGAAATTGAGCATTTATGTATGTATGTATGTATGTATGTATGCATGCATGTATGTATCGTAACACTTGTATAGCGCCCTTTAATGAACTCATAAAACCTTGTCAAAAGACACAGTCTTAGGTGGTGTCTGCGAATGCTTTTGTCTTTTGATAATTGCAGTATGTGCGGCCAACTGTGTTTCGTGCGATGTCAATGGAGCTGGGAAATGCGACGTCTGCAGTACAGGATTCGAACTGACGACCGACAACACATGCTCCGGTAAGACTTTCTGATCAGTGTATGTATGCATTTATGTATATCTGCATGTATTGTGCATGTATGTATGCATGAGTGTATGTGTATAAAAATTATGCATTTATTCATGCAGTCGTGTGTGCATTTATTATTATTTTTGTTGTTTTTGGGCCATTGTCCTTGCCACCACGTTTAATACCCACTTTAAGACAGTTCTCTTTAGCCGAGGTAGAGTCGGAAATGATCCTGAGTAGATAACCTAGAAGAGGCGCTAAATAAATCTCCGTAATGAAATGAGTTAATTAATGAAAATATGAAATGAATGAATGAATATGTAGCCTATAATATGTGAGTACGTGAGTGTGCATGCAAAACTGTGGAAGGGGCATGAATTAACCTCAGGCTTACCTCAAAGAGAGTATCAATACTGCGTTATTTCACAATTTGTCACACTACGTTAAAATGTTTCGTTCATTCATTAATTCATTACTTGAATTTGTATAGCGCCTCTTCAAGAGAACTGCTCAGAGGCGCTCCCAACCCCAGCGCGTTCAAATAGGACCATTTTAAGATGAAACAGGAATGCCTGAGAAGGAGTCCTTGGAAGGGAGCTGAGCGCTAAGGGGAGCCGATGTATGTATATAGGCATGTATGTATGCATGTTTTATGTAGCAACAACAACAACGTCAAGCACTCCGACGATAGTGACGTCCATCCTCGCCGCTGTGCTCGGTGTCCTCGGCAGCATCCTCCTATTGACGGCCGCCGTCGTTACATGTGTTGTCTGCTGTCCCAAAAATGGTTTCGGTCTCTTCATCAATCGACCGAGGGCGACTGCTCCTCCGTCAGCCATCAAGGACTTTGGAGCAGCAAGGTTCACACGACCGACGTACAACAGATACACGCCTAGGGGCAGATTTTAGCCATAGTTTTCTTGATGTATTTATATGAGATTGATTAAGTAAGTAAGTACAGGCCTATTCTTTATTATGCCAGTTGCAGTCCATTATATTATGAGATTGATTGAGCATGTAAGTAAATGTACCGCAATTAGGGAAGGTCTGAGTCGGGTATACGGACGGGAAACTGTGCCTTATTAACCGTACGGCGTACCAAAGTAATACTGTAACAGGATACATTATGTTAACGTTTATTGTCGTAACTTGTATATTCACTGCTTTGCTTGCTATCCGTACAAACTCCAACCAGCGCTCGCAAATAAAAAGGTGGTATTTAGCGTTTAGCATTTGAGTAGGGGGTCGTCCATTAATTATGTCAACAAATTTTAGGCAGTTTTTGACCCCCTCCCGATTGTCAACAACTGTCAAACATTGACGGACCCCGTAAAAATTATTATGTCAACAATCCCAGAACCCGACCCCTGGTAAAAAGAAACACAGTGGCTCAATACATGTAGAATAATTTAAAAAAATTTACACTAAAAAATGCAATCTCGAATTTAAAAAAAAAATATGACTTTAGTTTATTACCACCTTTTTAGTAGTATTAAACATTAAGCACTTTATACATTTTTAGCATTATTTAATGTTTCCAGCTACCATTTTGAAGGGTCTGTGTTGATTCATTGGGCTTCTATTGTTGACGTCAAACTGTACCGAACCCATCCCTCCTTGTCAACAACTGTCAAACTTTTCCAAACCCCCTCCCCTATTTTGTTGACATAATTAATGGACGACCATAGCGCTTTAAAAATGTGGAGTTTACGATTAAACTGTTTTAAAATCTGACGATAGCCTACAATGTACAGATGTTGTTCTTCGAGGTATTTCAACACAATTTCTTTGTCGGTTTTTGTTGGCTAATTCGTGAATTAGTTGTTGATAAGTTGCCAATGGTAACTTCTTAATTGTTGATGTTTAAAATATTGCTGAAGAAATAGTTTCGTAATCTCTGCATTTACAGTAGTCTCCATAGAACGAGAATTTATGACTTGAGGCTTTAATATTCGTAAATATTCGTGAATATTCAGGCATTTTTAATATTCGTAAATATTCGTTGATGACGTCGCTACTTCCGTTTTGCTTACGAACTAATAATTATAAGACTACTTATTTAAGAATATGTGCATTGGTTTTGGGACGCTATACCTAGTAAAAAAAAGTCTTGTGCATGTTACTAACTTACTTGCTTAACGAATTGCATTATGGACGTGACCGCTAGGCACCTGAGCGTATGTAGCGGCGTTCTATCCGAGCGCAATCTAAAGTGGCCATATTGTTTACATAGGAGGCAGCTCTGGCAGGCACTCAGTCTTCGCAATTACCTTTCATTGTTTGAACTTGAGGAACTCTGTAGCCTACGTGAAAAGGCGTGAAAATTGCAATGAATTTTGTGCAAATAATCCAGGTTTTTGAAGAATTTAAGAATGAAAGAATGAAAGAAATTAAAAAAATAATATTCGTTGGCCAGTTTTAATAGTCGTAAAATTCGTCAATTTCGACAAATCTTAATATTCGTAACATGCGCATACTCGTGCTATGGTTGCCTCAGATGCTTGTTATCTTTTGCCGATATTCTGATGTAATTTTTTAATGAATTTTACGACGAATTAAAGATTTTCAGTGTTTCTATGTAAATGAATAAAGACTTATTGAAAGTATGACACTAATAATTTTTATTCAAGTACTTTATTAATTCGCTTATATAACTTTACATTGAAGTTCTCTTGCTCATTGACAGACGACATTAACACACACAAAGTTTGTATCTGGTATAATATCATAATATTATAAGCTAATAATAGCTAATCTAATCTGACCTAATTTAAGAAAGTCTGCTACAATCCAATATAGATCTAATGCAAGCGACTATCATCATCATTTCCTGACGCCAGCCATTTGGCGGCGATGGGTACGAATAAATTATCTCCACTGTCCTCGGCCATTTGTTAAGTCCAGTGATCCCCTTAGCATTAAGAAGAGACGTCGTCAAACTATCGTAATTCAGCTTTACGTTTGCGTCTACGAACGGGTCTAGGGACGGGACTGCAAGAAATAATTATACGAACAAATACTGTACATAAAATACGCAACCATATACAATCGTATCATACGTAGGCCCCTACATATTATTTATATGAGCCCGATATAGGTCTAATATTATACGCTGATAATTACGAGCCGTTCATATATTTTTAGACACGGTCTCGTCCAGGGACTGCTTAAAGTATACGAACACAGACATGAAATATATACACATATATGGGGCGCGGTAGTGTAGGGGTATGTTCGGTGCCTTGCAGCCGGAGGGTTGCGGGTTCGAATCCACCTCAAACCGCCGCGTGGGGACCCTGGGCAAGTCCTTCACTTGCAATTGCTCATGCGCTTCGGCGTGAAACTCCGATTCAGTTTTCGCGCTGTAGTCGGGAGCGCCTCTGAGTAGAAATCTTGAAGGGGCGCTATAACAAGTGCTCATACATACATATATACATACATACATACATGTACATAGACATATATCTAACCTATCTCTATAATTATTATTATATACACGCCGATAATAATATTATGTGCAGTTTATTTTCATGTATTTAGGTGCTGCATAGGGTTCTTGCTTTCATTGTATACTTGTCACTGAGCACGCATATTAAGTAACGAGACATATTGGCCTAGTTACACCAAACTGTTGTCGTACGTGGAGATTCATCGGTGCATAGCAATTGGCCTAACAACGTCGATATAATTATGCAATATGATATTTAGACGTCTTCGGCCTAGCTATAGACGCTCTAGGAGGGTCTTCCGTGTTATTGTATTAGGCCTAATATACCTCTCAGGGCTCAGGTAGCATGACACCCTTTTATATAAGCGTGTGTCAAATTGTATGTGTGTGCGTAGGCTATGCATGTATCCATGAATGTATACGTATGGGGTAGCCCATTAATTATGTCAACAAAATAGGGGGAGGGGGTTTGGGAAAGTTTGACAGTTGTTGACAAGGGGGGAGAGGGGTTCGGTACAATTTGACGTCAAGAAATTGTGGTATGGTTTGGATGATAGTAGGCTACTGTTTCGATAGATGGTATAACACCTTTTATGGAGAGCATTCTAGCGGCGGGATATTATCAGTCAATCAATCAAATATTAGTCTATTGCAACCCGAAGACGTGACAGCAACAATAAACTCACACAACAACATAAAGAGAATAGGAAGAAACCAAAGGGGAAACCCAGAATGGATGTTAGTCATGCTAAAGCAGGGTACTCGAGCCTTTATATTCTATAACCTAAATTCAACTTTGGCCTGTACAAGAAAGATAGATACATAGGCCTACAGTGCTTTGTTTCTAGAAAAAAAGGTTCCGGAACTCAACAAATTCAGAACAATTATAGGGGCATATTTTATGCTAATATTTCTTTTTCATATTTATATAAGTATCAATAAACACTGAAAGCACTTACATTCATGAAAGTATCTAAACAATTTTATACAATTTTTATTAAATTTTTTTAATTAACTAAATTATTTCTTAATGGCTGAAAAAAGGTACCGGAACGCCGTTCCGGACCGCTACGGCTGAAAAAAAGCACTGGATCATACATAGGTGTGACTGGGTAATAGTATCTCTTCTGTCAAGGAAGAATGGACAGAATAATTAACTCAAATCATTGTACGAAAAGAAAACTTAACTATGATCTTAATTAAGAACTTAAGCATTACAGATTAAGTTGCAGTGGGTCTGACAAATATTAGTCCAAACGTCTTCTTAACAACTTTAAACCCTTGTTATGGTATGTTGTTTTACGCATGATGTGTGCTACCAGTTTTAGTGTACAGTGGACACTTTTCACAGTACAGTCAAAGTCGCCTTGTGATACAGACTACAACTGTCATTTGATAATGCCCTCTTTACAAAGTTCAGAAGTGCCCATTGAAGCCGGGCAACCATTAAGAGCCATAAACCTACATGTAGACTGAAAGAGGTAAGTGTGATACTGCTCGTTAAGCACAAACCTGGCAAACGTAATAGAGAATCATAATATTATTGGTAAGGTTCAGTGCTCCCGTATGTAGACGCTACGCCTATAATCTGCAGAGTTCACGCTCCGTTGAAATGCTCGAAACGACTTTCAACAACAGAGGAGACAGCAGAGAGAGATTCGAAGCGCTGTTAGGTGAGAGTAGTTGCTGCGAAAAGACGCTAGACTTTTTGGAGTAGCCTACTGCTGAGTATTGGAAACTTTGTGCTTTTAACAGTCTTCTTAGGTAAACACTTCATTTTATTTCGCTAATAAAATAAAATGCGGTTTACTATCGGAAGTTATCACCAGGGCAGCGCCATCATAGGGCTAGGGTGGGCTTAGTCCCCCTATCGGCGGTTCAGCCCCCAAAAGTTGGAAATCATTGCAAATCACAGAGAGGAGGGGACAAAAGGGAAGGGTTTGGAGCATTAGCCCCCCCAACCTGAAATCCTGGCGCCTCCACTGGTTATCACTAACATTTATCAGGATGGAGGTAGTGACAGCATAGTAACCTAGTGTTCGGCATCATAATCATCATCAAGGTGGCTTAAATCTCACAAGCTCCCCTGGGCCGTACACGGGAACCTTAAAAGGCGTGGCCCTCAGTGAAAGGGACAGTGGTGGCGAAGGATCTCGGGGGGGGGGAGGCCCGATAGCGCATTGGATAACACGCTGGCATGGAGAGCGAGAGGTACCGAGTTCGAGTCCCGTAGGGCGGATATGCTTTGTAGGCTGCTATTAGCGCCGTTGTATTGCAGGCTGTCTGTTCTGTTAGTAGTTAAGATTCAAATTGCATAACATGTAAATGTACAGCGCAGTGCGTTTGTCAGGCGCTTAATAAAGAAAGTTGAGTTGCTTTACTTTACCTCGCTTTATAACAATCATCATGCTTAACTTAACTAATCTCATCTCACCAAAGCTCCTCAAATTTTACCCTATCTTATCTTACATTCTCGTATCTTATTGGTCTTAGTTGCTGTTAACGGCACTGTTTCATAGCAAAGATGATTAGCGTCGCCCTCCGCCTTTCTCCATGCTTGTGACTGGCACTACCACAGGTAGTCCCAAGTCTATCATCATATTATCATCATTTGAGGGGGACCGATAGCGCATTGGAAAACACACTGGCATAGAGAGCGAGAGGTACCGAGTTAGAGTCCCGTAGGGCGGACATGCTTTGTAGGCTGCTATTAGGCTGTCTGTTCTGTTAGTAGTTAAGATTTATGTCTTCTGTCATTTAATTGTGTTCTTGTGAATTGTTCCATTGTCATAAATGTACAGCGCAGTGCGTTTGTCAGGCTCTTGTTTAAAGAAAAGATATTATTATTATTATTATTGTTATTGTTATTGTTATTGTTATTATTATTATTATTATTATTATTATTATTATTATTATTATTATTATTATTATTATTATTATTATTATTATTATTATTATTATTATTATTATTATTATCATTATTATTATCGATATCCTCTGTTGGATCTGTCCAGAGTTCGCCGCTCGTCGGCTCCCGGCAGCCTTGACATGGTGCCCTGGAAAGCCACCGCGTTATTATTATTATTATTATTACCGATTTAGTGCCCTTTTATAATTATTATTATTATTATTATTATTATTATTATTATTATTATTATTATTATTATTATTATTATTATTATTATTATTATTATTATTATTATTATTATTATTATTATTATTATTATTATTATTATTATTATTATTATTATTATTATTATTATTATTATTAACGTTTTAAGTCCCCTATCTTATTAATATGGAAGTCTTATCAGATGCAATATGTTGCGTAATTGTATTGGCTTTCAGTCCCGATGTCGACAGCTTCTTCCACCACTCTAAGCAATCCGTCGACCGTCTACGATTCTAACTGGCCACCGTCTGTGACAGAATGGACTCCACCAACCACAAGGATACCAGGCGGAGGAAACACGGCGTGTCCAAGTACGTTTCAACAATAACACTCCTACAAATCAATCAAATCAATCAGTCAATCAGTCAATCAATCGGTCGGTCGGTCGGTCGGTGGTCGGTCGGTCAATCAGTCAGTCAGTCAGTCAATCAATCAATCAATCAATCAATCAATCAATCAATCAATCAATCAATCAATCAATCAATCAATCAATCAATCAATCAATCAATCAATCAATCAATCAATCAATCAATCAATCAATCAATCAATCAATCAATCAATCAATCAATCAATCAATCAATCAATCAATCAATCAATCAATCAATCAATCAATCAATCAATCAATCAATCAATCAATCAATCAATCAATCAATCAATCAATTAATCAATCAATCAAAAATCAATCGGCCAGTCAACCAATCAATCAATCAGTTGTTGGAAGTTATACAGCGCCCCCTCAAGATCTCCACTCAGAGGCGCTCACCACCCAGGCCATGCAGGCGGAGGACAACAAACTTGAGCAACTGATAGAAACTATGCTGTCGTTAGCATCCATAGCTAGAAATTAATGTCTATCATCAGCAGACATTCGTTGGGTTGGAACTCTCTGATGTCAAAGCTTACATACTGTGGTTTGCTGATTTTTCTAATTGTATTTGGACATTTATATATATTGCCACTCAGAGAGCAAAATAGATCAAGACACTGCGCTTGCCTAAATCAAATCAATCAATCAATCAATCAATCAATCAATCACGCACCGCAGTCAATCAATCAATCACGATCAATCAGCAATCAATCAATCAACTCAATCAATCAATCAATCAATCAAATCCCTGATCAATCAATCAATCCACTTCAATCGGGGGTCAATCAAAGGGCCAATCTACAGAGATGTTTTACTCGGGAAGACCTTCTACCTGAAATTCGAGAATTCACTAAATCATTTTCCAGCAAGGTCAGCTCCAGTGCACAGAGTCGAGAAACGGTCACTTCTGACGAATCGGTCATAATCGGTCACTCGGTCAGTCGGTCTGAATCCCGTAGATTATCGGGGATCAGTCGGTACAAAGTCCGTGTTGAGTCGGTCAGTCGGTCAGTCAGTCGGTCAATCAATCAATCAATCACAATTTATACAGCGCCCCTTTAAGATTCCTGCTCAGAGGCGCTCCCGATTCGTGCTCCATCAATGAAATGATGAAATAAGCTGGTAAGGTAAGAGAGATAAGACAGAGTAGGAAAATGTAGTTTGGTATAAATCAACATGTATATAATTTTATAATGTCTAATTTTGTTTAATTGAAGTTGAGCTTGGAATTGGACTTGGCGTTTCCTGCGGTTTCGTCATTTTCATCCTTATAAGTATCGTCATGTGTCTGTGCGTTGAAAACAGGTAACTGACTCCTTACATATCATAATGCAACACAACAGAAATGAGAATCTGTAAAGCGCAGCTTCAATGTAAACTCACCAACTCCAGGTCCAGCAAGCAGAAACCTCGTTCTACTAGAACAGATAAAGATACAGGCTGACTAGCTTGATGGGGAAGGTTTCTATTACGCAGTCGGTAGAGATTTGAATTGTAGGTAGGCCTAAGTGAGGCAAGGTAGGGTAAGGAAAGATAAGGGTATACGGTAATTGAGTCGTAAATTTGTATAGCGCCACATCCAGAGAAACTCCTCAGATAACCTCAAAACCACGATCGAGGAGAATGGTTTTCAAATGCTCGCGGAAAGGGTAAAAGAAAGCCCATCTTACCTTAGCTCACCTCTTACCTCACCTCTTCTAACCTTTAGCTCAGCTTACCTTAGGCCTGCCTTTTCTCATATTGCCTTGTTTTATCTGCAAATAGCCTATCGTATGTTACTATTATAAGACAGTAGTGCTGTTAATAAGTTGGTATCCAGTCTAACTGTTTCAGAAGCTATAGCCACAGGAGGTTACACTAATAGCAGGCAGCACTTCTGCAAGGCAAAGCAGGCTATATAATATGTATCATGAATCATGATGTATCATCATTATAATCATCAATTTCTGACGCCAGCAATTTGGCGCCGATGGGTACGAATAAATGGCCTCCATTGTCCTCTGTCATTTGTGAAGTTCATTGCATACAAACACAAATAAAATAATGAAGGTGAAGCACACACACACACACACGCACGCACGTACGCACACACACGAACACACACACACACACACACACACACACACACACGCACGCACGTACGCACACACACGAACACACACACACACACACACACACACATTAGCAAGAAGATTTTCAACGTTTCTTGCCTTTTTTATGCAGGTCACTGAGACAGTACAAGAGAGAGAACCAGGAACAAAGCCATATTCAGAACGGAAGACAGGATCACAATAAGAGACATAATCAGACAGCAGCCGATACATCAACCGTTCAACCTTCTTCTTCTTCTTCAACCCAATACGAAAGGCCATTGGCGGAAGGTCCTTACCGAAGAGACTACGCAAGGATGATCCGTACGACCGCATCAGTACGGCGGAGACAGAAATCTCTGACTACTATGAAAGACCTTTAACTTAACGCTATAATATATGTGTCTGGCTGGCTGAGGAACTAATGATGATGATACAACATGACTACATGTATGGCTCCTGTTTTTGCATCGCAAAAGTGTGCCTGTTATTAGTTTAACCTTCGTATGTCCTAAGCGACCGAAGGCCGTTGGCACAGAGGGTATCACACTGGCACACTAGGAATCACACTGCTAGACTAGAAATCACACTGACTAACTGGGAATCACATTGCCACACTGGGAATCACACTGGATACTGCCACACTGGGAATCTTACTGACACACTGGGAATCACACTGGGAATTATATTGTTACACTGGCAATCACACTTTCACACTGGAAATCAATGGGTAAAGAACCTGCTAGCATATCTAATTTCTCTCTGCCCACTGAGTGCAGGAAGTTCAAGCTAAATTTGTGAAAGCAACTTTTGAAGCGATATGCCTAATGAGAGGTGCAAATGAAAAGTTCTAGCAAGTTCTAATGGTCAATTTAAATATTTTAGCCCAGACAGACAGACAGACAGACAGACAGACAGACAGACAGACAGACAGACAGACAGACAGACAGACAGACAGACAGACAGACAGACAGACAGACAGACAGACAGACAGACAGACAGACAGACAGAGAGAGAGAGAGAGAGAGAGACAGACACACACACAGAGAGACAGAGACAGAGAGAGAGAGAGAGAGAGAGAGAGAGAGAGACAGAGAGAGACAGAGACAGAGACAGACAGAGAGACAGAGACATAGAGAGACAGAGAGAGACAGACAGACAGAGAGAGACAGACAGACAGAGAGAGACAGAGAGAGAGAGAGCGAGCGGGGGAGTTTTAACAGTCGTCACAGGTGGTCGGTTGCCAGCGCTTAACAGACAAGAGAAATTTTTATGATAGAGTTTCTGGAAGAGAGTATCTAGGCCTATTAAAGAAGAATTATGTTTAACGTATTCGTTTCATCATTGTAAGAATGTTAACAGAACAGTTGTAAATGTTTATTACAGAACAAAGACTGCATGTCTCAAGCGTTTAATACATATTTATTGCCAATATTTCTCACTGGTCGTTTTATTATGTTGGTTAGATCTATTCAACCTACATCTTCAGCCCATGTTTTAACTTCCGCATTGTTGCATTATATATATATAGCTAGGCCTATCGCATGATTCGGGTTATATATGACAGGTGTGTGATGACGTTCATAGGCTGTGTATCCATGTCATTAAATATGCATGTATGTATGTATGTATGTATTTATATATGTATGTGTATGTCTTTCTGTCTGTCTGCCTTTCTGTACGTTTGCCTTTCTGTATTACTGTCTCTCTCTGCCTATATATGTGTGTTTATTTGTCTCACTGTCTGTTTGTCTGCCTGCCAACTTGTCTGGCTGTGTATGTCTATGTGTTTGTATGTCTGCATGTATGTATGTCTGTCTGTTTTACGTTATGTATACGTGAATGAGTTTGTTAGTCTTTCCTTTTGTTAGTCTATCTACTTGGCTGGCTGTGTATTAATCTGTATGTCTATGTGCTTGTGTGTCTGCCTGTGGGTTTATGTATGTATGCATGTATGTGTGTGTATATGTGTGTGTATGTATGTATGTATGTTAAATTGCTTTACATTGTCAACTTTAAATGGAAACTGTATTGATGGAAACAATTGTTTCCGTAAGTAGAAGCTGGATTGATTAAACAAAGTCTTTGCTTCAATAGAAGCTGGATCGATGAAGTATTTGCTTAAATAGAAGTGGGATTGACTAAAATAATTCTTGCATAAATAGAAGTTGGATTTATGACAAAAATTCTTGGTTAAATAGAAACGTTGATGTCAATAATTCTTGCTTAAACATTAGTTTGACTGATGAAAACAATTCTCTTAAATCGAAACTGGATTGATGAAAATTTTCATGCACATTGGTAGACTGCTAACTTACCAGCGTCAAGTACGGCACTGAAGACATTAAAATAATTTAGCAACGTAAACTATGGAATAACTTAAAAATGATATGGAACTTAGCAGATTCAAGTTGATTCAACCCTTCAGCCTTCTTGAGCATAGCCAACTTCTCTCAAACACTGCATCAAGGCAGATTTTCATAATCAGGACCAAAAGAAGGAAAATTAATTTATAATAACTGCAACTCTAAAACATTTCATATAAAAAAAATCTCATAGCTTGTAAGAATTCTGCAACTTCAAATCGGAAACAACAAATTTAATTTTCTATCAATGAAACGTTCTGTTAGTTATTTTTTCCATGAGCAGAAAAACGTGTTGATAATATTTCAAAACTCTCAATATAATTCACTCGGTCATGAATGAAGCCATAAATGTATTGAATCACCGAAACAGTACGCTATGCAAAAATTGTGAACACATAATTCACACTCAATGATCACGTAAACTAAACAAGTAAAGCTCAAGTTCAATTTTACAATGAGCTAAAGTCGGTACATTCGGTAGAAAAGATGTTACAGACAATAGTAGTAATAACAATAAAAATAACAATAACAGCAGTATAGCATCACATTAATACCAATATAATAATAATAATAATAATATCTTTTCTTTAATAAGCGCCTGACAAACGCACTGCGCTGTACATTTACATGTTATGCAATTGAAATCTTAACTACTAACAGAACAGACAGCTTGCAAAACAACGGCGCTAATAGCAGCCTACAAAGCATATCCGCCCAACGGGGGCTCGAACTCGGTACCTCTCGGTCTCTGTGCCAGATGTTATCCAATGCGCCACGGGCCCCCTCAATAATCACTTAATAATAAACTTAATAAAAATTAGAAGATTGGTAAAGTAATGCTAACATATTAAATGTAAAGTATAGTATAGTTAAAGACAGGTGACCAGATCATGTGTATTGACCAAGAGCTATTTTGTTAAAGGCGGCCTCTTTGATTACAAGCTTTTATACTTGCAGCAAAAACAAATAATAACAGAACAGTACTCTATGCAAAATTGTGAACACATCATTTACAGTAATTGATCATGTAAACTATACAAGTAACGTTCAAATTGAACTTTACAATGACTTAAAGTTAGAAAAACAGGTGGGGAATGATAAACCAATATACATTTAATTACGGTCATTTTAGAAGTCATTGTAATCGTAATCGCAATTGAGTATTTATATAGCGCCACTCAAAAAAGAGGCGCTCCCGACCCGGGCCAGTGTCTTCACTGGTAAAGACAGAGGTTTTCAGGTGCTGGCGGAACTGTTCAAAAGAAATAGAGAAACGGTTAGTCCTGATGGACTGAGGTAACCGGTTCCAGCTCCTGGGTAGCATCACCGGTAGCATGGTTTTCAAATGGTCATTTGGATAGCAAACAGACATACAAGTAGTAGTAGCAACAGTAGAGAAGTCACAGAGGCAAAAGCAAGGCAGAGATATGCAGAGACACACATGCATAGAGGCAGGCCGACATAGATACTGCGAGAGACAGAAAAAGACAGTGGCACGAACAGAGATCGATGGACAGGCAAACAAAGAGACTGAAATAAGGACACATAGTTAGGGTTTAGTACGGGGTAGAAAGTGTAGTCACAATCCTAGGAATGAATTCACAATGTAATAATGTTTCGGATTGATAATGAAGATTCAAATCAGCTAGATGCTTTAGAATGAAACATTGTTATTACATCATAACAGGACAGAACATCCTTCTAACCTAATTTGCAAAATGATTCTAAATACATAAACCTAAATTGGACAGAGTTCAGGATAGTCAATCAATCAATCAATCAATCAATCAATCAATCAATCAATCAATCAATCAATCAATCAATCAATCAATCAATCAATCAATCAATCATTCAATCAAATGATTTGCACAGACACAGCATTGCTGCTAACAAGTAAAGAGTTGTCTCATTTAGATGATTCAGTTAAGTTATAAGAAAATGTAAACCATCAGAGGATTTAGTAAAAGTCCTACAAATCAGACATACTATGGATTTTTTGCAAAGTAAAAAAAAACCAGTCATTCATCACAAGTTTGGCAATCCACATACACAAAGCCTTTGAACTGATGCAATGTTTGCAGGCAAAGCTCCCAAATTTAAAAAGGGAGGCATGGCAATTGTCCTTCATTGACGCCTGCTAAAACTTTGCTCAAAATTAGAAACTGGTGCTATGGAAGCTTCGGATTGATAATGAAGACTGAAATTAGCTATGCTTTAGAATTAAAGATTGCTATGACATGATACTTCCTCATATCTTGAAAGTATGTCAGAACCAAACTAACACAAATTGCTCATTAAAAGACACATTCTGATCTGGTGCTGTTGGAATCTCAAGTTCACAATTTCATTCAGCTTTTCCAATTCAGCACCATTATACATATAACATGATTCTGCATCTATAGTTAAAAATCACAAGTTTTGAAAATATCACAAGATCTCTTTAAAACAAATATTGTCACAGTGTGAGTTTTTGCATGATATGAACTCACTTTTAACATGTCACAGCTTGGAACATGGATCGTAATACAATCACGCTACAAGCCGTAAGGAAGCAGCAAGTTAGACAGCCTTCTTGAAAAGTGGACTTCGTCTCTGTGCTAATTCATCATAAACGACGCCAACCGAGTAATAGCGGACACTGGAAGTAGAATCGACTGAATGGATTCACGCATCAGATGAACATCAATGGAGGAAACCAGATTACGGCTTTCGAGGACCAGAACATCAAGACGTGCTGAAAAATTAATATAAAAATAAGGTAATACTGCATTTTAGCATATTCTATTCTTTGCTTTATTCTTTTTTGCTTCTATTCAAGTGGCCGAGAGACGCTACAATCAAAGACAATAAAAACTTCATACCTAGAGTCTTCTCTGCTAGTAATAATATAATATTTTCGTTTATTCAGACAATCCGGTTGACACACCGCAACCGGTTACAGTGTACAATTATGCAATTGAAACAATTCACAAGAACACAAATGACAGAAGACATAAATCTTAACTACTAACAGAGCAGACAGCCTGCAATACGTGTTCAATGACTATGTCCACTCCTCATTTGAACGCTACATGGTCAACTGCGTACTGAGTAAAACTAAACATCTATTATTTTCTCTAAACTCTTTGACATTGTAACTGATTGCGGTGTGCCAATCAGAGTTGTCTTTCTCAATAAACGAATATTTATAATTATTATTATTGTTTCTTTCAGTGAAAAGTAATAGCGTATTTCATTATTTCAATTTTAATGATAATTGTCATCAGTCCAACATCTATTTACGCAAGTATTATTTCGTCAATCCAACTTCTAGTTTCAGAGGAAACTGTTTTCATTAATTCATCTTCCGTTTCAATGCAAATGTTCTTTTCATCAATTCAACTTCCATTTTAACGCAAAGATTCATTTCATCGATCCAGCTTTTATTTATGCAAAGAATTCTGTTCATCAATCCAACTTCTATTTGCACAAAGAATATCTTTTCATCAATCCAAATTCCATTTTAATGCAAACAATTATTTTCATCAATCCAACTTCTAGTTTCAGAGGAAAGTATTATCATCAGTCCAACTTCCATTTCAATGCGAATAATTCTTTTCATCAATCCAACTTCTATTTACACAAAGAATTATTTTTTTGTTCATGTTGCTGCATGGCAAGGCCACTGCAACCCAACCCGATGTGTATCACTTCAACGTGTATCGCTTTAAAATTAGCCGCAGACCTAATACCAGACTGTTTTGGTAAGTTCCAATAAACAACTGTTAATGATAGAGTGCATGTATTCAGTGAGTGAATGACTGTGTGGCGATATGCCTCCCACACTACACAGCGACTGAATCTCTCAAAGTTAGACCACGTTCCAATCAAGAAATGGAAAGAAAAGCTGCACTTCTCTTGATTTCATGGTGACTTTCATACATAAAAACTAGGGGTGGGCAACGATTAAAAATTTTAATCGAAATTAATCGCACAATTAAAATGTTTAATAACACGTGATTAATTTTCAATTACATGTCACAAGGACAATATTTAACATGTTTTTAATGTTACACTGAATTAAAAACGGCAGGAGAACTTCGTAGAATTGTTTGGGGGGTTGGGGGCTGATGTGAGGACAATATTTAACATGTTTTAATGTTACACTGAAGTCAACCCGTCCTATAATTGTTGTAGAATTGTTTGGGGGGTTGGGGGCTGATGTGAGGATAAAATTTAACATGTTTTAATGTTACACTGAATTAAAAACGGCAGGAGAACTTCTACTATCTTCTCTGCCGCAGCTGTTACTATCAGCTTCGGCAGCTCAAGGTAATCTCCCGCTCTCTGTCTCCTATAATAGCGCAGCGTCGATGCTGGTCCATGCTTTTGTAGTCTCACGGCTCGACTATTGTAGCGCCATATATGATGGACTTCCAGTCTGCCGGACCGGGTCACTGAATAGGGTCCTGCAGCCCGCCTTGTTGGCCGCATTCTGAGGTTTGGGCGGGTTTTTGAATACACGAGGGACGTGCTCCACTGGCTTCTTTACCCACAGCGTATTGTGTATCGAATTTCTGTCTTGGTCCGGCGCTGTATTGAGGGTCTAGCCCCTCTGTACTTGCGGGAGCTCTGCTGCTCCACCACATGGGCCCAGTGCCGCTGCTCTCTCCGTTCAGCTGCACAAGCTGAGCTCATTGTTCCTCGTTCGCGGACTGCTCTCAGGCAGCTCCGCGCCTTCTCCGTGGCCTGACCCTTTGACCTGGAAAGGGCTTCTTACCGCGCTTCGTCAGACACCTGCTGGCCACTCTGGTTCATTTCTCACTACTCTTAAGACTGTTCTGTTCGACCGGGGTTGGGCTGGGAGCGCCTCTGAGTAGGCATCTTTGAAGGGACGCTATATAAATAAGCTGAAATAAATAAATAAATAAGTATAAGTATTAATAGAGAACTCTTACTATTGCAAGTTTAACCAACTATTGTAACTGTTAATCCACGCCATATTCGATACACGGTGAACAGCTCGAACCAGTTTTACAATTGGAAGACGATGACTACTGAAGCACTGCAGAGAACTCAAGCAAGGACTGAGTAAAAGGTGGTCAAGAAACCAGGCAGCATGGATAAACAGCGGTGACGTTAACCATGCTGTTGCGATTGTATAACCTAATAAATGAAGTTCATTGGTCTTAATATGTAATGGATGAAACAGCAATAAACTCCTAATTATATGGCACCCAAGAGCCAACCGCAGTCGAAAGACAATTTCTCAGTAAATGTAAGTATGTGTGAGCACTTGTTATAGCGCCCCTTCAAGATTTCTACTCAGAGGCGCTCCAGACTACAGCGCGGACACTGAATCGATGTTTCACGCCGAAGCGCATGAGCAATTGCGATTGCATAATTATTTGGCCACTAACGTCATTCCGTAACGTAGCAAATAGCAATGCATGCGTACCATCCTACAGTACTACACCGACAATAAAGTCGATCATTGTCCAATACAACAGTTTTTCCATCTGCAGACGACAGAAGCAGTGCCCCAAAGTAGCGCAACACGATCGAATGATTACTACGAGATCCAGCTTTGCTTGAGTCGAATTCTCTCGCCTGCAGCTCTTGATAAAGCAGACGTGCTAACATTTTAATTAACATTTCGATTCGCCATTTTTTTATGAAACGTGTGACGTTTTAACATAGAATAACAAACGATATAGATAAATCGACACCGATAAGAAATAAGTAAGTAACTGTTTAGCCAAACCGCCGCAACCGGCGACTTTATTACAGAATAATATCGCATCCTAAGTACGCGGTAGACTGTAGGAGTTAGAACTGGTAGGCTTAAGTGTCACCAATTCTTCTTTCTTGGTGACCTACATGTATCTCAGAACACTGTATCCTTATTGCTACGTATAGATCGCTCAACTTCTAATAGATTCTGGCTATAATTAAATTGACACCATTCTGCGTTTTTGAATATTTCTTCTTACTCTTTCAAATGAGATTAAAATCAACTTTTATCTTCAACACTTCAATTCAATGTACTTCGTCAACATATATCGACTATATTTCTTAACATTTCTTAACATTTCATAGACACAACTCAAGCACATTACATATATAGATCTTAGAAACACTTGTTCGCACTAAACACATTACAAAAAACTGCTTAAATGCTGCTGTGCCATCACTGTCATTAGTGTGACGTGATAAATTTAGATTTGTTTGTGTCTCAAGTCGGTTTAAGTCGACTTGTGGATAAAACAACTTGATGTCACTTTTCTGTACAAATTCGACTTATTGGACTCTTTTAAATCCATGCTAAAATCACATTTGTTCGCCAGGCTTATCCCGACTGCTGTTAGTTGTCTTGTAAGGCACCCTTGTAACGGCATGGCCGTGTTACGGCGCCATATAAATTGTCGTAATTATTATTATTAATTATTATTAGATTCACCATATCGTGGCTAATTTAGTAGATTTGATCCCATAGAGATCTCCTAAACGAGGACCGTCATGTATGATCTTCGTTTATTATTTCAAATTGACATGAACGCAGTATAATTACAAGTCATAGTCAGGGCTTCTCATTTGAGGCGATCGATCGATCGATCTCCTTGGTCGATCGCCTAGCAAAGGTCTGGTGGATCGGTAAATCGATCGCGCAAATCGAGCGCGATCGATTTACTCCAAGAGGAAACTGGAGCCATTATTTTATTTACCTAATTTACATTGCTTTAATTTTTGCTTACTTGCGGCGGCGGTGAATGCGTTCGGAAAGCAGTGTTTCGTGACCTAATGACTGCTGAGTGATCGCTCCAATTTAGTACAGTATGACTGGTCAACAACACGGTGGACACCTCCCGCCGTCCCGCGTAACGTCATTTTGTAAGTTCGTAACGTTACGTCACTAGTTTCGGAAATTATTGAAAGCAACAATGGCGGCGACGGTGCCGAAGTGGAATAATAATGTAGGCCTACAGTTTAGCACGCTTCTGTCATGGAAATTAGGTGCCTCGTTCCATCTGGATGTAGTCGAGATAGCCAAGTAGGCCTAGGCAGTAGACAGTAGCATGTTAAAACTTACATGTATTACAACTATGAATGTTGCGGGACGGATAACAAGCAACGGCGCGCGTTTTCGGTTGCTGGCCCTAGGGCTGTTGCGCTGCGCCTAGTGAATAGAGTTCGCACGGTCACACCATTATTCTTTAACAACTTTACGACAGTCTAATTTAGCCGTGGCTGAACTTGGAGCGCTTCTGAGTCGATCACCTTGAAAGGGCGCAATAAGAAAACTAATTAATAATACTATTAATAGTAATAATAACGGAACTGAACAGAGATAGGCCTACTAATTCAGTACTATATAATATGCAACTATACGAATACGATACACAAAATACGCTGTATACACAAAAGCTGTCGAGGTCGATCGCGCACCGATCGCCTACGCAATCCAGCGCGATCGATTTTCAGATCGCCTTCTATTTTCAAATGAGAAGCTCTGGTCATAGTATGAACGGGTAGTCACGAGTTATTACAGGAGTCAAATTTATCTGTTTTGGCGGCCATGCAAAGCGCCCATCACGTTCTACCATTAATTTTACCAGCGCCATCTGGCGTATGAAAGGCTGAGTCGACATTTGAGAGGGTAGCTGGAAGCGATCCCCGTCCGTGCTGATCTTCTGCTCTTCAGAGTGTCACCACTTACCATTGTTGCGCACATTCAAAACTGACAGCGCCGTAAGTGGAGAATCTCGACCGATATGCCTACTAAAATAGTAACCAATTCGAGGTAACGCGGTTGCCATATGTAGCAAAACTATTTCTATTTTTGCATTTTTTCATTACAGATTTAACGGGTTCAACTCTCATTCAGTGCGTCTAACGGCTTCAGTGCTTTTACTGTTCGAATGAAGTGACTTAAAAGCTGACTCTGTGCTCATAAGCCGTCGGTAGATTGCTATTTCACAGGTTCTTATCTACCTCTAACTCTTTTTCCACGAGATAATATTGAATAAAAGTTCAAGAGATTCCCTTTTAAACTATAATAATTATTATATCTAATGTTACTGATTTATGACAAAAGACGCTGACATAATTATAATATTGTTGCTGGCATTCTTATAAGTACTGTAAGACTGGACATTTAAACTAAGATCACAGAAACTATACAACAAACAACTAATGATGTGTAGTTTCGATTAAGGCGAATAGAAGACTTACGATGCTGTTGTTGATGATGACACTGGTGATGATGGTGATGATGACGTGTGCGATCACGATAGTGATATTGGAGGTGATGGTCCTGGGCAAATGGTCAGCTCATAAGTGAATAAATGAGTGAACTTGTCATGTTAAAGTCGCTTAGAATGGCTGTCAGACGGCTACGACGCAACATGTTCAGTGCAGTAGGAAGACAATAGAAAGATTCATCACTGTTCTTTGGACGACGCAAAGAACAATGACTTTACAGCCAAACTTGACCATTACGTAAAAGTTACGCATTAATCATAATATTTTTTTATGCTACTCCATACGCACTGAGAACAATGTTGGTCTCACAGTTCTACTGGTTATCCAGGATGATCTATATAGTTAGTACCTACTGAGTGACGAGAGCAGGTGGGGGGGGGGGTCGAGTCCGGTCGAGGAGTCTTGGAAGTGGAAGATATGAAAGACATTGGCGACTGAAGAGAAATGGACTGGGTTAATTCATTCGCAATTAACAGGCAAAGCACAAAAGGTGTTTTCGGAACTAACTGTGGAGGAATGTCAAGATTACGACATTCTAAAGCAGGCATTGTTGTTGGCGTATGCTCGAGTACCGGAATTCTATCGAAAACGGTTTCGAACAATGCAAAAAGGAAATTTGGAAACGTACTCCAACTTTGCTTTTCGGTTGAGTTTGCCTTTTAATAGCTGGATTGAGGGAGAAGGTGCTGCTAAAGATCTGGACAAGTTAATTGAAGTGGTTAAACTTGAACAATTCGTGAATTGTTTACCCACTGAACTTCACAGATGGGTGATAGAGAAGAAACCATCGAGTTTGAGCATGGCGGCTAAACTAGCGGATGAGTATGCAATATTGTACAAGCCATACAAAGTGGAACAATTTGGAGGGTCCAAGGTTGAGCAGAAAGTTGAAATGGGGGCGAACAATGGAAATTGGGGTCAGACTTGGGGTCATCAGTGGGGTCAATCCTCGAGGTCACCTAAAATGGGATCACCAAAATTTGGAAGAAGCAAAGTTTTCCTAAAGGTTTGGGATCACAAGTTGTTTGTGGGTACTGCCGTAAGCGTGGTCATGCTTTAGTGGACTGTTGGTTTTATAAAGGTAGACAGGAAACCAATGCACAGAGTAATTTTGAAATGGTCCCGAAAACCGTTCAATTAGTTGGGATTGACAGACACTGTGCTCAGAATTCGGTGGGTTCGGCGCATGTGCATGATAACTATAAGCCGTTTTGTTCTGACGCATGGTTATGTTCGCATGAAGGTACACGGCGGCCCATAAATCTGCTAAGAGATTCAGGGTCATTGCAAACTCTAGTTAGCAGGGAAAAGATTGGCTTGAGTGAGTTTAGAGGTACAGGTAAAAGCTGTTTGATTCAGGGCGTAATAGGGAAACCTATGCAAATACCTTTAGTGGAAGTTCATTTGAACACGCAGACAGAAAAGGAGATGGTCTTATGCGGCTTGGTGGATAAATTACCTCAAGGTGTTGACATTCTAATTGGTAATGACTGTCCGAACATTGTGCCTGTACAGGTATCGGTAGGAAATAGAGCTCAAGCAGTAGCGAATAAGGATAGTAGGCCTACAGAAATGTTCGAAGCTGTGTGCGCTCATGCGAATAATTTTGCTAGAGTCTTGAAAGATGATGAAGTAACAGGTGTAAATGTGGATGATGTAACAGATGTGAATGATGATAAAGGAACAGGTGTAAATGTGGATGAAGTAACAGATGTGAATGATGATAAAGGAACAGGTGTAAATGATGAGGAAGTAACAGGTGCAAATGATGATAAAGTAACAGGTGTAAATGAGGATGAAGTAACAGGTGTGAATAGTGTGAAGATGACAGGTGTCGATGATGTTGATTTGAAGGTAATAAGAGACTTGTTTGAAAATGAGTCGGAAATACTGTCAAATATGGGTGAAATTGCTTCAAGGAAGGAAGTGATTCACTTGCAACGGAGCGATGTTGTGCTGCAGTCATTGTTGGCTGAAGTGGAACAGGCGCCGCGGAAACTAAGGTTAGATGAGGTACGCAGTGATGTGTTAAGTAAACATAGGCGTAACCGAGTGACTCCTGAAGGAGAGAAGTTAACTCATTTTGTGGTGCCTGTTGCACTGAGAGAAAGTTTGTTGTGTAATGTGTCCTGGTCTGTGGTGAATGAGTTGAACGTGACGGTTGTAGATGAAAGGTGTGACCGGATGTTGAAACTGTTGTCGAATGTGAGTGAAAGTGCTTCGAGTGTGGACTTGAAGAAGTACAGAGTTGAAACTGTGTTGAAGAAAGTGATAGTGGAGGCGAAGTATGGAGAAAAGGATTGGTCATTAGTCAAGTGGCATAATGATGTTTCAGAGTTGACTTGGATGAATGATGTGATGTATGGAAAAGGTGAAGTTGAATGTACAATGCAAGAAATACACAGAGAAGGGTTGAAGTCACATGACTATATGGTTGATAAAGTATCTGTTGCATGTTCATTGAGGTTTGACGAGTTGATGATCGAGGAGATAAATCGAGGTCATGTTGAAGTAAACAAAGAGTTCAATGAAGGTGTAACCATGTTGTTTAAGAAAGTTGTGAAAGTTGATGTGGATGTACGAGAGGTAAAAAAGGTGTTGACGAAGAATGTATGTGGAACAAGAGTACAAAAGAATGGGTGGATGCAGCAATGATATAACGGTACTGTGTTTGAAGTGAATGTGAAATGGAAGTTGTTGAGTAACAGGCATGGTTTATGGTTGTGGAGTGGTGAAATGCAACTACATAAGTTATGGTGTTGTAGGTTGTGCAGGTGTTGTGCCTTGATGTTGGTACAAGGTATTTGGAAATTTACTTCGATGTGGAGTTGGATGAATGTTGGCATGGCTGATAAGTGTATGTCATTGGTGGTGGTAGTGGTAGTACACATCAGTAGTTCTCATGGTACATGGAGGATATGTGTTGGACGAATGCAGTCTCATGAGTGGACATGCAGACAATGGCATGAGTTATGGGTAACAGAATGGTTGGAAGTATGGAAGTTTGAGGTGAATGGTTGGAAGGTTGAATTATTGTGGATACCAACTTGTGCGCAGGGTACAAGGAAAATGGAAGTCGTACAGAAATCTAATGTTGGTGCGTTAGATGTATATTTCCAGATGAATGGAACACGATGTCGCAGACGGAAACTGGTGGGCAGACGTCGTCGACAGAAGGAATGTGGCGATACAGCGCGAAGTCATGTCGTTGCGCTGATGTGGTTCGTCGTGGCTGTCATCCTGTCGGTGGCTGCGAAGGCGAACAGGAGGCAGACTTGCTACGAGAGACTGAGAGGCTCTTGTGGTGTCGACGCAGGTGATGACGTGTGCGATGCACGGTCGCGAACGGGCTTGTGCTTGAGTGGACAAGACCTTGACGCGAATACTTCGAAGAATCTGGGAAGTCCGAAAATGGACTTTGGAGAGTCTCGACAGGCTGTCCAGTCTTCGTTTGTATTGAATGAAGGGTTTTTGTTTTTCAGTCTTCGAGTGTATTGATGAACGATGTCTTTTTTGGTGTTAGTTGAACTATAAAAATACAAGAATGTATAAGCTAGTATGGATTATTGTGATGCGAAAACATTGGAAGTTTTCTCTCGCGAAGAGGGAGGGTATGTTGTAAGATGCTACCGATCCCTTGGCTATATTACTTTGTCCCGTTACTTAAGACAGTGCAATAGACTAAATATATTTAGTATAGGAATGAACTCTATATAGAAAGGGGGCGTGACTTTATGCCTAGTACTATATATTGAAGAAGATTGATGTCTTAGAATAAGATAGAGACTTTGTCGAGGATGAACTATATTCGGCTTAGTCAAACAAGGAGTGTTGTCGGGTATATAAACTCCTGTTACAGGTTCGTCGAGAAGCTTGGCAGTTTCGTTTAGGCCTGTTGCCGGTGGTGTTGTCTGCTTACTGTAGAACTGGCCAAGTCTTCGTTGTATAGTTAAGACGCTTTACTAACTTCATTTACTCTTGGTTTCGTGTCATTGCGACCAACCAAGTTGTCGGTTGACTTGTTTGTTCGACGTTCTTCCAAGGAAAGGAGACGTTTGAGACTTCCTGTTGAAGAGAAGGTTGTATAGGTTTTCTACTACTTTGTTGTTTTAATATATATTTTCTTTTACCCTAACGAGTTGTCTTCATTTCTAGTAGTAGCACCTAACAATATATATATATATATATATATATATATATATATATATATATATATATATATATATATATATATATATATATATATGTAAAGTCACTAAAGCCCTGGGTCTCTTGTAAACGTCAGACTCATGACTTTGGGTCTTCACCTAAAGATTGGGTCTTTCACGTAAAGATTGGGTCCGGACCCAATCGTTAAACTTTGCCTCTGTTTTATAATTCACACACTATGCACTTAATGTTTATTCATGGTACATCAAGAAAAGGACTTTGATGCGTTTTCATTCATATATTATTGGCCAATCAAGATGCAGTTAGTATCCTATAAAATCGCACTTAAAAAACCTGTAAAATTGGGTCCCACTAGGGAAGGACCGCCTCTCTCATTTACATAGCCCCAATCATGTTTGGTGCGGTTACGAGTTGTATATACTGTACATGTTGTATATTTCGGAGATTTTGGCAAAGACTAGTCAGCCGAATACCATGTCATGTAGTTTGTAAGGAATTAGTGATACTTAAGGAAATGCGCTAAAGCAATTTTGTGATAAGCAAGCGAACATCTAAGACGGGCGATATTAAATGTTTGTGGTTCTTATGGCTAGAACTGTATGTTATAATTATTTTGGAAGGTAATCAATTTACATGTATTTATAACTTAGTTGTGGCTGATACGGAGTGACTTAGTTTCCGAGATTGTTTATGTTCTAAGATGTGAAATAAAGCGCATGAACGTGACATTTTTAGATTTCAAATATTATCTAGGCCTATAGACAACACTTGGGCTGTGGTTGGAGAAAATATCCCGAAAAGTGGCAAACTTATAGTATCGTGGGCTGAGGATTATACAGTATCCTTGTGCAAGTTGCGCTTAACGCCGGACGGTGCCAGGTTTTCTAATGACGACACTAACCCTGACCCCAACCGACCCTCGCGACGCCTAACCTGACCCTATCCGACGCCAGTAAACTTACGCACTATATCCTTCAGGCCCCGATTCTATAAACTTGCCCGAAAAGTTAGATTTGAGCAATTAATGTTGAGCAAGAAATTTTTTATCGTTTAGAAAATAGCTGTGGAAATCCAGTTTCGAAAATTGGTTCTCGAGGATTCACTTTGACTGTGCATAGCAAAGAAACTAATTGTTAATCTGCTATTAGAAGAGAATGTTTTGTAATGTCATTATTTTCCAACACTTGTGTTATATGGTTAGTTAAAATCGTTGAGCGCAATTTTTAAGCATTTGAGTAATTGTATTGAGCTTTATTCTTGGAATTATAAGAGAAGTGAAAGCCGAATAAGCTCAAATTCAAACATTGATTTCAAAATCCAGATTAATGTCTAGTCAAATAAACTGACTATTATTTATTACTATGTATATTTCAAAATTTATAAGCATTTAAGCATATAACTGAATATATTGTCAAACATTCAGTTATAATAAACCAACCCTTAACTAATCATGTTGAGGGTTTTGTACATCTAGAAGCCTGCATAGACTGGTCTCAGTCATGTGGCATGGACAGAAATTATAAGCTATTACATTGTATTAATTACTTATATGTAATTTTAATATTTAGTGATTACACTCTAAGCAATAGTTGGCCTTCAGGGCAATATGTCAGAATTTGACCATCAATTGCTTCATCTATTTAGGTGATAAGATTCAAAAGGGCCTATCACTTTGAATTCTTCACGAGGGAAAATATTAATCATACAAAGGGCTCTAGAAAATGATGCCAGGAAAGTCAACAAAGTTAACTATATTGGCTACTGCACTTTTTGTATGAAGCTGACAAGCAGCAAATCACAAGACATCTTTTGAATGTCCAGAGATCAGGCTGAAGTATCAATGACATCATTTGTATCCATGTTCGAGGTTTTGTTTGAATTTAGGAAAGCTAAATATGTCCTTTGCAGGATGGACATGGTAATTGATAGCTGAGAGGTCAAGGCAAAATGTCAATGCCCATGTACTGTTACCTTCTGATGCTCAGCAAGCAGTGGATCTTCTCATTACTATTTGCTACCAGGGCTGATGTTGGAGTGCCATCATCTAATCCATAATTATGTCTCTGCAAGAATGTCAACAAACACTCCTTTAATTGGAAATGCTGAACTACAAGAAGTCGTGCGCGAATATTTCTTCACCCAAACCGCATAACATCAACTTCTTTACAGAAATATATTGCAACTGTTTCACAGGTAGGGCCTTGTGTTAGATTAAATTGTTTAAAGGCTGCTAATTGTTTTAATAAACTTTATGAAGTGCTTAATGCTTATTAATTTTAAGTTTAAATTGGTAAGAAAGATGTGCTTTTGAGCTTTGCTGCTCAATCTTACTGTTGCATTCATGTGTGTCAAGCTGTGTCTCATTTTCCTGTTTTACTGTGTTGATATTATTGGCATTGCATGTAATAGGCATATAGCAGGACGATGGCATTTCTCTAATGCAGCTGGACTCTCATGGCTTAGAGATGCGAACAAAATTGACTCATTGAAGATTGTGGAACACCTTTAATCACTGCTAATTTGGCTGGTTCTTGATATAACTGAAAACAAACTGGAAATGCTAGCGAGACATTTGGGATATGATGCTACAACACACACAGAATAATACCGTTTATCCCATCACACTGTGGAATTATCTCAAGTAAATATTGCTTAGTGAATTGCGCTTCTTTCAATCTCTTATCATTTGTTTTGTGTACCCTGTATTTTTTTTATCTTGCTGGCAATTTTCTTTGCTGTTACACATAAAAGAATTTATGCCGTTGAAGCTAATTTGGAAGCAACTATGTTCATATTATTCTTAAGTGTCAAGTTAATCTCAAATTGTTAATCAAAAAAGCAGTTATAGTGTCAGTACCAAACAATGAAGACACTTGTATCATGCCAATTCATTACAGATACCTTAAACATAAACTTGTGTTAAAGACAACATTGTTCCTATTCAATCAGTCATTGAATCAGTAACTTTTGGTAATTTTGCAGGTATGCTGCTGCTTGCTGTTGACAGTGGAAATGTCATTGAATGGAAAGGAAGAAAACTGGAAGACATATCTACTGATGGTATGCAGTACTTGATAGTCTTTACCTAATCCTACTTCTACCTTTCGTTGTTTGTGGCATATGACATGCCACATAACACATAACATGAATACTTTGAGTACTTGACATTTTCTATGAAAGAAAGAATATCTTTTGGATTCAATGCCTTCTTTGCTGAATTGGATATATATCAGATTCATCTGGCTCCTGATAATCTGGTTGGATTTTGTCATCCAGTTCCAGCCTTGATGGTTACAGGTCTCTGGTCACGTGATATGGGTGTTGTTCGTTTTGCTTGCAGTTCCATCATGGCACAACTGGTATTCCCAACTATGTTGCCTGTTACTTGAAGAAATATTCATATTTGTCCCAGCTGTTTGATCCATCTCATACTGCTGATAGATGTCCTTTATTCATACGTTATTTGCTCTTTTGTTGATTTTTTATTGGGAGCACTTATGAATAGTTAGTTTGCATAGGTGATATACCAACTGAGTGCTACATTGCTTTATATTTTCGAATATCGAATTTCATTGGATAGTTTATTAGACATATTGCTTTCACTTATCTTCATTACTCTTGTTCTAGCCTAGTATTAAGTATTTAACATTAGAAGTGACATTTCTGTTCATAAGCTGCAAAGAGTAGCAGCTTATGAAGAGAAGTGTGTCATAACTGAAAACTGTAATAAAGTAATTTTGCAAGTTAGTAGTAATTTTGTAATTGTTAGTCAAAATTCATTATTTTCATCACTTCAAGAGAAACTTATTAGGGTTCTCCAAAACTGGCAACACAGAACATTGATCGAATACAATGGCTTCAAGTACTTAGGGAAATTAGGCAAAGAATGGGCAAGGAACTTCAGTTGCTACTTACAAGACCAGAGAGATGGGCAGAAAACAGCAAGACTTCAATAATGAGCCATGGAAGTTTGGGTTACACACAGCTGTGTAAGGTGAAGTGCCAGTCCCAACAACATCACCTTACACAGCCGAGCGAAGAAATCTACAGCCAGGGATGGAAGAAACCGTGACAACGGTGACATATAGCTCTCTATCTAATGTAAGATGGAGAGCAGTATGCAAATCAACTACGTGTAACCAGTGGGATCTTAAAGTAAATGCGTAAACAATGCAGCTCATTGCAAATTAAATTGGATGCATGTCTAAGAAAAGTGTCTGTCATGTATTGGTTCTGCATGTAGTAATAATTAAACAAAATAATAATAATGATTATAATAATAATTAATTATAATAACAATTGTAATTATTATTGTTAATATTATTATTATGTCTCATTTTCCAGAACCGCCTGATGTGGAGAGTACTGATGATGAAGAAGATGATGGTGGCAGTCTTGCAAACTTGGTAGAAGATAATCCTACATCAGTGGGTATTTATGCACCAAATTTAATAGCTTATTTTAACTAAACTATGCAGTTACATTTATTGCATTAAAATTTGCTGAATACATAGAATGAAACATTAACTGCAAGAGAGAATGCATGCAATATTATTGTTCAATATTTTTAAACAATTAAGACGTTTTCATTATTCTATATGACAGCCTCTGAATGATTTATCACTCCCTTGAAAAATTAATGGTAAACATATTTGTACACAACAAGAGTATTTATTGCAGTATGCTCTCAGAATGTTACACATGCATGTCATTCTTTTATTTTCATGTCTAATGGATCAGAAGACGTTGACCAGAGCCTCGAGTGCACAGACAAGGGCAGTGAGTGATTCTCATTCTCACACCGACCAAAGTGACACAATGTCACCTTCCAACAGTTCCGCTAAGCAGGGTCTGCAACACCATGTTGCAGGTAAATCACTCTCGATTCTAATGCCTATTTATTCTAAATAACCTCGTACTTACATGCCATTTACAGTTTCCTAATTAAAGGTCTTGACTTTTCATTTGAGAATCATGCCTAAATTACACTTTAAAATAATGTTGTGAATTTAAACTTCAGGTTTCTTCTTCATGCTTATGTAATTGGTCTCATTTTTATGTCCAACAAGAAGGATTTTAAGTTAATGTGAGAGTGGCTGTGAACATGGATACTTCTTTCAGTATTACTTTATAAAAGTTATTGACTTTAGTTCAATTAAATAGATATTACAATCTCTTTCCTGCAGTTAATAGATAATTTCTGACCTATTAGATTGCTCTTTTGCTTTATGTGATTCCGTCTAAAAACTTGCATAGTTCTTTTTTTACTTCAGGCAAAAGATTACTTTGGTCGGCAACTGACCTTAAAATTCTAAAAGAAACTGGAAATTCGCTCTCTTCATGCCTTGCACCTAAGTTTAAAAGAGAGAAGCTTGGCCTAGATTAAGTCGGGCACTAAGGAAGTGCTAAGCAACATTTATCTCTGAGTTATCAGTACTATTTTACAAGATATGCTCTTAAATGACTGTGGTACATTTAATCTTCATTAAACATGATAATCTTAAACTGCTTCTTTGATGCTGTTGTGACATTGTTTTTGAAATATTGTGTGAACTTGAGTTTGTGCAGATAAACATTCTGTTTATTGCTAGCTAGTTGTTCCTGTATCTTTTGCTCATTTGGCAATGTTTTCAGAAGTTTTATGTTTTGTCACCAGACTTGGATATTTATCATTAGGATTTAGTTGTTTGTTAATTGCTGTGTTTTTTGGACTACTTATTACCAAATAAGTAATCTAACATGGCGCAAAGAGGTGCTTGTTCCTGATGTCGTATTTCTGGTATGTTTCATGATTGTGTGCAATGGCTTAGTGGTTAGCATATAATTATTGACACTTTCTATTTTCTTCATTTGGTGGTCTTTCTATAATTTGTCAGGACTTGGGGATTTGTCCTTAAAAGTTAGTCATTTTTTAATTGCTTTGTTCTATTAGACCATTCATTTCATGAAGTTGTGTACCATTTCTAACAGGCGTTATGCTGTTTTGCAGAAAGCATCTGTTCAGTTTGTGAAAATTAGGTACCACCTATTCAATATGCAAAGTACCAGTTCATGTAAATGTGCAAGCGCTGCATTATGGCCGAGTAGTTCTCCAGAGATTATACATAAATGATAATATCCAATTGATGGGAGACCAGAGAGGAAGAAAACGAAGGAGCCATTTCAGTGGGCTTGTTAGGTGCAGGAACTGGGTAGTTGGCACAGTGAATGATTCCACTGCTACAATGCTCTGAGGCAAACCATATATTTTAGTGTCTTTGACACTTTGAAATCTGATTGCATTTATCTCAGTCTGGAGGGTGCAGGACTTGATCTTGGTTTTAAAGCATTCTCTCAGGATATTGAGCAGTTTCAAGATCAAGAACAATGTCTTTGGTATCTTCAGTTAAGTAATTAAGTTTCATCGTGTTTTGTTTAAGTATGGTGCCATTAACAACTACTAAAAGATAATTGTTAACATGTGTTTTAAGAGTCGCTAGTTTGCATTAATGTGTAGGATGAGAATATATTTAAATTTAACCATTATTTTCCGACTTTTAGATTACTTATTGGGTGAACTGATGTCATGCTATTTCATTTGTACAACAGTCCTGTGGTGAAGATGCTAGACTGCCAGGGAAGAAAGTTTTAAAGATTTCGGCTCCACTTCCCCTCTGCCAAATCTGTCATAAAGAGCACCTAAATGTATCACGAAAATCAGGTGTCAAGGGAGGGGCTTGGCCACAGCTAAAAGAAATTAAGTCGCTAACACTTCATATCCATGGCTGCCTATGTAGTTTATGGACTGCTCTTCAAGCTACATGTATTTTGAAGGAACTATCTGTCCAATTGGTTTATTGGGGACTGCACAAATTATTATTGTCATTGTTATTATTGTTGTTGTTGTTATATTATTATTATATTATTAATATTATCATATTTTTGTTATTGTTATTATTATTATCATCGTTACTATTATTATTATTATTAATAATAATAATAATATTATTATTATTATTATTATCATCATCAGCATCATCATTATTATCATCATCATTGTTATTGAGTTTTATCTTCATGACCATTATAGTTTAGGCTCACTGGCTCGCACAACTCAACCATATGACAGAACATCGATGACACTGAGCAGTTGTGGATGAACGAGTTGCTCAAGGTCCCTATACAATAACTGTCTCTTGGATGGCTCGAACGTATACTCTACACTTTAGAACCGAGCATTCTACCAATGAGCTATCGTTTATTATGCTTCACTTTTGTTTTCCTTTTTGGGATGTAACTATTTAGCCTAAGGTTTTTAATGCCTGTGTAATTTCTTAAATTACTTGACGTACCAAGTCTTGGGATTTCTGAATAAAACATGTTTTCTTCTAATATCATTGATTTATTAAATAATTTATTTACTTTTGGTGCCAATTTTAGTTTCAGCATATTTTATTACTCCTGCAGAAAGCATTACAACATTACTGTTCACCTTAAATCAAAGGCAGGCACAGATTTGTCTGGACTATGAGGTGTCCTAAACTTGGGCTCCACTAGATTCTAGAAAACCTGGTCGATGTGATATACCTATCTCATCTAGAACTCCCAAGACTTATCCAAAATTCGTCAATTAAAAATATGACAAAAACAAATAAATTCACCAAAGGGTAAGTTCCCACACTGAGAACTTTAAACTTAAGACATTACGCAAACAACTGTAAAAGTGTATCACTTCTTGAGCTATTTTCGTCTTAGTAGACGTCTGCAGCAATCCCACGCCGAAGTTTGGGTCGCAAGTTATATAGACATCCCAGGACAGAGTCCTACCCATTTGAGCACCATTTTCTAAGTCAAGTACTGTCAGAAAATCGCTGTTATGGTCCTATGGTGTATTGCCACATCGGCTATTAGGCCAACCGAGTTTCAAGGCTAGAAAGACTGGAAATATTGGACAAGGACCGGGCGGGTTTTAGTGCTTACCATAGCCAACTCGTCTTACGCGAAGCCAACAGCGGCCGAGTAGAATTTGCGAATTTCTACTTAAATAACGGCGGCAATGCTCTTCTATTGTAAACGAAAATTCTATAAAAAAAAATGCGGCTCAAAAAGTAATGATAGGCCTAATAATAAAATATATCTTAATCTGAGGATCGCAAATCCAAATCTAAAATCGTTTCTCTGTTTAATCTGCATTGTAATTTGCAAAGTGTAGGCGTTTTTCCAACGCTAATAAGTTTATTATTGTCCAATTTCTGGGAATAATGTTCGCTTGTTACAAAACATCATTAAATAAAACCAATACTTTTACTGTTTTCACAGAAAATTTCTATTTGTTAATAGTCTTTGGCAAATTTAGACCCAAAGTGTGCGGTATCAAAGATACGACCCAACATTGCGGTTCTGTATTCACCAGGACCCAATAATGGACGCTCTGTTACAGATGACGTGTAAATGTCCCAATCCTGCGGTTCTAAGCGAAAGACCCAACGTTGTAGTGACTTTAAGTATATATATATACTATATATGTATACTATGTATAATTGTATATTCGTTTATTTCATAAAACAACAAAGAATACGCTGTAGTGTATTAAGTTAAAGTGGCTAGATATCTACCCTCACAAAATATTGTCCTGAAAGATGCTTGTATGGATGGTTGTATATATACTGTATTACTACAACAAGTGTAGCTCTGCAATATCAACTCAACAAATATGAAACATGCACACGGTTGTGGTTTAGTTAACAGTCTTCAAGCTTTGGATTTTCATAAGGAGTCAATCTTCACAATATAAGCTTACTGACGCATTATGGCAGTTCATAATTCTGCCTAAATGCCAATAATACTTTATGTAATAACCTAACTACAGTTATTCGTTTAAAAAAATCCATTTATTATTTTTCCTGTAAGAAGTCGAAAAATTCTAGTTGCAAGATGATGACTACTGTACATCAGTGAAATGTTTAGCTCAGATGATTTACATTCCAGCTAAAGACGTAGCATTTACCCGAAACCGAGACTGGCGCAAACGACTTGAGCCCCGTTTTGAGAGAAACTATTAGAACACACTCTGCCCCAGACTCCGTTGTAGTAGACTTCTAGACGTCCTTCCATTGTGGTGTTGCTCGTGGTATTTGAATTGGGATCAAAGAGTCGTATGAAAATGTATGAATTACCTATTGATATAAAATATAAATGCACTGGCAATGGGCATGAAATAAAGTTTTATACCTTTGTATTCTTTACTAGTGCTGCCAACTCACGACTTTCTTTTAAAAATCCAAGAATTGTGATGAAGGTTGTTTGATATGGCAAATGACTAGAGTGTCGTAGAAACTTATGCGATACTGATAAATAACGTGTATAAAGTGGAGTTTATGCGGTATTCGACAATGACGAATATGAAGGTCAAAACAGACTTAAGAGCTGATTAACGAAGCATTTAACGGGAATGCTTCCCATTTTCTACTCAAGCATAATTATAACTACGTGGACTTAATTTTGCGAGGTGTTTTTATCAGTCATAAGACGTTATTTTGCTTCATGGGGTTTTGAATACTCGCTCCTGTTTATTTCGTCGCAATATCAGTATATCTTAAGCAATTGAAACTGGTTCCCATCGGTGATGAAGGAAATAACTATGATTGATGAAAGTAACAATTACCTTGGTCCTTAATTAACTCAAGCTAATCATATAAGTTAAGAGATGAATCAAAAGTACCGGTAATCTGTAAAGTGATTTTCAGCTTGTGCTTGGAGCTCAATCACCTCCATCATCAAAAATATCGTCCGTAACTGGCGACGTTGGGCAGAAACGCATAATGCTATAGAATACTTACTGCACCTTATTGCCACATCGTCGTTGCAGAAATTATCGAAACGCCAATTTGTATGGTAGCAGTCAGTGATGCTTTGTTCATACCCATTGCACTGGACGTAATCGAACAAAACTGGTCCAGTGCCAGGCCCATATGAGTTGGACATAAATCTGCCTGTACGGCTGAAATTGAGACATTCAAAGCATTCAATCTGTCGTATATCTGCAGTATTTGTAATTGTTATGTGTTTATTAATCGATTGTACCTAATTGCGTAGTTAAGATAATCTTAGAGTGAATGTAAGTCAAAGTGGAAAGGTATATCCACTCTTAAATAGGGCCTACTGTCGAGAAAGATGCTTGTATATAAATTACGATAACAGCTGTAGGTTTTCATTATGAATTCAAAACACATTAAATATGCTCAAGATTGCTTCAATTTGCTCAATCGAAAGCCACAAAATCAGGCGAAATTATATTTAACAGTCTTTAAACTTAAGATTTCTTCATAATGAAACAACATTCACAATGGTATCCTAACGAACTGTTGATATAAATTGCTGCTTTAATGCCAATAGTTCTTGGAAAGGTTGCTTGATGAGAATGGCTTAAGAAACAACTCTACATAGAATTGATGTTAAATAATTACCAATCAGCATTTAGTCCTTTGAATAAAAGATCGAGCGGTTGTGTCTCCGGTGTTTAGTCACAAAACATTTTTGAAACGGATTCGTTGAGGTATACACCTAAGTTGCAAGGGTTAAATATTAATTTTATGCTACTGTAAACACACTCAACTGTTACCTCAAATAACTTGCAGTAAAGCTAAAAACATATCATTTACCCGAAGCCGAGACTGGCGCAAACGACTTGAGCCCCGTTGTCAGAGAAACTGTTAGCACTCACTCTGCCCCAGACGCCGTAGTAGTTGACTTCTAGACGTCCTTCCATTGTGGTGTTGCTCGTGGTAGTTGAATTGGGATCAAAGAGTCGTATGAAAATGGACGAATTACCTGTTGATATAAAGTGTGAATGCACCGGCAACTGGGCCTGAAAGTAAGCTTCACATCTTTCTATTCTTCACATGTCTTACCAAAAGACGACTTTCTTTGTAAAAATCCAAAGATTGTGATGACGGTTGTTTGATATGGCAAATTACTACAGCGTCGTGGAAACTTATGTCATACTGGATGATTTCTTCCAAAAAGCGGCATTTATGTGGTCTTAAACAATGTAGTCATGAGCAGAAAGCGAAGAGCTGATTAACGATGCATCTAACGAAAATGTTAACCCATTTTCTACTCATGGATAATAATTATTACATAGACTTAATTTTGCGATGCGTTTTTATCAGTAACTATTAAACGTCATGTTGCTCATGGCCGCTTAAATACTTATAAGCTCTCGTCTTTGCTTATTTCGTCGCAAATCAGTTTGTCGCTTGCATTATGAAACTGTTTCTGTCATTGATTAACGAAATATTCATTTTTAATTAACCAAAGTGTAGGTGATGACTGATAACATTAACAATTATTACCTTAGTCATGAATTAATTGAAGCTAATCAGATAACTTAGGATACGTTTCAAAAGCAATGCGCTTGTGTTTGGAGCTCAAGTACTTCGATCAGCAAGCAATATCCTCCGATACTGGCGACGTTAATAAGAAACGCTTATTGAAAACTTACGGCAGCTTATTGCTACATCCTCATTGTAGCAGTAATTACTGGAACCCCATCTGGAATGGGAACAGTCAGTGATGCTTAGTTCATATCCGTTGCACTGGACGTAGTCTAACACAAATGATCCATTGCCAGGTCCATAAGAGTTGGGGATAATTCTGCCTGTTCGGCTAAAATTAAGACAACACATTTTAGGCTTTCAATCTGTCGTGTATCCGCAGTATCCGCGATTTGTATGTGCTTACTTATTTGATTAACCCTAATAGCGTAGTTAAGACGAATATCCAGTGTGTGTAAGTTAAAGTGGAAAGATATCTATCTTCGGAAAAACTGCCCTGAAAGTTGCTACTTTATAATATTACGGAAACAATTATAGGCCAGTGCCTCACCGTCGAATGAGATTACAACAACCTATCCTTGCCAGCGCCTCGTCATTCTCCGACCGCACACTCGACTTATCTTACATTACAACAAGGCTGATGACTACCAACTACTTACGACCCACGGGCAACTCCGCCACGCTACATTACATCTAACGTGCCAGTCCAAAGCCTGGATCAAGGAGGAGGGAGACCTAAGGGAATCCAACAGAACAGAGGAGGGAAGAACCTCATTAATATTCAAATTCATACAGCTCAACGGAAGCCGTCAGCCGCGCATACAGATCAACACAGACACAGGCAATCAACGGGTGATACAGCTGGGCGGCGAAGAAGACGGGCTGCGTGGAAAACTACCGCCTCCCCCACACACTGCCTCCCACAGCCGTACAGTAACTACACCGAGGCCAGTCGACACGCAGTCAACGTATTTCCTCCAGCCGCCAGCAAAAGAACACTGAACACTTATAATACTATCCAACAATGGAGATAATAAAACATTTCAATTCAAGAGTGGAAGTGGAAGGGGAGTGACATGAGCCAGTGCCTCACCGTCGAATGAGATTACAACAACCTATCCTTGCCAGCGCCTCGTCATTCTCCGACCGCACACTCGACTTATCTTACATTACAACAAGGCTGATGACTACCAACTACTTACGACCCACGGGCAACTCCGCCACGCTACATTACATCTAACGTGCCAGTCCCAAGCCTGGATCAAGGAGGAGGGAGACCTAAGGGAATCCAACAGAACAGAGGAGGGAAGAACCTCATTAATATTCAAATTCATACAGCTCAACGGAAGCCGTCAGCCGCGCATACAGATCAACACAGACACAGGCAATCAACGGGTGATACAGCTGGGCGGCGAAGAAGACGGGCTGCGTGGAAAACTACCGCCTCCCCCACACACTGCCTCCCACAGCCGTACAGTAACTACACCGAGGCCAGTCGACACGCAGTCAACGTATTTCCTCCAGCCGCCAGCAAAAGAACACTAATACTATCCAACAATGGAGATAATAAAACATTTCAATCATAGGCGGAGACTTGGTCTTGGGTTTGGGGGGGACCGGTGAAGGAGCGGCCGAAGGACGATCGGCGAGGCGCGCAGCGCCGAGCAGGGGAGGGGTTTGGGGAGGGGGGATGTGCCCCTCCCCATCTAAATTTTTTGAATTTCCACACTGTAATGGTAGCATTTTAAGCTGTCATCTGAACAAAATTGCTCTGTAATTTTAGTGCTGATAGGAACCAACTGTCACTCGTAGCTTACATGTAGTTTGAGTCGTGTTTGAGTTTGGGGAGGGGTTTGCTTTAAATTTTTTGAATTTCCACACTGTAATGGTAGCATTTTAAGCTGTCATCTGAACAAAATTGCTGTATAATTTGAGTGCTGCTAGGAACCAGCTGTCACTCGTAGCTTACATGTAGTTTGAGTCGTGTTTGAGTTTGGGGAGGGGTTTGGGGAGGGGATGTGACCCGTCCCCATCTAAAAAATTTTGAATTTCCACACTGTAAAGGTAGCATTTTAAACTGTCATCTGAACAAAATTGCTTTATTATTTGAGTGCTGTCATTCTAAGCTAACATGTAGTTTGAGTCGTGTTTGAGTTTGGGGGAGGGGTTTGGGGAGGGGATGCGACCCCTCCCCATCTAAAATTTTTGAATTACCACACTGTAATGGTAGCATTTTAAGATGTCATCTGAACAAAATTGCTCGCTGTCACTCGTAGCTATTATTATTATATTCATGAAATAGTTCAGAAATATTTGGGGGGGATATAAGCAGCTCCGTCCCCCCCACCTCAAGTTTTGGAGGGGACCGTCCCCCCCTGTCCCCCCTAAGTCTCCGCCTCTGATTTCAATTCAAGAGTGGAAGTGGAAGGGGAGTGACATGAGCCAGTGCCTCACCGTCGAATGAGATTACAACAACCTATCCTTGCCAGCGCCTCGTCATTCTCCGACCGCACACTCGACTTATCTTACATTACAACAAGGCTGATGACTACCAACTACTTACGACCCACGGGCAACTCCGCCACGCTACATTACATCTAACGTGCCAGTCCCAAGCCTGGATCAAGGAGGAGGGAGACCTAAGGGAATCCAACAGAACAGAGGAGGGAAGAACCTCATTAATATTCAAATTCATACAGCTCAACGGAAGCCGTCAGCCGCGCATACAGATCAACACAGACACAGGCAATCAACGGGTGATACAGCTGGGCGGCGAAGAAGACGGGCTGCGTGGAAAACTACCGCCTCCCCCACACACTGCCTCCCACAGCCGTACAGTAACTACACCGAGGCCAGTCGACACGCAGTCAACGTATTTCCTCCAGCCGCCAGCAAAAGAACACTGAACACTTATAATACTATCCAACAATGGAGATAATAAAACATTTCAATTCAAGAGTGGAAGTGGAAGGGGAGTGACATGAGCCAGTGCCTCACCGTCGAATGAGATTACAACAACCTATCCTTGCCAGCGCCTCGTCATTCTCCGACCGCACACTCGACTTATCTTACATTACAACAAGGCTGATGACTACCAACTACTTACGACCCACGGGCAACTCCGCCACGCTACATTACATCTAACGTGCCAGTCCCAAGCCTGGATCAAGGAGGAGGGAGACCTAAGGGAATCCAACAGAACAGAGGAGGGAAGAACCTCATTAATATTCAAATTCATACAGCTCAACGGAAGCCGTCAGCCGCGCATACAGATCAACACAGACACAGGCAATCAACGGGTGATACAGCTGGGCGGCGAAGAAGACGGGCTGCGTGGAAAACTACCGCCTCCCCCACACACTGCCTCCCACAGCCGTACAGTAACTACACCGAGGCCAGTCGACACGCAGTCAACGTATTTCCTCCAGCCGCCAGCAAAAGAACACTGAACACTTATAATACTATCCAACAATGGAGATAATAAAACATTTCAATTCAAGAGTGGAAGTGGAAGGGGAGTGACATGAGCCAGTGCCTCACCGTCGAATGAGATTACAACAATCTAACCAACCCTTCATGCATCCATTCACCCATGCATCCATCCATCCATCCAACCAACCATTCATGCATCAATTCACCCATCCATCCAGCCAGCCAACCATTCATGCATCCATTCACCGATGCATCCATCCATCTAGCAACACTGGTCCATTGCCAGGTCCATATGAGTTGGCGATAAATCTGCCTGTTCGGCTGAAATTAAGACATTCTTAGCTTTAAATAATTATGTCTTATATCTGCTGAATTCGTAATTGCTATGTGATTATTTAATTGATTATATTTTTGCGCAGTTAGGATGATCTTCGACTGAATGTAAGTCAAAGTGGAAAGACATATCTCTTATATTTTAGTGAAAGGTGCTTGCATATAGATAACGATTAGAAATGTTGGTCTACAATATATCTAGACTCAACAAATATGAAATATGTTCACGATTGTAGTTCAGATGCTTTGATGTGCTTAGTCCAAAAGCAATATAGAATCAGGCGACATTATATTCAACAGCATTTAAAATTATGATTTCTTCATAACGAAACAACATTCACAATATCACGCTAGCGAACTGCGGAATGTCAAATTGCTGCTTTAATGCCAATAATACTTAGTAACGTTGCTTGATGAGAATGGCTTAGGGAACAATTAGGCCCATAGCCTACAACCTTCATGTTAGAACCAAAATACAGTGATTTTGTTTAATAAACGATCCAACTGTCGTGTCTCCGGTATTTAGTCACAAAACATTTCTACAGCAGAGTCGTTGAGCAAAATATTTAAGTTGCAAAAGCTCAATATTTATGTTGCTACAAAAACACCAAACATGCAGCTCAAATGATTTAACCCTCGGGCTACCAAGGGGAGGTGGTTGCCACCCCCGCCCCTAGGTTTTTTTCATTTCAAACTTTTTCCGTATGGAATAAAAAATTGACCTTTTAGGTAGCTGTAGGGGGTTCATTTACACACGTTTTGAGGTAAAATGTGAGATGATATCTCACACCGTTCAAAAGTTATACCCAATATACCCGAGGCACCAGGGGGGTGGATACCCCCCCTAGATTTTCGACTATATCTTATCTGTCATTTAATACTATGAGACACAAATTATACCATTCTATAGAGGGAATGTGGGGCTACATTTCCATCGTCACTGAGTTGACCTGAGGCAACCGGAAGTGATCAAAATAAATAATAATACGCATAATATGCGTGAAAAATGGCTGAATGGAAGGACTCCCCCCTTAGTTTATTGTCTGTAGCGTATTCATTTGTCTTCCTGGAAGAGAAAAAAAGATACCATTCTTTAGAGGGAATGTAGGGCTTCATTTGCATACCAACATCTTTGTCTTTTGAATACCGGAAGTGATCAAAATAAATAATAATACGCGTAATCTGTGTGAAAATGGCCGAATACAGCATTACAACGTAAACCGATATATAATGTATGGATATATATGTATGGATGTACATTTATACTATATAAACATGTGTAGGGATGATTTTGTGTATCTTTTATACATAGATTAGTTTCAAAACAAACATAATCTTATATTTGTTTATCCAAAAAGTACAAAATGTACGCAATAATATACAATATTGCTAATTAAGGGGTTCCGTTGTTAAAAGTGATGTAATTTCGAGGTGCATTCACATAATGTACAACTAAATATACCATTCTGTGCAGAAATGAATGCTGAATCCATTGCTATATTACAAGTTATGATATGTGAAACCAAACACGAAATCCAGGGGGGTGGTAACCACCCCCCCTTGGTAGTCCGTGTTACAAAAAAAGCTTGGTAGCCCTAGGGTTAAAGTAAGATTATAGCTAAAAATACATGAGTTACCCGAAGCCGAGACTGGCACAAACGACTTGAGCCCCGTTGTCAGAGAATCCATTAGCACAAACTCTGCCCCAGACACCGTAGTAGTAGACTTCTAGACGTCCTTCCATTGTGGTGTTGCTCGTGGTATTTGAATTGGGATCAAAGAGTCGTATGAAAATGGACGAATTACCTATTGATTTGAAATATTAACGCAGGGGCATGAGATTAGATTCCATGCATTTCTATTCTGCACCAATCATACAAACTGAGAACCTTCTTTGAGCGCTGTATAAATCTTACGATTACTGTCATTCGTCGTTGTAAAAATCGGTTATAGGCCTATAGCCGATTTTTAAGACCACAAATGACTCGATTGTGGTGAGAAGATGTGGTGTGGTTGCAAAAGATCTTTACAATAAATCTGAGCTTTCGCGAAACTTGTTAATACTGTTGTAGGCCTCTAAAGAAGATCTAGAACTTAGAAGTTCCTCAACGATGCATCAGGTAAGTCCTACTATCCCGTCTGAAGATTAATCAATATCACATGGGCTACTTTTCCACGCGACTCTATTATTCAATGCGAAACGATAGAGCTATTGTGTGGTAATGCCCTCCTTACCAAATTCAGTGGAATGGTGAGCCCTAAAGCCAGATTGGTAGGCAGGAAGTAGACTAGATTGCTCAAGATAAGGGAGAAACTGAAGAGTGAAAAGGCGTTCTAGAGTGTTTGAAAGAAAGGATATATTTGAGATTGACCTATAGTTAGTGAGTATTATATCGGACTAATTGTCGGACGAGTCTTTATTATGCCGAGCAAAGCAATATACAATGTAGGCCTACAACTGTAGTGTGATAATGCCGTCCTTACAATGCTCTGAAGTGCACATTGAAACTGGGCATCCACTTAAAGACACATGCAGACTGGAAGAGGTAACCTTTCAGTTTATGGCAAAGAGCATTCTCGCTACGAGAGTTGCGATCACGAGGAGGTACTGAGTTCCAGATGGAGGAGGGGCCTCCTGGGGCCAGCAAATGTCAATGAACGCCTTCTAAAGGCAAGACGTGTACAAGGAGCAACATACATTCCAGCAGATGCTCATAGAAGGGATAAGCGGCCTTTGACAGTTGCAGGGCGTGACTGTGGAAGGTAAGTTGGATGCCAGATGATTTGCATGTGCTTTGTACACGAGAAGTGCTAGCCTGAAGAGGATACGCTCACTGACAGGAAGCCAGTGTAGAGAGCGAAGAGCAGGTGTGATATGGTTCGGTACGAGAATCCGTCGTGAAGTCTGATTCATTACTCTAGTTTGAGGAAGCAGTGTACATTTAGTGTAACTGTGGAGTATTGAGTATTGTATTGGTCAATTCACGTCAGAATAAAGCAGTTTATCGGTGTTTTTAGTTTTGCTGAATCCAGAATAGACCGTTGTTGTGAAATGATATGTTGTTGTTGCCTGCGTCTGCATTACTAGGCACACAGATGAGGTCTGCTGTTTGGTCAATACATCGGAATACTAGTTTCTGGTCTGCAACTTAAACTGTTTCCCAACATGCATCATATTTATGCTTTGTTTTTGAAGGAAAGGATCGAATGCAATTTGTGTTAGTGATGAGTGCTGAAAATGCCATGTGCAACAGTCATCAAATGAAGTCAGTAAAATCAGACAGGTTAAGATATTGGTAAAAAAACTACTTATCCCAATCTTGAGCATTTTTTGGAGGCTGAGTCGGTCAGTGATACATAGGAACGCTCTGCCTACTTGCGGGAGCTTTGTTACTCCACCTCTCGATTGGCTGGCGGCGGAAATCGTCTTTCTGCATCTCGAGGTGAACATGTTCTTCCCTTTGTCCGCACTTCTAAGACGCAAAGCCGGTCTTTTCAGTGGCTGGGTCGACCACGTAGTATAACCTTTTTTCTAATAGCGTGCTCTTTTATCTGAGGACTCTGCATAGACATGCTACAATCTTCTGAAAGCTGTCCTTTATTTCCGGAGTTGGGCTGGGAAGAAAGCTCAGTTGGCATCATTAAGGGCGCTATATAAATTTTTTAAATGAATGAATGAATATTTACCTCATGTACTTCGATCATCAAAGAATATCCTCCGATACTGGTGACGTTGAAAAGAAATGCTTATTGAATACTTACGGCAGGTTATTGCTACATCCTCGTAGTAGCAGTAATTATTGGAACCCCATCTTGAATGCTGACAGTCAGTGATGCTTAGTTCATATCCGTTGCACTGGACGTAGTCTAGCATAAATGATCCATTGCCAGTACCATAAGAGTTGGGGATAAATACTCCTGCTCGGCTGAAATTAAGACAACACATTCGAACCTTTCAATCTCTTGTTTATCTGCCGTATCCGTAATTATTATGTGCTTATTTAAATTATTATGCCATATTGTGTAGTTGGGACGATCTTCCACTGTATGTAAGTTGAAGTGGAAAGATCTTCTCTCTTGAAAACTCTCCTGAAAGTCGCTTGCATATAATAATAGGAAAATAATTGCATATAATAATAGGAAAATAATTGTTGGTCTACAATAAATATGAAATATGCACAGGATTGTGGTTTAGTAAACAGTCTGTAAGCTTTGGATTTTTCATAAAGAGCCAACCTTCACAATTTATCAAAAGCCTTACTGCGGGCCACAATTCTGCATCCCATCAAACAAACTTTCAAAGAATTATTGGCATTAAAATGCCAATAATTCTTTGAAAGTTTGTTTGTTGGGATGCGTAAAGGGAACAATATTCAGTCTTTATGTAAACCTAACTGATAAGTAGTTTTTTTTACCAATAATTATCTTAACCTAACAGTGATTCATTTAATAGGGATCCATGTGTAATGTTTCCGGTCATTAGTTACAAAATTATAGTTTTGAGATGATAAGTACTGTACATACGTTACAATGTCTAGCTCAAAATAATGATTTACATTTCAGCTAAAGACGTAGCATTTACCCGAAGCCGAGACTGGCGCAAACGACTTGAGCCCCGCGGTCAGAGAAACTGTTCGCACAAACTCTGCCCCAGACGCCGTTGTAGTAGACTTCTAGACGTCCTTCCATTGTGGTGTTGCTCGTGGTATTTGAATTTGGATCAAAGAGTCGTATGAAAATCGACGAATTATCTGTTGATATAAAATATGAATGCACCAATAGCGCATTGGATAACATATGGCATAGAGACCGAGAGGTACCGAGTTCGAGTCCCGTAGGGCGGATATGCTTTGTAGGCTGCTATTAGCGCCGTTGTAGTGCAGGCTGTCTGTTCTGTTAGTAGTTAAGATTGAAATTGCATAACATGTAAATGTAAAGCGCAGTGCGTTTGTCAGGCGCTTATTAAAGAGAAGAGATTATTATATTATTATTACCTGCAATTGGGCATGAAATTAAGTTTTATACCTTTCCATTCTTTACTTATCCTACCAACTCACGACTTTCTTCGAAAAATCCAAGGATTGCGATGAAGGTTGTTTAAT